>VBSM01001044.1:19089932-19108904 GCA_008086735.1 Cheirogaleus medius | reverse complement strand
AGATGAGATCAAACTCTCACTCTTCGCCAATGATATGATATTATACCTAAAAAAACCCATGGATACATCCAAGAGACTCCTAGATTTGATGAACAAATTTGGGAATGTATCAGGTTATAAAATCAATATACACAAATCAGAAGCATTCATATATGCCAAGAACCATCAAGCAGAAACTCAAATCAAAAACACAATACCCTTCACTATAGCCTCAAAGAAAATTAAATACCTAGGAGTATACTTAAAAGATATGAAAGATTTATTCAAAGAGAACTACAAAACACTAAAAAAAGAAATTGCAGATGATTTAAACAGATGTAAAAATCTACCTTGTTCATGGATTGGTAGAATCAATATCGTTAAAATGTCAATATTACCTAAGGTGATCTACAGAATCAATGCAATCCCCATCAAAATACCACCAGCATTCTTTACAGATCTAGAAAAAATGATTCTTCACTTCGTATGGAACCAGAAGAAACCACGAATAGCCAAAGCAATCTTAAGTAAAAAGAACAAACTGGGAAGCATCAGTCTTCCAGACTTCAAGCTGTACTATAAAGCAATAATAGTTAAATCGGCCAGGGACTGGCACAAGAACACAAGCATCGATATCTGGAATAGATCTGAGATACCAGAGATGAAATCACATAGCATTTTAAAATGACATTACATTGGAGTTATTTATTCAGCTTTAGGTATTTTGGTATTTTATCCATGTCTTTTATTTCTATTCATGTGTCTATGAAACTGTTTTCCACCTTGCAAACTTGACAAGTTCATAATAAATTTGCTTCCCTGTTACAGAACATCATCAGTTTATACCCACTTCTTTTAAAAAAAAATTGAGATAAAAATATAACCTTGATTTTTGTACTTTCATATGTCATCAATTTTCTTGACTTTTTACCAATTGGTAGAAGATGAGAATCATTCATGTAATCATCAATAACAACAGAGTGAATAATTGCCACCTATACTGAATCAAAAACATTACAAAGCCATTTGACTTCTAATGCATTTCACATTTCACTGGGCACAATACAATTCTATCTCAAAGTCAAGTTCAGTTAACCTTTCCCAATATGTTCATAAACTTCTTCATAATTATTCTCCTGTGCTATTCAATTCCTTATTCTGGATACTATCTACTTCACTTTAGGATGTAATGCTACACCTTGAGATAAGACTCATGTCCCTAGAAGTTCCAACAAGAAAACCATGTCTGACACCAAAGCCACTCTTCTCAGTGTTAAATGTATTTCCATCGTTCCATTACCTGTATAAAGAGACCAGCATCTTCAGAGACTCTGAGATTTTCGTGTTCTCTAACACAAAGTGCCATATAATATCCTGCCATAGGAAGACATGAAGCTAATTACATAGACCTCAAGAGGACAGTGACCAAGTGATACTGCAAAAACATGATAGGAGCTCATGGATCAGGTACTTTGCCCCTAGAGAACTATTTGCTTTGTCTAATACAACCCAAGGATATAAAAACTCATAATAGGACACTAGAGAGACAGAGGGAATCAAAAGTGGAATTTTTTATCTAATATCTTTGTGCTATTTTGTTACAACTACTGATAATTACCCATTATAATTAATCACTTAAAATAGATAAATGTTAACTCAAAAATTAACTGTAATCACTTGATCATGTCCATAGAAGTCAATGTGCTAAATTTTTATAGAGTAAATAGTAGAAGAATATATACAACACTTCATTTTTATACAAACACTTACTGAGTAATTATGGATGTGTACCAAGATTTAGCTTTACTGAAGTTCTTTAGTGTTTAGAGCTTAATAGTAAATGAAACAACTAAAACATCTATTAGTTGGTGATAAATTAAAGACATTATCCTACATCCATACAGTGAAATTCTCTGAAGCCACTGAAAAGCAAGTTCAAAACCTCTGTAGTTAAACCATTACATGCTGTTGAGTGAAACAGTGGACAGCAAAAGGGCATATAGTATGTCCCTGTGCATATAAATATATATGTATCTGGAAAAGTAGACAAACTTTCTTCAATAAGTATTCAGGGCAGTGAAACTGTTAAGCAAGGAAACAAGGAATTTCAAGTTCAATATTGTATACTTGTATCAATCGAGACCCTTCCAAGATAAGAGATGGCACACTCAAAATAGTTACCTGGAGAAGACTTAATAAATACACAAAGTTAGGTGGAGAAGGGTTGAGAGTGAACAACATTTGGAGGGACGAATGGAAACTTCTTTTACTCTCTGTTACACTTGCATACAGGGAACAATCAGGGTGGGTCAAATAATAACAGGATAGAAGAAATTTCGTATCATAGGAGAAATAGTTACATCTTTGCAGGGTACTCGAAACCCAAAATGCTAGCCTCTACCAGTATCCCTCATGTGAATTAACTAGTGGGAAATAGAGAAAGAAAAAAGGTAATTAACACAAAACATAACTGTCAAAATCCCCATTTCTGTAGCTGGTCATGAGGCCTATATTGATAAGAGAATTTTCCTCATTTCATCTTATCTTCCATCAGTACCTAGGCTGGACAGCAAACCCTTCCTGTGGAGTGAACAAATTATTTTATCCCTAAAATTATTCCTATGGGATATCAATCTTCAGATGATCCTTTGTTTGATGGAATGCCTTTATTTCCCATTCATGAGAACTATTGGGCAAAAGACTATTAAGACACATCCCCAGTAAATCCCCTGAGTTCTGGACTTAATACTCCTTGTCCCCATTGTGAAGTAGGAACCAACTTTCCACCTAGTAATTGGAATGTGTCAACCTGACAGGCAGTACTGTCCTTAGACCCAAGCAAAAGAATCCCCTTCCCTGTTCCCCATCCTACAAAAGAAGCTAAAAGGTCCATTTTCTGATCATGCCCTTCACCAAGGTTTAAAGATTTTAAGAAGCCAAAGAGGTGTGTCCACCTGGAGTCCATGTCCCTCATTCTGGATCATGTTCTAGTCCCGAGAGAGAACCCAGTAATTTTTTTCCAAACATCCCAAAATCCACAAACCTGACTTTCCAAATTTTCTGTGTTACAGATGCATATATTATTGTATATTTTGTGATAAGTTTATCAACATGTTAAGAGAGAACTTATTATACTTCGGATTTTGTTAGCTTGATTTAAAACTTTCAAATATTTCAACATGTGGCTTGTGGAATTCTGTTTTTACTCTTGCCCCAAGCCACACAAATGTCAGAGGCAGACCCCTTTCTTTCTTTCTTTCTCTTTTTTTATCCAGTTGAAATCTTATATGATCTAAGTCATGCTTTATTGAAGTCAGAAAATTCAAAGGAAGGAATAAGTAAGAATTTTTTTCACAACAGCTCTGATAAAGCTGAATTAACTTCTGGGACTGCAGGGTCGAGCCTAGTTAGTACTTGGATGGGAGGCAGACCCTTTTCTATCTGTTGGTTTAGTGACATAAGGAGCTCGAAGGGGTCAGAGGCCAGTCCCAGCTATGCTCACTTTGAAAGCATTCTTCCTTGTGATACCAGAACCTCTAACCCTACTAAATATATGTTTTCAACTATAGGAAGATAATTTTCCTCTGTAAAATATTTGGTCTTTTTTTTCTTTCAGTGTGTTCTTCAACCTTGAGCTTATATATTCTGGCTATGGAAGAGATGGCATCATATGTTGCCATTGATTTAAGGCATGTATTGCATCAAATAGGACAGCATCCTCCATTTGCAAGGGATTTGTGTCCCAGTTGGTACAAAAGCTGGCATTTACCAATAACATTAATCATCAGGAAATGCAAATTAGAACTACAATGAGATATTACCCCATATATGGCTATTATCAAAAGTCAAATGATGACAAGTGTTGGCAAGTTTATGGAGTAAGGAAACCTTTTTATACTGTTTGTAGGACTGTAAATGTATACAGTCGCTATGAAACATAGTGTGGTGATTCCTCAAAAATTAAAAATGGAACTACCACATGATCTAGCAATGCCACCTCTGAGTACCCAAATGAAATGGAATCATTATCTTGAAGAGACATCTGCCCTCCCATTTTCATTGCAGCATTATTCACAATAACTAAGATGTGGAAACAATGTAAGTGTGTTCTCCAGTGGATGAATGTAGAAAGAAAACGTGAAAAACACACATACATATGCAATGGAATAATATTCAGCCATTCTAGAGAAGGCATTGTTATCACAAGAGATGATAGCTTTGAGTGTGTTATTGCCCGTGAAGACTTTCTAGTAGGACATGATGTGTAGGTAGAAGACAGTGATATGGATGATCCTGACCCAGTGTAGGCCTAGGATAACGTGTGTTTCTGTGTCTTAGTTTTTACAGGAAAGTTTAAAAAGTAAAAATAAAAATAGAAAAAACTTAAGAAGAATATAAAGAAATAAAATATTTTGTACAGCTATACAATGTGTTTGTATTTTAAGCTAAGTGTTATTACAAAAAAGTTAATAAAAAACTTTAAAAGGTTTTTAAAGTAAAAAAATTATAGTAAGCTGACATTAATTTTATTAAAGAAAGAAAAATGTTAAAAATAAATTTAGTATATCCTAAGTGTATAGTGTTCATAAAGTCTACAATAGTTTATGGTAATATTCACATTCACTCACCATTCACTCAGTGACTTCCCCAGAACAACTTCCAGTCCTTCAAGCTCCTTTCATGGTAAGTGCCCTATACAGGTGTACCCTATTTAATTTTTTCATATTTAATTTTTTATACCATGTTTTTACTGTACTTTTTCTGTGTTTAGCCAGACTTAGGTACACAAATATTCACCATTGTGTTATAGTCTCCTACAGTATTCAGTACAGTAATATGCTGTACAGGTTTGTAGCCTAGGAGCAATAGGCTAGACCATATAGCCTAGGTGTGTAG
Source organism: Cheirogaleus medius (assembly GCA_008086735.1). NCBI lineage: Eukaryota > Metazoa > Chordata > Mammalia > Primates > Cheirogaleidae > Cheirogaleus > Cheirogaleus medius. The sequence continues at coordinate 19,104,029 of VBSM01001044.1, read as the reverse complement.
TAGAATATGCCATCTAGTTTGTGTAAGTACACTCTATGATGTTTACACAGTGATAAAATCACCTAATGATGCACTTATCACAGTGTATCCCTGATGTTAAATGATGCATGACTGTACTTTAAATCATCTCTAGAATATTTATATAATACAATGTAAATGCTATGTGAATAGTTGTTACACTGTATTTTTTTTTAATTTGTATTATTTTTTATTGTTAGTTTTTAAAATATTTTTAATTTAAGGTTGGTTGAGTCCATGGATGTGGAACCCCTGGATAAGGAGGGCAGATTGTATTATTGGATTCAATTTGCAAATATTTTGCTGAGGATTTTTGCATGTATGTTCATAAGAGATATTGGTCTGTAGTTTTCTTTACTTTTAATGTCTTTTTCTGTTTTTGGTATTAAGGTAGTGCTGGCCTTATAGAATAAGTTAGGATGTATTTTCTCAACTTCTGTCCTTTAGAAGAGATTTTCAAGCATTGGTATAATTTCTTCCTTAAATGTTTGGTAGAATTCACCAGTGAACCTGTCTGGGCCTGGTGCTTTCTATTTGGGAAGTTTATTAATTGTTGATTTAATTTCTTTAATAAATATAGGCCCATTCAGATAGTCTATTTCTTCTTGTGTGAGTTTTGGTAGATTGTGTCTTTGAAGGAATTGGTCTATTTCATCTAGGTTATCAAGTTTGTGGGCATAGAGTTATTTATAATATTCCTTTATTATTCTTTTAATGCCCATGGGATCTGTAGCACTGTTTTTTCCTTCATTTCTGACATTAGTAAAGTGTGTTCTTTCTTTTTTTCTTAGTTAACCTGGCTAGAGGCTTATTGATTTTATTGATCTTTTTAAAAAACCAGCTTTTGGTTTTGTTGATTTTCTGTATTGGTTTCCTGTTTTCAATTTCATTGATTTCTGCTCTCATTTTTACTATTTCTTTTCATCTGCTTACTTTGGATTTAAATTGCCCTTTTTCTGGTTTCCTAAGGTGGAAGCCTAGATTACTAAGTCTTCTTTTCCAATATGTACATTCAATGCTGTAAATTTCCCTCTAAGCATGATTTTTGCCACATTCACAAATTTTGATAAATTGTGTTTATTTATTTATGAATTTTTTCAGGGAGACAGGAAAAAGAATATGATATTGCACAAGCAATCCCTCCAGAGGATTAACCTGAGAATATATTACTTCTGTTTTGAGAAATACTTGTTGCTTTATATAATAACAAGAAACATACCTTTTTTAAAAACTTATTTTTAATTATTATGGGTACATTATAGTTGTATATATTTAAAGGGTTTATGTGATGTTTTAATTGAGGCATACAATATCTATTAATCAATTCAGAGTAATTGGGGCATCCATCACCTCAAGAATTTATCATTTCTTTGTTTAGAACATTCCAATTCTATTCTTCTGTAATAGTTATTTTATAGTATACCCTGACTTATTATTGATTATAGTCACCTTGATTTTCAAGTTTCTCTCGAGATTTCTTTTTTGAATCTTGTGTTATTTAGAAGTGTGTTGTTTAATCTCCAAGAATTTTGGAATTTTCAAGCTATCTTTCTTTTATTGATTTCTAGTTTAGTTGTACTGTGGACTAAGAGCCTGCCTTCAATTTTAAAAGATATTTTTGCTGTGTAAGTAATTTTTAGTTGACACGTTTTTCTTCATAATATTTTAAAGATGTCTCTCCTTTGTTGTCTTCTTTTTTTTGTTGTTTTTATTTTGTTGTTATTGTTTTTCTTTTTTTGAGACAGGGTCTCACTCTGGCTGGAGTACAGTGGCATCATCATAGCTCACTGCAACCTCAAACTTCTGGGCTCAAGCAATCCTCCTGCCTCAGCTTCCTGAGTTGCTGGGACTATAGGCATGCACCACCATGCCCAGCTAATTTTTCTGTTTTTAGTAGAGATGGGGGTCTCACTTTTGCTTGGGCTGGTCTCAAACTGCTGAACTCAAGTGATCCTCCCACCTCGGCCTCCCAGAGTGCTAGGATTACAGGCATAAGCCACCACACTAGCCTGTGTTCTTTCTTGAATAGTTTCTTGTGAGAAATCTGACCTAATTTTTGTTCTCTGTATGTGATGTGTCTTTTTCTTCTGGATCATTTAAAACTTTTCTCCTCATCACTGATAATTTGATTATGTTCTGTTTGGGATGATTTTATTTAAGTTTATTCTGCTTGGAGTTAGTTGAACTTTTTAGATATGTGAGTTTATAGTTTTCATCAAACTTGATAAAATTTCAACCATTACTATTTCTGTACCCTTCCTCTACTTTCCTTCTTGGAGTCCAGCTATGTGTATATTAGGTTCCCGGATACTCTGAAATAGTTTTTCCATTTTTTCCCTCCCTATGCTTCATTTGAATCATTTGATATCTATGTTATTAAATTTACTGATATCTTCAGAAGTGTTTAAACTATTATTGTCCACTCCACTTAGTGAAATTTTCATTTCAAATACGGTATTTTTATTTTTCAAGTTCCATTTGGATCTTTTAAAAAAAAAAAAAACTTCCATTTCTCTTTCCATCCTGCTCATATTTCTTTCCTTTACCTTCTTAAACATGTAAAACCACAAGTTCCATCATCTCTTTAATTTCTGGTTCTGTTTCCATTCATTCATTTTTTTCTCTTGCTTCTTTGCAGGCAGGACATTGGGATTTTTATATTGTTGATTTCTGGATTTCTTAAATAGTTTTGGATTTTGTTGCAGAGGGCAGTCATTTAATATGTTACTTGCAATGTGTTGGATTCATTGAGTCTTGCTTTTAGACCTAAAGCTCTTCCAGAGCAGCCTTTTTAGTCAAGGACTTATATAACTACTACTGAGATCTTACCCAAATGTTTCATGTATTATGGGGTCTTTCCATTCTGGTTGCTGGGGACCCAAAACATTCCCTGTGTGTGTTGTGTGCACTATTCTACCTACCACTTTCCACGAGTTATTTTTTTCTTATACATGTGTGGATCCTGTCTTAGTCAAAGCTTCAAAGAAGGTAGTCCTATACAGATCTTCAGAGCTCTCTCTTCCGTGGCTCATTGCACATTCTATCTGCTTTGATCTCTTCAAACTTCCTGGGTTTTACTTTTTCTTCTTCCTTGAATGGCCTGACATTTGCTGCTAGGTAGTAAACCGGTACAGTCATAAGGCTCATTTTGTTTGTTTCCCTTCTCTCAAAGATTACAACCCTATGCTGATGATCTAATATCTGGTACTCATAGTTTCATATATTTTTCCTGAGTTTCCACTGGCATAAGGTGGGAGGGTCAAAACAGGGTCCTATTACTCCAACCTGTCTGGAAGCGAAAGTCCCTACCCCAGTGTAATTTTGATATGCCTTTCTCTTACTATTCGTAATTTGAGCATTTTAAATATGTTTTAAAAAATAAGTAAATATGTTTAAAACTCACTTACATTTCTTTTTATCCAAACTACCTCCTCTGATCTATTGCTTATTATTTTTTGGTCCAATGAACTCTTTGTCACTATTTTTTAGACAATTTTCATATGTTAGGTACATAAACCTTTGTCATTTAACTAGCAAAATATTTTCTCATTATTTCTTTGTTTATGGTATTTTTGGAAATGCAAAGATGTTTTTAGGTTTTTATTTTTATATTGTCAAATTGAGCTATCTTTTCTCTATGCATCTAGATTGTGAGCTATATTAATAGTTAGAAATGTTTTCTCTACTTACAGATTATAGAGGAATTTACTCATGTTTCTTCTAATACTTGTGTGTATTCCTCTGCATCATTTGGAAGTTTTCTTGGTGTACTGTCAGCAATGGGTCTAATTTAACCTTTTCTACATATATTATAGTTCTCCAGTATCCTCAAGTCATTTATTAAAGTGCCCATATTTCTTGACTCATTTGAGAGGTTATCTTTATTGAATACTAAATTTCCAATTGCAATTTGGAATGTTTATGCATTTTCTATTTGGTCTCAGTAATTTATTTGTTTATTTCTGTAGTTATTTTTATTTATAGAGGCTCTTAATATATTTTAGTATCTGTTAGAGATTTCTTCTTCCTCCTCCTTCTCCTTCTCCTTCTCCTCATTGATTTCCCCTTTCAGGGTTTTATGGCTATTCTTGTTTGTTCTTTCAAATAAAATTTATAATTAATTTATCTAGCTCCTGAAGAAAACCTGATGATACTTTTACCTAAATTGTGATAAATTTAGAGATTAACCTAGAGAAAATTCACATCCTTGTATTTTTGTTTTAATTTTTGCTTTTACAAATGTCTTTTTGCCAAAGTGTTTCCTGCTTTAAAATTATATACTTAGGGGCACAATGTGCATTGCTCCAGTGTTGGATGCACTGAAGGCCTGACTTCACCACCATGCAATATATTAATATCAATGTAGCAAAATTTCACTTGTACCCCATGAATATATACAATAAAAAAATAAAGAAAAAAATTACATACTTATATCTCATGGACTTTTCTGGGGTCTCCTCCCATCCCTAACTGTCTACTAAAGGTTTAGAAGAAATGTTAAATTCAAATACTAGTGCGCCTGCACTAGCTAGAGGGGGAAATTTCATATAATAAACTCTCTGGAATGAGTATGCTCTCTTCTTATTTTTTAAATAAAAACTGTTAAATAAGAAATATCTATTCAAAAATTACAAAAGTAGATTCAGGTATTCAATTCCTCTTCCCAGAGGTAAGAAATTTTACTTTTTTCTTTTGCATACTTTATATTTGATTGCTTATGCATATATAAAATATTATCTCCTATCCATTCCCTTTAAAAACCTTCCTACTATTTGAAGGCATTTCATATCCATACAAATAGACCTTCCCTAATCTTTTCTTATTGCTTCCATTATATAGATGTTCTATAATTTAGCCACTCCTTCACTGATGAACATTTCCCCCAATTGTGTGCAATTACAAATATTTTTAAAACAATTACTATTTTTTTCTACAAAAACACATATGAAATCCCTAATGTCATTTAGTACACAGTCCATTTTCAAGTTTTCTCAATTTTCACAAAGATATCTTTGTAGCTTTTTTCTTTTTTTGCCTTTGTTATATCTAGGAGAAGCTTAATTTAAGTTTTAGTTTTCATTTTGCTTTACTTCCTCTTTTTATTAAATCCAAGTTTTCTTATATTGTGATTAGAGTATGTTATCTGTACTATTTCCATTTTTGGAAAGTTCTTGTGGTATATGGTCTTATGGGTACTTGAAAAGAAAAAATGGTGTTTTAGGTTTTAGAGTATGATGTTACTTAGATCTACATTATCATTTATGTACTTTAGGTCTTTTATATCCTTTCACTTTTGACCTTTTCTTTCCCTTTTATGACTTGTTTATAGCTTTCTCTGTTGGCTTGCTAGGATTCTGGGTGACAATTCCCTTGGATAAATGAACTCATATTGGTGATGCCAAATCTCTGCAGTATCATTTGGTCAGTACTCCCTGTGTGCCAATTAGTTATATATTTCACAATAATGGCATTTTTATAGCTGTTTGTTCATGAAGTAATGCTAATTCTAACCAGGGGAAGGTTGAATGTGGTTGAGTCTTTGGAAATAATCATACCTTTGATCTTTAAATAAGTATATTGATGGCAAATATAGAAATAGCCTAGGGATATTTGTGTACAATATTGAAGTCCCAAAGGCCAGTATTGAATAGTGTTTCTGATGACGAGGTTGTTTTGTATAGAAATCAAATATTCCCTTGTACAAGGGAGGAAGCTTTAGTTGAGTTTAATGATCAAGAATTGATACAAATGAGAAGAAAAAACATGCAGTTAGAAACTAAAATTACTTTTTTTTTTTTAGCCCATTGCTATTTAAGGTTGAGATCCACAAAAGGAAATTAGAATGGTTAGGAGGCACTCTTGTAAGTGGGATTAGAATCTGATTTGCTTTAGTTCTGGGCTTTATTTCATTTCTTGACATGGAGACAGAGCACCTTTGCTTTATTCATTCACTAGAGTAAGGACTGAGTCTCTCATGGGAAGCTAAAGAATTTTGTGGATCAAGACAATGGCAATCTGGAAACCCAACCAGGATGCTCTCAGCTGCAGGTACTATATGAATTTACCTTCTCCTAGCATGTTTATTTAAAAAGCCAGGATGAATTAAGTATGTATTTGACGTAGCTTAAGAAACCCGGATGTTTGTGAATACTTAAGGACAAAGCTGCCTTCTCCTCTCTCACTTAGATATGCCTAGGGTGTGGAGGGTAGAACATGAGGCATCTAGAAAGGGACTAAAGAGTATCATACAGTTAGAAAGTCATGAGAAAAAAGCAAAGTCTTCTCTATCTACTGGATAAGAGACAGACCAGAGTATCAATATCAGAGCTACCACTTATTATTCTAGCTTGTTACTTCCCTCTCTTGGTCTTGATTTCTCTAAACATAAAAAGAAGCCAATAATGCCAACTGTCATGGCTTTTGTAAACAAGATAGTGAATGTAAATGAGTAATTGTGTTTTTCAGGTGGTAGCTACAGCTTTGGTTTTGTTTTCGGTTATCATTATTTCTCTAGAAAGCTCATCAACCACTGCTCCAGACTGAAAGATAGTCCCTAATAATGTCTCAATAATTCTTTATGCTCAGACATAAAGCTGTATATTGACATAAATTAGATCCACCTCTTAAAGTGCAGCATAGGTTCTGGTTTCTTTCTTAACACAGTTCTCATCACCCTGGCTCATGGGTATCTTTTCTGCTTCAAAAATCTTATAATTATCCAGTCTGTCCCCAAATAAAAAAAATATCTTATGATCATACTACTTACCTGACATTTTTTATATAGTACCTTTTTTATTATTTACTTTTGTGTTTGTGTGAACGAATGTAAAAGCCTTAGGGTAGTGAACATTCTAATGCTTCAATAAGTCCATAGTGTCCAGTGTGCATTGTAGGCATCTAGTTAATGCTGTTGGCTGATAACAAATGGTTATGTTAAAGGACAAAATAAATTATACAGCAGACTTATAATAATATACTACATAAGTCACAAAAGGAATTAGAGAAAAGAGAAAGTGCTGTGAAGAGAAGGGCTTCCATGGAATATGGAACTTATAACTACAAATAAGGGGGGGAAATGGTGAACATGGTAGCAGTCCAATTCAGAGAATACCATCATTATGGAGAACTTTATTACATACTGGGCTAGTATTGTATTATAAAATAATAGAAATGTTAGACTTGGGGCCAGGCGCGATGGCTCACACCTATAATCCTAGCACTCTGAGAGGCCGAGGTGGGAGGATTGCTTGAGTGTAGGAGTTCAAGATCAGCCTAAGAAAAAGTGAGACTCCATCTCTACTGAAAATGGAAAAATTAGCCAGGCATTGTGGCATTTGCCTGTAGTCCCAGCTACCCAGGAGGCTGAGGCAGGAGGATCGCTTGAGCCCAGGAGTTTAAGGTTGCAGTGAGCTATGATGATGCCACAGCACTCTAGCAGGGGCAACAGAGTAAGACTCTGCCTCAAAAAGAAATGTTAGACTTGGAAGGATTACTTAGCATCACTCATCCCAGCCCCTTTATTTTACAAATAATGTAACTGAGTTCAAGAAGTGAGTCAAGTGTGGAAGGGATGGGAAAAAGAAATTACTCAAGTTCTCATGAACTTAGTGTTAGAATTTAATCACACTCTTCTTATTCCAAGTGCAAGTCCTTTCTACCATTCCATGAAACATGACATGTTAACATGGCCAATGATCTGCAAATACCAATCATGTAGAATTGTGTTTGCTACATTGTATTAGCTCTATTCATGTTCAGATTTCCCAGCATACATCTTTTTTCTGACCTTGTCCTTCTCTACCATATGCTGTCACAGCCCAGGCTTTGTGATTGACTCCGCTCCCTGGGCTTAGCTACGAAAGTGGGATGCTTTTAGGGTTTCTACATTATCTTCTCTTCTCCTGAGGAAAAGGTGAATATGACTTGATAAAACTTCAATGGCATGAGACTAAACATGAGACGGTATGAATGACAGTGATAGCACTGCATATAGGAGCAATCAGAGGCATAAGAAAATCAGAGGTCATCAGAAATTGCTTGAGGTTTGGAGAACTCTAGGGGCAGGAGTAACAAACCATGAGGGAAAATTAATGAGTTCATTTCCATTTCCCCCTTTTTCCCCTCATGTTATTTCAGCACATTCCCAGCTCTCTCAAAAATTCCTCGTCTGATTCAGCATTTGTTTTTGTCTAATCTTCTTTTACCAAAACCTGTAGAATTTTAGGGAGTCTGGGGAATTAGAAGTAGTGCTTTGTGGCAATGAGTTACTGCCTATTTTCCGCAACTACAGTTAAAGGGGTTATACAGAGGTGTTTTGGCTTTGTAAGGTAAGGCAATGTTATTTGCTTACAGTTTTAAACTTACGCAGTCAGTGACTCCTCACAAAGCTTGATCTTATCTTTACTCTCTTTTCAGGTAATGTTAGAGTCAGCTCTGCTCACAGAGGCAATGGATGGAGCCAACCACTCTGTGGTATCTGAGTTTGTGCTCCTTGGACTCTCCAATTCATGGGGGATCCAGCTTCTTCTTTTCCTCTTTTCCTCTGTGTTCTACATGGCGAGTTTGGTGGGAAACCTCCTCATTGTGTTCTCTGTCACCTCTGACTCTAACTTACACTCCCCCATGTACTTCCTGCTGGCCAACCTCTCCTTTCTTGACGTGGGAGGTTGCTCTATTGCAGCCCCCAAAATGATATATGACCTTTTTAGAAAACACAAAACCATCTCTTTTGGGGGTTGTGTAACTCAGATCTTTTTTATTCATGCTATTGGGGGCACAGAAATGGTGGTACTCATAGGCATGGCCTTTGACAGATATGTGGCCATATGTAAGCCTCTCCACTACTTGACTATCATGCACCCACGAATGTGCATTTTAATTTTGGCTGCTGCCTGGATCCTTGGCCTCATCCACTCAGTGGCCCAACTGGCTTTTGTCATAGACTTGCCCTTCTGTGGCCCTAATGTACTGGACAGCTTTTACTGTGATCTTCCTCAGCTCATTAAACTTGCCTGCACAGAGACCAATAGACTGGAGTTCATGGTCACAGCCAACAGTGGACTCATCTCTGTGGCATCCTTCCTCATTTTGATTATTTCTTACATCTTCATTCTGGTCACTGTTTGGAAACACTCTTCATCTGGTTTATCCAAAGCCCTCTCTACTTTGTCAGCTCATGTCACTGTGGTGGTTTTATTCTTTGGGCCATTAATCTTCTTCTACACCTGGCCATTTCCCTCATCACACTTGGACAAATTCCTTGCTCTCTTTGATGCAGTCCTCACTCCTTTTCTGAATCCAGTTATCTATACATTTAGGAACAAGGAGATGAAGGCAGCAATGAAGAAACTTTGCCATCAGCTTGTGAGTCATAGGAAGATATCCTGAATATTCTAAAGGTAAACAAAAATGTAGCTCTACACTCAATGACAATGGAAAAAATAAAGTCGTCGAAAGTTTATATCTCTATTAATTTTGTGTACTAGGTTACGTTTAGGCATTTACCATGTCATTGTGTATCTCTAGTACCTTAATCAATAAGGATAAAGGGAGCTAACACTGGAGACCTATTTAGTATTCATGATAACTCTGTGGTATTTTTACTTCAGTATTATTTTATAAATTAAGAAATGCTTTCTGTTCATTCTGCTTTTAATTACTGTGCAAATGTTTCAAACCAAAGCCGACTGTCACAGTCCACCACTTCCAATAGTCTTAGCTCTCAAAAGGTGCCAGAGAATATGTTCAACAATTCAATGTTAGATATTAGTGTATTATTCTTTTTCACTGCTATATACTTTCCCCATTTTGAATTGGTTAATGTCCATTTCTCAAACTATCTACCAAACTGCCATAAAACCTATTTGGTTTGATTTTCTCCCTTCTTCCTTTGGTATCTGCCTGTTTCCTGTATCCTTTGGCTACTTAGAGAATTGTTGGCTATATAATAAAATTATGGGATTTTAGAACTGGAATTTGAGAGATCATGTTCCAACCTATTATTTTATAGATGATAATACTCAAGCACAGAGATGTTAGATGATAGATTTGGGATGAGAATTAGATCATTTTTAGATTTAAAAATTTTTTTAAATATTTAAGCCTACTTTTGTTGATTTGGATTCTAGAGCTTTCCACTAACAAACGATACCTCTGGCCTTCTATTGCCTTTCTGTTTCTGACCCCAGTAAGCAGAAGAGACACCAGTGAGTTCATTACTCTTTTCATTATCATCTATTTCATCTGATTGTTTATTGTTTCCAAATTATTTCTTTGCAGCCGAACTAGAAATTTCTGGAACCAGGTCCTGGTTATTTTATAAATGCACGATTATATCATCACTTGTTCCTGGTCTCTTCCATGGCTTTTACTTATGTCACCTACTAAAAAGTCCAGAATTAAACACTCTTCTCTGTCTAGATTGCTTTTCTATTCTAATGAACACTCTAAAGGGCATTCACCATCACTTTGCTTATTGCTAGCAAGATCTGGCAATTACCTTAAGTAAGCTTTAAGAATTTCAGGTATGAGTATTATTGCATTTAAAAAATCTGTTTCTATTAGTGTATCATGGTTTCCATGACTGAACAGCTGGGCATTTCAGAACTTTCAAGACCCAAGGGCAATATAAGCCAGAGATGAAATCTTTCTGATCTATAAATAAAGGTATGGATTTATAAACTAATAACTATGACAATATTATAATAATGTCTATTTATTCTAAACATTATTTTAAAATGTCACATATATACTCATATCCCCGTAGACTGGTAATTTTTGGCAGATCCTTATAATGAATCCATCTTCTTAAAACATTGACAGGTTTTTCAGACTTCTCTTAGGAAGTTATTTTACCCTTTCACATTCACATTGATTTTTATTTTATTTTGGACTTCTTTAAAATTGTTAATTCACGTGTAATATATATTTATTAAGACAAATAAATATATTTGTCAGCCAAATATATTTGCTCAGCCATTAACTCAGCCAGGTGAGAAATGTTTCTTTTTAGCAAAAGTAGCCATTAGCCATGGGTTATCTACATATGCAGTTATTCCTTTTCTCTACTGGTAAGCTTCGTTTATACTTCTCTTTCTATGACTTCACAGAGTGCCTTGGTGGATATTAGCCTCACAGACATTATGTGATTCTCTGACTTTCTATCTGACAAGTAGAAACTTAAACATGCAATCATGTCAGGTAAATTTCAGGTCAGATTTATCATCATTCTGCTTGCCCTTAACTGTTTCATTTACAAGTCTAGCTGAAACTGCCACAGCTCATTTCTCATTTATCAGTGTTCTCACACGATAGTTAAAAATCATTCACTGGTTTTGTCCAAAAACCACCACCACCACCACCAGGGACATGCAGCTGGAAAGTGGTAGAGCTGGGATGCATATCCAAACACCTGCTGCAACATCCCTGCTCTTCATAATCACCATGCTCCACTGCCTCTCTAGATGGTGGGTCCCTCTCTCCTGTACTTCCAAATCCAAACACATTTTTTCTCTCTATACTTAACAGTATAAAATAGTAAACATACAACATATATCAACTCAATAAAATATGCTATTTAAGATTTGTGTTCTGTCATTTTAATGTATCATTAAAATATCCATCTATTTACTATTCTAAGGTGTTAAGACCCAGAGGTAACTTACATACTAAAATAATTTTAAAACCTTCTCCATATTCAAACACAACTATGCACAAGTGAAGGGCAGTGAATCATTTACTTCTTGGAGATATTTATTCCATGATAGAGCAATGTTATTTGAGGAAGAGAATGAAGCTTCAGTGGACACCTCATGGGGTTCCTTCATTCTCACTGAACCAGAGAGTTACATCAGTCTAGGCAGAGGATGAGCCAATTTTAATAAGACAGCTTTAATTTACAGCTGGAAATGACTGAACAAATGATACACTGCTTCCTGATTCTATACCATTAGGCTCCTCCAAAGTACCCCAACAGGAGCTTAAAGGAAAAAAAATGAATACTAAGTTTCAAGAACAGCTCTTTCTGGTTGGGCACAGTGGCTCATGGCTATAATCCTAGCGCTCTGGGAGGCTGAGGCAGGAGGATCACTTGAGGTCAGTAGTCCAAGACCAGTCTGAGCAAGAGTGAGACTCCATCTCTACAAAAATAGAAAAAATTAGCTTGGCATGGTGGCACATACCTGTAGTCCCAGCTACTCAGGAGGCTGAGGCAGGAGGATCACTTGAGCCCAGGAGTTTGAGGTTGTGGTAAGCTAAGATGATGCCACTGCACTCTAGCTGGGGTGACAGAGTGAGACTCTGTCTCAAAAAAACAAACAAAAAAAAGTCAAAAAACAGCTCTTTCTGGCAAATACAAAACTCTTCCTTCTTAACTAATATAATTAACCAGTAAGGCTCCCTTTGTCTCCCCAGCTACAATTTATAGAATGCTGTATGCCAGGCACTATCTAATTTCTACATTATCTCATTGAAATCCCACAACCACCCTGTGAAGTGAGTACTATTATTACTTTCCCCCCATTACAGATAAGGAATCAAGCACAAGAGGTCAAGAAGTTTGTCCTAGAGTACAGAGCTATGAAGTGTTGGAGCTGGGATATGAACCCAGATCTCTCTGATTCCAGAGCCACTCTCTAAACCAATGTAGATTTCTTTTCTCTTCTATTAAATTTAGTTCATTAAAGGAATCTGATTTCTTCTGGATTTTCACTGAAGGTTGTTTTGAGGTGATTTCTTTATCATATCAATAGATGTTAAAGTAACAGTGTCTATAGTTCAACAGTTAGTAGACAGGGATTTATTTTTACTTCTCTAATTTTATGCCTCTGTTGACTTTTCAAGGGCTACAGCTGAAAACTGAATATCAAATGGCATTGAAGAAAGCACTTTTAGTGATGCTGCTGCAACAAATCAGCCTTGGAAGAAAGTTTTAGTCAATATAATGATGATTGATTGTTTCTGTTCTAAGCTTTATATGCCACAGAGCCTGTGATTTCAATAATAATGGCAGAGGCTCAATTTAGTCCAATTACGTGGTAAATAGTAAAGATAAAAAAAGTAGATGGAGACAAGCTACTAGCCAACCTTTCTCTTATTTGTCTTCGGAATCGTGCCTTACATATGGATAGACCCAAAATGGATAGTCATGGCATCTCTAGTTGATTGGAAAACATGGCTGCCATATTTTGTACCTCCTCCTGCCAAGAGGTGGAGTCTATTTCTCCAACCTTAAATCTGGCCTGGTCTTGTGTACATTGCTTTGTCCAATGGAATGAAGCAAAAGTGATGTCATATGAGTTCCAGAACTCAGGTATAGCTTGCTTCCAGGTCCTGCCTTTGCACACTTGTAGCTCTCCCTACCTCCATGTAAGGAAGCTTGGGCAAAGCTACTGAATAATAAAAGACCCCTTGGAGAGAGAGGCCCAGCCTATAGCCAGCACTAAGGCTCCAGACACATGAGTGAGGCCATCTTAGATCCCGCAACCCTGGTCAAGCTGCCAGATGACTGACACCTCCTGAGAAAGCCCAGGGGAGACCAGCAGAAGAACCGCCCAGCTGAGCTTAGCCTGAATTACAGACTCATGAGCAAGCAAAATGTTACTGATTTAAACTACTTTGTTATACAGCAATAGGTAATTGATATAGGGTACTCTGTATAATTGTAGTTTATCAATAGCCCTTTCACTGACTCTCTGCACACCTTTAATATAAAAATATAAAATATAACCAGAGGTTTTATGTTCTGTTGATTTTTTTTTTTTTACAAAAATATCTTGCCCTATGAGAGGTTAAAGCATTAGTGGTTTGTCTTATCCTAGCTCCACTAGCATTTGAAGTCTATCCCCATATGCTGCCCTTATAACACCCTATTCATCTCTCCTCACCAGCACAGAATAAAGAACCAATGAAATGTGGACTGGAAAACTGTATATCTTATTATGTGTAATGTAGTTATCATTCTAATGGTACATGGATTGCACTCTAGATATCACATCAGAGGCTTCTTTTATCCCATTTTCTCCCTTCCTATGGAGATGATAAACTTTGTTTTGCTTTTTTGAAGGTATATTCATTCTTATG
>VBSM01001044.1:19067740-19080863 GCA_008086735.1 Cheirogaleus medius | reverse complement strand
GAAAAAAAAAAAAAAAACTATTAAAAGCTTTGAGGAAGGACCTGTGGATAGGAAACTCAAACACCTGAGGAGGGGATGCTGGCTGGCTGGCCCAGTGTCTCTGAGCTGAGAGGAGGGCGTGTGGGTCACAACCGCTGAGGAAGAGGCGCCGCTGGTTGGCGCGGCGTTCCTGAGGAGAGTGTGAGGGTCGAGTGACTCTAGCGTTGGGAAAACTGCAACTGGATTCCGCTGCTGCTTTGAAAAGGAACCAAGGCTGCTGAGGTGAAGAGCGCGGTACTAGGTGATGGTCACAGGCACAGCACACAGAGCTCAAAGAGCAAGGAACAGGCCCTCCTTCCACCCGCAGCCTTGCGGTCTCCCTCGAGTGCCCGCTAGTGGCGAGTCTAAACGGGGGAGTTGACAAAATAAAAGGAAGTTGGCAGAACCCTGCTCCTGCATCATACGGAATGTAGTAGATAGGTACCTTAGAGCTGGAAGATGATATCTTATATAGCACATGCAGTTACTAAGTAGAATCACAGAGTTGAATTTAAATTATAAATCTTCTAGGAGTTTCCTCATTTTAGACAGTCTCAGTTACTGGAAAATAATTAAGCCAAGATGATAAAAGTCATGTATGGAAGATCCAAATCGAGAATCTAGGTCAACAGACTCCTGGTCTTTTGCTGTCTTCTGACATTTTAGATCATGTTTCCTCAGTTGATAAGTCTGGTGTTCCCATTGGACTGTTAATTTTTCGCTGACGTGCACTGTATATTATTCACCCTTGTATCTTGAGTAACTGTCAAACAGCAGAGTTTCAACAAATGTTCAAGCATGATTTTAACTTGATAAATATATTTAGTAATATTTTACATTTCTTTTTCTGATCCTATTGATTTTTAAAAAATAAAGCTTTTATTTTGGAATAATTTTAGATTTACAGGAAAGTGGCAGAGCTAGTCCAGAGAGTTCCCATATACCCGTTACCCAGTTTCAGTTTCCCCTAATGTTATCATCTTACATTTCCATGGTACATTGTCCAAAACTGAGAAATCAACACTGGTACATCACTATTAACTAAATTCTAGTCTTTATTCAAATTTCACCTGTTTTTCCATTAATGTCCTTTTTCTGTTTCAGAATCCAATCCTGGATATCACCTTACTTTTAGTTATCATGTCCCCTAATCTCCTCTGGTTTGTGACAGTTTCTCATTTTCTCTTGGTTTTCATGGCTGTGACATTTTAAGGAGTATTGGTCAGGTGTTTCATAGAACATCCTTCAATTTGTGTTTGTCTGAAGTTTTTCCTTATATTAATAGTTAAGCATGGGTTTGGGATTTTTGTAAAGAATACTCAAAAGATAGAGAGATCTTCTTACCACATGATATCAGGGGGTACATAATATCCATATATCACCAGTGATGTTAAACTTGCTCAGTTGGTTTATTACTTTATCTTAATGAAAGAGAAGTGACTTCTCAGAGAATGCCATCTGCATTCTTTCTTCCTACGCAAGTAGTTAATCCCTTCCCCCACGTTATTTAGGGGATTGACAATGGTTTGTTATCATTTCTGCATATATTACTTAGATAATTCTTGGCGTATAAGCAAAGAATTCTTTCAACTCCATCCCACCTTGGTTGGGTTGTAAAGGTAAGTTGTGTACATGACTGACTGCTCCTGGTCCTCTTCTCTCACTGCTTCTTGATTCAGTTGCTTTTTGCTTCTATCCAGATGGAACTCTTGGCCTCTCTTTGAGTTTCCTAGTGTTATGCCATTACAATTGATGTTTGTATTTCGGAACTCTGTCACTTGACTCTTAGTTTTCCCCAGAGAACTCCAGTTCTCACCAGAGTATCTTTGGCACTTTAATCGCCTTAACCAGTTCCCGCTGCCCCTATGTTTTACCCAGGCCCTCTAGCCTAATTCTATTTGAGTGGGCATTTGACTATTTTGTCATGAATCTTTGACATGTAACTGTTACCACAGCAACATAGATGAATTAATGACTGCTCTCCACACACTCACCCTGGGGTTCAAGAGAATGGAGAGGAAAAATGTCTTTTTTCTCCCTAATATTATTTTTAGGTCTGTAATCTACTCACTAATTTAGATTAGTTATTTAATTTATTTGTGTTATTTTTCTATGCCATAAAACAGTGATTAATAAACAATGGTCACTAGTTCAAAGGGTCAATGCTTCTTAATGCTTTGAAAGATATGATCATCGTCATTGCTGATCTTCAGGGAGACATGTTCTTGGCAATGTTGCTTTTAGTACAGGGCAGGTATGATATTCAAAACATGAAACAACTGCACATATAGGCACTGACCCATTAGAACAGATGCTGGCCATAGAGCTGGAGTAGGGTCCTAGACATTCCTGCTGTTCCTCACATTAACTTTTTAGAAGCTAATTCATAAATTCTGCAAAAAGAACTTGGGGGCCGGTAGAACCTCAAGGGACTTATGACACTGGCTATATTCTAAACAGTATGCATATATTGTAGAATTTTAACAACCACTGTCCTTACCCTCATGTGCTCTAGAATATTAACATTATTGGGATGGGGAAGGTGAAGAAGTTTGAGGCAAGGAACAATACTTGAGTAATCCAATGCAGGGGCCCTGAAAAACTTGGAGGTAATCTGGGTAATCAGACAGGCAGAACGTGGTGCGTACTCACCACAAGAGTGCAAGATAGTATTTAGATATATACATAGCAACATGAACTAAGTGGGAAAAAAAGAATTAGAATGAGATGTAAAACGTTATTTTACATGTTTATGCACACAAAACAGTAAAACATGTTTCACGATAACACACACAACAGCAGGACGTAATTTAAAAACACAAGAATGATTGTCTTTGAGGGAAAGGGGTTGGGAATGGGGTATGGAAATTAAAGGGAATAAACAAGTAAAATAAGAGAGGATCCCTTTGTAAAACCAATGCTCATAATGCATCATGGACAGAGAAAGATGGTTACCTCAGTCCTCTACACCTGAGGTTAAAAAACACAGAGAAAAACCAGTCCTGTTACCTCCTCTTAACATTTTGAAGCCAACCTTTATTCTTATTATCCCTGCCTCCAAATGACAGGCACAATAAGGGACAACGGAATTATTTCAACAACTAGATCAACTAGATTCTTTTGTTAAATGCAACAAATATAAGTTAGGCTCCCGTGATTGCAGGAAACAGTACAAGTTGTTTTGGAAGAAATAAATATGAGTTAGACAAAGCCTATATCTTCAAAGTGCTTATAATATCTTAAATTTACAATATATAAAACTCACATTGTAAGATATTTTAAACATTATTTTTATAGTTCATTCTTTTCTCGACTAGTTTATTTGTGTGTAGAGAAAATTGATAATTATAAGGATGTTTCATTTGATTTCTATGCATCTCTTGGAAAGTGAATATTATCAGATTATCTAGAGACACTTTTATTTATAGGATTTAAATAGGCAAAAATAATGATAAAGATTGATTTTCTTAAAGATTCTGCTGTCATCCCTCACACCCGGGACTCCTTATCAATGTTTTCCCTTCATTGCTGTGATCACAGCGAATATATCTCAAGAACATAATTTTCTTAGCTAATTGACTTTAGTTTTGCAGTCCCAGGTCACTATAGCTTTATTTGGTCACTAGCCTCCAAGTGCAATTAATTAACTATTTTTTCCATTTATAGAAACATTTTATATACCTCTGTGTGCTTGAGATAATAGTCTGTTAATTGCTGCAAGGGAAGGATGAGCTGAAGTTCACAACAGGAAGATTTTTTTTTAATAAAAAAAAACTTTTTATATGTCCTTTCAAAAGTGCTAATATGCCCTGTGTAATATGATGTAAAATAATGACACTAAGATGATATTAAACTAGATAAATTTTAGCAAGAAGAAAGACTCAGGTAATAATTTGCTTTTTACACATGTCAATTAAGTTTTGGCCGGGGGTGGGGGGAGGGCAGGAAGAAACGGGTGGTGGTGATGATGGATGAATTTTTAAACCAGTGGGGAAATGATCACAGCAGGAGAATATATATGAATTGTCATGAATATGAAGAACAAGAATTTACCTTAATTTTTACCTAGGACTTGGAAATGACTTGGAGATCCAAGGTGCACCTGAGGGTATATAGCAGAGTCTGCAGTCTGCACCATTCCTCAGTTCAGGTGAGGACTAGGATACAGGTTAAGCTGTCAACTGTACCCAGGGACATTTAGTGAAATTTATTAACACTGAAACTGAAGACAAATATGTCGCTTGTCTTCCCAACAAGGTTGTTGTCTACTTTACTTCTATCTCTAGAGGGGAGCTAAGATATGAAGAGGAGAAAATTCATTAGGTACTAGTGATAAAGGCAGTTTTGAAGAATAAAACCCCAGTTGTACAGAATCAAGATGGAGAAAGAATGATTAAAAACTTGTTTGGAAGGAAGACATCTAGGGATCTAACTTAACCCAAACTAAAATAGTGTAGTGTCTGTTAAAATTAGATGATAGAAGAACAGAGGAAAAAAGTAGGAAACTAAATGTATAATGTTTAACAACCTGCAATCAATCCTCCTGTACTTGTTTATGTTTTCAAAATATTTTTTAATAATTTTTTTCTAGGTCAATACAATGACATGTTTCGTGATAAAATAGAGTGATTAGGCAAGAGGGATAAAGATACAGGGATAGAATATGGATCCTATGAGGAAAGGCTAAAGGAATGGAGATGATTAAAATAGAGGGTACAGATGAGTGATCTTCATTTGCTCTTACTAAGCTAAAGTATATTAAACATTTACTTGAAAGAATTTCTGATCACTTCTTTATGTCCACAAAGGATGAATTAAGTGGACATCAACTTAATTGAAAGGATGAGAGATTTTCTTTTTATAAGAAAGAACCTTTGGACTATTATGTTAATAAAAAGCAGAAAACCCAGGAAAGAAATGGATTTTTAAACCTTGTAAACTGACATGTCTTGGATAGAAAAAATAAAAGAAAGAAACTGGATCATAACATATTTTTAGATCTCTTTCAGCTCATTGATTTTATTAATTGGGGATAATGAGCATATCTCTCTTTTTTCCAAAATTTTAAAATGTAAAAAAGAATTACATAAAACGCAAAGTTATAAATCATTTCTAAGAAGTTACCCAGTTCCAATTTCATACTGGTGAATTTAAATTCTAACGGTGATTCTTTCAAATGCTAGCATATCTGGATTTGTCACATATCATAATTATTTAAGTATTAATAGTATAAATAAATGATGACTATAATTCACATCATTATAATTGTCAAGAACAATAGCTAGACCAGAACTAAAGAACTCAAACTGGAATATCCTTTAATGGCAATGGTCTTAGGAGAGAGCAAACTCTTTCCACGGAGGGTCTGGAATGAATGCCTCAAAGCGATCAAGCACTTGTAACCCAGCGTCTCACTCTGGAAGCCATTCGGAGATTCAAAGATGGATAATAGTCTAGAAATGTGAAGACTTAAAGAAAAGAGCTGAGTAAGTTTCTAGATCTGCTTATATTTGCTATTTGCTTTATTTTCTCATCTTTGCTCTTTAGGGATTATAAGGTAGGTAAACTTTGTGTTTATCCCTGTTTCTCCTTTTTCTCAGTTCCACCTCTCCTTTCCGGGGTCTGTCCTTCTCCTACCCAGCCCTCTGCTCTGAACCTTTCTCCTACAGCAACTGACTGAAGCTAAGTCCTTCCTTGAGTAAAGACTCAGGTTAAAATGGATCGCTTATTTCTTCATCACCAAAACTCTCCTGTCTTGCATGCATAAGAGCTCAGCTAAGGAAAGCCATCTGGTAACTTATTTGTCTGTAATTGCTTAATGGAATACCCTTCCTTTAGCAATGTAAGCAAAACTAGAGACTGCAGTATGTTAACCTTAAAGAAAGCAAGTCTAATGCTGGATGCTAATAGAAAATATTTTGGGGCACTGGGGCTCTTAAGATTGCACATCTACTGCATATCATAAGTTTTGGTATGTTGTGGTTTTGTTTTCATTTGTTTCAATTCATAGCTGTGTAAACGGCACAAATTAAAAAAAGCAGAAAGACCACAAATCAATAACCTAACTATATACCTTAAAGAACTAGAAAAAGCAAAGTCAACCCAAGCTAGCAGAAAAAAAGGTAAAAAAATAAAGGTTAGAGCAAAGATAAAATAAAATGGAGAATAGAAAAACAATACAGAAAAGCAAGAAAACCAAAGTTGATTCTTTGAAAAGATCAGTAAAATTGACAAACCTTTAGCTAGACTGACTAAGAGAAAATTCAAATTGTCGAACTCAGAAATGAAAGTGGAGACATTACTACAGATTTTAGCAAAATAAAAAGGATTATAAGAGAATACCATGAACAGTCCTATGCCAACAAATTAGATAACCTAGATGCCTTGCTGCATTCCGAGCCTAAGTGCCTTCATTCAGAGCCCTTTTCATCAGGAGTTATCTGCAAAGACCCACTTATCAGGAGGAGAGCGGAACCATGAAGACACCTTTTCTCTGCTGACGTAGTATTCAGTACTTTTCTACTTCTAGCCCTTCTCTTCTTCGTCCCTCAAGCTCCAAGTCCCTAAAACTGCACAAGCTTTTTGTTCACCTCCACATCTGCACCATTCCCCTGACCTTCAGTGAGTGCACCATTCCGGGGAAGAAATGGAACAGGAGAAAGTTGGTGCTTTCTCTAGTTTAGCCTATTGCTCATACTATCACACTAAGTGATTAAAGCCTTGACTGTTACTTTCATTTTGGGTTGTCTTAACTGGCTACCTTAACACCTGGCAACTCAGCTCTTTCCTGCCCAGCTGAGCTTCTGACAAATTGGCATAGCGAGCAGGGTAATCAGTGGACTTCATGGTTAATTTTATGTGTCATCTTGCCTGGACCATGGAGTGCCCAGATATTTGCTCAAACATTATTGTGGATGAGTCTGTAAGGGTGTTTCTGGATGAGATTAACATTTGAATCAGTGGACTAAGTAAAGCAGATTGCCCTCCCCAGTGTGGGTGAGCCTCATCCAATCTGTTGAAGGCCTGAAGAGGACAAAAAGACTGAGTAAAGAAGAATTAACTCCCTCTGCCTGTCTTTGACCTGAGCCAGTGGTATCTCATGCCTTCAGGCTACACCTTTGGCTCTCTTGGGTCCCTACCTTGCCAACTGCAGATCTTGGGACTTCTTAGTCTTCATAATCATGTGATCTGATTCCTTATAATAAATCTCTTTCTTATGATAGGGAAGGAGGGAGAGAGAGAGAGAGAGAAAGAGAGAGAGAGAGAGAGAGAGAGAGAGAAAGAGAGAGAGAGAGAGACTATATCTACCTATCTATATATCCATGTGTCTATATATCTACATCCAATGGAATGATTATTGGGTCACTTTTGGTTTTTTGAGGAACCTCCATACTGTTTTCCATAATGGCTCCACCAACAGTGTATAAGGGTTTCCTTTTCTCCTCATCCTCATCAATACTTATCTCTTGTATTTTTATTTTGTAATTGACACATAAAAAGTGTACACATCTATGGGGTACAATGTGATGTTTCAATACATATATAAATTGTGTAATGATCAAAAATCGGGGTACTAGCATATCCATCAGCTTAAACATTTATTATGTCTTTGTGATGAGGACATTGAAAAACCTCTCTCCTTGTTATTTTGAAATATACAATAGATTATTGTTAACTCTAGTCATAGCCAAAATGGATAAAGGACCTAAATGTAGACCTGAAACTATAAAACTCTTGGAAGAAAACATAAGGGGAAAGCTCCCTGACATTGGTTTTGGCAATGATTTTTGGATATCAAGGCAAAATCTCAAACAACAAGAAGAAAAATAAACAAGTGGGACTACATCAAACTAAAAAGCGTCTACACAGCGAAGGAGCATCAACAAAATGAAAAGGTAGCCTACGGGTTGTGAGAAAACTTTTGTAAACCAGCTATATGATAATCTGATAAGGGTTAATATGCAAAATATATAAGGAACTTACACAACTCAATAGCAAAAAAAGAAAAAACAAACAAAAATAATCCAAAACCCAATTAAAAAATGGGCAAAGGACCCGAATAGACACTCCTCTGAAGAAGACATAAAAATGACCAACAAATAAAAGAAAAAGTGCTCGACATCATTAGTCAGCAGGGAATTGCAAATTAAAACCACAAAGAGACAAACAGGTCCAGAGAAGCAATTAATTTAGTAGTGCCAGATGGGAACCAGCTGACCCCTCCAAGTAGAAGTCCAGGGTGCATGGGATGAAGGTTATTTGAACATGTAAGATGCCAATGTGACAATTATTTTTATGGCTGGAGGCTTTCTTTTATGAACTTTCATAATACCTGCTTATGTAATTCTTTCTCATTTTCTTTATTTCGTTAGTTAACATGAAAAATGATCCTGGTGTCTGGGGCAATGGATGGAATGAATCACTCTGTAGTGTCAGAGTTTGTGTTCCTGGGACTCACCAGTTCATGGGAGATTCAGCTTCTCCTCTTTGTCTTCTCCTTCCTGTTCTACTTTGCAAGCGTGATGGGAAACCTTGTCATTGTGTTCACTGTGAGCATGGATGCTCATCTGCACTCCCCCATGTATTTCCTCCTGGCTAACCTCTCAGTCATTGATATGGTATTTTGCTCAATCACAGCCCCTAAGATGATTTGTGATATCTTCAAGAGGCACAAAGCCATCTCCTTTTGGGGATGTATTACCCAGATTTTCTTTAGCCATGCCATAGGGGGCACTGAGATGGTGCTGCTCATAGCCATGGCCTTTGATAGATACGTGGCCATATGCAAGCCCCTCCACTACCTGACCATCATGAGCCCACGAATATGTCTATACTTTTTAGCCACTTCCTGGATCATTGGCTTTATCCACTCATTGGTCCAATTAGTTTTTGTGGTAGATTTACCTTTTTGTGGCCCTAATGTATTTGATAGTTTTTACTGTGACCTTCCCCGGCTCCTCAGACTTGCCTGCACAAACACCCAAGAACTGGAGTTCATGGTCACTGTCAATAGTGGGCTCATTTCTGTGGGCTCCTTTGTCTTGCTAGTCATTTCCTACATCTTCATTCTGCTCACTGTTTGGAAACATTCTTCTGGTAGTTTATCCAAGGCCTTCTCTACTCTGTCAGCTCATATCACCGTGGTCATCCTGTTCTTTGGGCCACTGATGTTTTTCTACACATGGCCTTCTCCCACATCTCACCTGGATAAATATCTCGCTATTTTTGATGCATTTATCACTCCTTTTCTGAATCCAGTCATCTATACATTGAGGAACAAAGACATGAAAGTAGCAATGAGAAGACTATGCAACCGTCTTGTGCATTCCAGGAAGATTTCATAGTTGGATTAGCTATGAAGATGTGGAACTATGGATTCTCACGAATGCTGGTTGTGGAAAAGATATTATGCAATTTCAGAGAAATATCCAAGACTTAGGTCACATCATATGCCTAGAAATATACTATCTATTAAAATATGGTATCTATTTCACCATTAAATTAGAAGTGATGATTTTTGATATGCTGTGCATCACAGTGCTAAATATCAAATCTTCTATCTTTTGTAACCTACCAGTTTGAAAGTCCTTGTTCTGGGAGAGTATCATGTAATTGAGCAAATAATATTTTATCATTTTCTATATTGGACAAATTTTTCTATTGATAAACAAACTATTCATTCACATGATCGTTAATCTGTTTACTATCTATGTTGATTTTAATTCATTTTGTTCCTGAGCTGTTTCCTTTCTATTGCCCCAGTCGCTACATATTTTTATCCTTATCATGCTCCCCGGTCTGGAATCTGGGAAATTGTTAGTCCTTTGTGTAGAATATTACAATTTAAAGTTAGAATGGATTACCTATATCATTTGTTCTAAGCTCTTCCAGTTACACATGCTAAAATTCAGGAATTGAGAAGTAACTGCAGTTTGCCCAAGGGCACACAGCTAGAAATCATCAAAGAGAGCCAGAAACCATGACCCTAGTTGCTAGGTTAATGTCCTTTCATTTTCAAATTAATTTTATATTTGAATTTATGTCATATTCTACTCTTCCAGCTTTTCCTGTAAACCTAATTTTGAGTTTCTTTGAAGAAAAAGCTTTACACCCTTCATTTGTATTCCTTCCTCCCAGTACATTGTCATTAGTATTTAGCACTTCTTTATCATTTCTAAAACCTTACATAATTTCTACCACTACTACACATTTCCTTGTTCAGGGCCTACCAAAGCTAAATTTTAAATCATTGCTTTAATTATGAAAAAAATGTTAAACTTATTAAATAGTGTTCTTTTGTCTGTGGTGGCATCCACAGACACACTTGATTAAATTTTATTTTATAAGCCTAAAGTTTACCTGAATACTTACAGTTGATGGTGTGTCCTTTTTTGGGGGAAACAAATGTGATTGGCGAATTGTGTATTCTGATCAAGTAAATAACACTAAAATCATTATGCTTTTTTCTCAGAAAGATAAATCTCAAATATTTCAGCAAATAGAAAATGAAATATTTGTAAAATATGTGCAAAAGTTTTCTGTTTCCAAAAATTGTACAGCTCGTTATCTATCATGGTTACTAAAGAATAGAAAGGAACCTATTAATTGAAGTTTCCATCCTTCATGAGGTGACGAGGAATGCCTCTCATTGTTTGTGTCTTATAGAAGATAATAATTGATGTGACCCATATAGTACTTCTTATGGTACAGGTATTGTTCAAAGTACTTTACATTGAATCTTATGAAGTGGATACTCTCATTATCCCCATTTTCGAGAGGAACAGTATAAGGTACAGAAATGCTACATAACTTCAATGTCTATTAAGTATAATAATAAGCCTGGATTCCAAGTCTGGTAGTTTGAATTCAGGATCTGTTCTCATAACCCCTGCACTATAATGCATCTCTGGTAATAAAAAGTGTCAGAATAACTCGTTTACTAAAAAGCAATCCCTATTTGCGAGCCCTACTTTGGGTGACGCCATCACCACCAAAGCCTAGCATTTATGAGGTCAATCGACTTACAAACATTTATTGTGTGATTCATTCAGACAGTTTGTTCTAGGCAGTCACTACTACCAGGGAAGTTGAAATACCAAAATTTCCCTGATATACTGTGCAGGAAAAAATCTAAAGTCAATATTAAGACAAATATGAGAAAGATAGTTGAATAGATCTACTGTGTGTAACCTACTTAGATAACTCTTAACTTTACCCTTCTGGGAGGGGCTGCAGGGACATGGCGTCACCGTGGCTGCTGTAATAAAAATGGTAGAAGGAATAACAACAGCTCAGTAGGTAAACACTGACGTGGTAATAATTCTATCAGTACTTGGCCCAAATGTACCTGTGACTATTTACTTGCACAAACTCCAGTAAAAGAAAGGATATCACAACATTTTAGAAACTGTTAAGCACAGAGTTGACATTTATACCCAGATTCCTGAAGGGTCATTCCTTGCTGGTCATTCCAGCAAGGTCATTCCTTGCTGCCCTTTTGTTTAAGTGGAGGGATGTGGAAATTAGGTAATACACAGAGTCCTTGTCCAGATCTGGTGCATATTGCATCCCCCAAATGACAACCTTCCAATGATAATTACACCATTTTTTCCTTTTGTAGAGATAGGGTCTCACTCTGGCACTAGGGCTAGAGTGTAGTGGCATGATCATAGCCCACTGCAGCCCTGAACTCCTGGGCTGAACCAATCCTCCTGCTTCAGCCTCCCAAGTAAGTAGGAATACAGACGCACACCACCATGCCCAGCCAATTTTTTATTTTTTGTAGAGACAGAGTCTCGTCATGTTGCCCAGGCTGGCTTCCAACTCCTGACCTCAAGCAACTCTACTGCCTCGGCCTCCAAAAGTGCTGAGATTAGAGGCATGAGCCACCATGACTGGCTATACACCATTTCTTGAATGAAAAACTTAAGTTGATACATATGGTATTTGGTACAACTACACACTCGTTCTTTGTCCTGTGGGTTATAGCTATTATAGCGGGGAAGTCACTGAAACTGTCCCGTATTCAGGCTAAGATTGTATTTCAAAAATCATACTGGGTGAGGCAAGGTGGCTCACACCTGTAATCTCAGCACTTAGGGAGAGTGAAGTGGGAGGATCGCTTGATACCAGGAGTTTAAGATCAGCCTGGGCAACATAATGAGATCCTATCTCTCCAAAAATTAAAAAAGGAATCCAGGTGTGGTGGTATGTGCCTTTAGTCCCAGCTACTTGGGAAGATGAAGCAAGAAGATTACTTGAGCCCAGGACTCCAAAGCTGCAGTGACCTATGATTGTGCCAGTGCACTCCAGCCTGGTTAACAGACTGAGACCCTCTCTCTATACACACACACACACACACACACACACACACAGATGGATAGATAGAAATATAGATATAGATATATATATATACAATCATACACACTGCATGTATTTTAGGGGTAGTGATGGCCTCCATAAGTGCTGGGATTACAGCTGTGAGCCACCGTGCCAGGCCCCATTCAGTTTTTATTCCCCTTTCTCTCTCTTACTTTTTCCTCAACCACAGTATACTGTCTGGTCTAGGAAGGTTTTTTTCTCCCTTTTCCTTTCCTCTCTCAGGCTTTCTTCCTTCTCCTTCCCATTCACTCATCCCTTGTTCTCTCCATTTCCATTTTACCCCATGCTCTTTCTTCTTCTAACCTCCCATTGCCACTGTCCCTCTTAAATTGCTCTCTTAACAGTTCTTGTAAAATGTCTACTCCACAGGTTTCATGTCTTGATGAACTTGTGTGTGTTTTGGTCTCAAAGCCTCAACTGTGAATTGTGAGCATAGTGGAAACAGCCAAATGACAAGGATAGAATCACTGAGTTTTCTTTTCTTTATTTTATAAAATGATCAACTCTGAGCATTGCAAACATTGCCAAAATTTTAGCATATATCATTGCTTCCTTACAGGCTCATTATTTGAATTTATATATATGTATATAACTAAGACAAACAGAGTTTACTTTCTGAATCTTCTATAGCTTTCTATTGCCATTGGGTTTTCTCTTTTACTATCCTCTCTCACATTCTGAACTATCCAGACACTTTATCTTAGGGTGAATCTACCCTTTTCCC
>VBSM01001044.1:19039136-19052248 GCA_008086735.1 Cheirogaleus medius | reverse complement strand
TGCCTAGGCCAATGTCTATAAGAGTTTTTCCAACATTTTCTTCTAGACTTCTTAGAGTTTCACACCTTAGGTTTAAGTCTATTATCCACTGTGAGTTGATTTTTGTGAGAGGTGAAAGGTGTGGATCCTGCTTCAGTCCTCTAAATGTGACTATCCAGTTTTCCCAGCACCATTTATCTATATAGAACTCAGGAATATCAGCAAGAAAAAAATCAAACAACCCTATCAAAAAGTGGGCAAAGGACATGAACAGAAACTTTTCAAATAAGATAGACTAATGGCCAAAAAACATATGTAAAAATGCTCAACATCTCTAATCATCAGGGAAATGCAAATCAAAACCACAATGAGATATCACTTATCTCCAGTGAGAATGGCCTTTATCAAAAAGTCCCAAAATAATAAATGTTCATGTGTATGTGGAGAGATAGGAACACTCATACATTGCTGGTGAGACTGCAAATTAGTACAACCTCTGTGGAAAGCAATATGGAGATACCTCAAAGAGATACAAGTAGATCTACCATTTGATCCAGCAATCCTATTACTGGGCCTCTACCCAAAAGAACAAAAGACGTTCTATAAAAAAGACATCTGCACTCGAATGTTTATAGCAGCACGATTCACAATTGCAAAAGATGTGGAAACAACCCAAGTGCCCATCAATACGTGAGTGGATTAATTAAATGTGGTTGTGTATACCATGGAGTTCTCAGCCACAAAATCAATGGTGATATAGCACCTCTTGTATTATCCTGGATAGAGCTGGAAAAACAAGCAACACATGTACTCACCATCAAATTGGTATTGACTGATCAACGCTTAAGTGCACCTATAGTAATAACATTCATCGAGTGTCGGGCAGATGGGCGGGGGAAGGAGGGGATGGGTATATACACACCTAATAGGTGCAGTGTGCACCATCTGGGGGATGGACACTTGAAGCTCTGACTCGGGTGGGGCAAGGGCAATATACAGAACCTAAACATTTGTACCCCCATAACATGCTGAAATTAAAAAAGTAGATAGATAAAAGCAAAATCAAAGACATCAAAAATAAACCTAAGACCAGGCATGATGGCTCACACATGTAATCCTAGCACTCTGGAAGGCTGAGACGGGAGGATTGCTTGAGCTCAGGAGTTCAAGACCACCCTGAGCAAGAGCCAGATCCCATCTCTACTAAAAATAGAAAAATTAGCCGGGCATAGTGGCGCGAGACTTTAGTCCCAGCTACTCAGGAGGCTGAGGCAGGAGGATCGCTTGAGCCCAGGAATTTGAGGTTGCAGTGAGCAAAGATGATGTCACTACACTCTACCCAGTGACAAAGCAAGACTATCCCAAAAAAAATGTTTTTTAAAATAAATAAATAAAGGTAAAATTGAGGAATCCAGCAAAGCTAGAAGTTGGTTTTTTGAGAAGACTAATAACTAGGCAATCCTCTGGTTAACTTGATCAGGGAAAACAAATGTATATACACCCACATAATACAGGGAAAGAGAGACAAGGGAAAGACAGAAACAGAAAGACAGAGACAGAGAGAAATAGAACCAAGAAGGGAATATATCTACATGTTTAGCAGATTTTTTTAAAAGAAACTCTAAAATACTATTAAAAACTTTGATGCTGATGAATTTTTAAACTTAGACTAAGGCCAGGAGAAGTGGCTAACCTAGCAGTCTGGGAGGCTGAGGCAGAAGGATCACTAGAGGCCAGGAGTTTGAAACCAGCCTGGGCAACATAGCAAGACCCCTGTCTCTACAAAAAATTTAGTCTGGTGTGCTGGCATGTGCCTATAGTCCCAGCTACTCAGTAGGCTGAGCTAGGGGGATTGCTTGAGCCCAGGAGTTGAGGTTGCAGTGAGCTATGAGGATGCCACTACACTCTAGCCTGGGTGACAAAGTGAGACCCTGTCACAAAAAAATATATTTTTTTTTTTCAGATCGATCTCCTGAAGCATTTCCCCTGTGTTTTTTCCTAGTTGTTTTATCATTTTGTGTTTTACATTTAGGTCTTTGATCCTTTTGAGTTGATTCTTGTATATGGTGAGAAGTAGGAATCTAATTTTGTTTTTCTGCATATCAATATCCAGTTTTCCCTGCACCACTTCTTATTGAAGAGACTATCCTTTCCGCACTGAATATTCTTGGCACCTTTGTCAAAAATCAGTTGGCTGTAAATACATAGATTGATTTCTGGTTTCTCTGTTTTGTTCCATTGGTCTATGTAGTTGTTTTTATGCTAGCACCATGCTGTTTTAGTTAGTGTAGCTTCATAAGATATATTGAAGCCAGGTAGTGTGATGTTTACAGCTTTGTTCTTTTTTGCTCAGGATTGCTTTGGCTATTTAGGGTCTGGTTCCATACAAACTTCTGGTTCCATACAAATGTTAGGATTTTTTTTTCTATATATGTGAAGAATGTCATTGGTATTTCAATAGGGATTGCATTGAATCTGTAGATTGCTTTTGGTAGTATGGTCATTTTCACAATATTATTTTGTCCAATCTGTAAACATGGAATGTCTTCCCATTTTTGTGTCCTCTTCTTTTTTTTTCATCAGTGTTTTATACTTTTCGTTGTAGAGATCTATCAACTCCTAGGTTAAATTTATTCCTAGTGGGTTTTGTGTTTGTTTGGTTGGTTAGTAGCTATTGCAAGTGGGATTAATTTCCTGATTTCTTTTTTTGCTAGTTCATTGTTGGTGTAAATAATGCTAGTGATTTTCATATGTTGATTTTGTATCCTGTAACTGTACTAAATTGATTTATTAGTTCCAAGAGTATTTTTGTGGACCTTTTAGGGTTTTCTCTATATAAGATTGTATCATCTTCAAACAGTGACAACTTGATTCTTCCTTTCCAGTGTGGATGCCTTTTCTTTCTTTCTCTTGACTAATTGCTCTTTCAAGGACTTCCAATACCAGGTTGGATAAGAGTAGTGAGAGTGGGCTTCTTTGTCTTGTTCAGATTCTTAGGAGGAAAATTTTAGTAAGCTTTTCCCCATTCAGTATAATGTTAGCTGTGGGTTTGTTAATATATGCCCTTTATTGTGTTGACATATGCTCCTTCTATAACTAGTGTTTTGGAAATTTTTACCATGGAGGGATGTTGAATTTTATCAAATCCTTCTTCTATGTCTATTGATGATCCTATGGCTTTTCTTCTTCATTCTATTAATGTGATGGATTGGGTTTATTGATATGCATATGTTGGATCACTCTTGCCTCCCTGGGATAAACCCCACTTGATCATGCTGATCTTTTTAATATGCAGCTAGACTTAGTTTGCTAGTATTTTTAGTTGGCCAATTAATTTCTTTCTATTTTTTAGTAGAGATGGGGTCTCACTCTTGCTCAGGCTGGTTTCAAACTCCTGAACTTGAGCGATCCTCCCGCCTCAGCCTCCCAGAGTGCTAGGATTACAGGCGTGAGCCACCGCACCCGGCCAGGTCTTGTTTTCTTTATCTATTCAGCTAGTCTATATCTTTTAAGTGGGGAATTTAATCCACTTTTATATTCAAAGTTATTATTGAAAAGTGAGGACTTAGTCCCGTCATTTCATTGTTTTCTTGTTGTTTTGTATATCCTTTGATTTTTTTCCTTCGTCTTTTATTATTTATCATTAGGATTTGATTATTTTCTGTAGTGATAAGGCATGATTCTTTTCTCTTTCTTCTTTGTATATGTGCTTTATCAATAGGTTTTTTGTTTTTTTAATTAGTTGACTGGCCAAATTTCTTTCTTTTTTTTTTTTAGTAGAGATGGGGTCTCACTCTTGCTCAGGCTGATCTCAAACTCCTGAGCTCAAGAAATCCTCTCGCCTTGGCCTCCCAGGGTGCTAGGATTATAGGTGTGAGCCACCATGCTGGGTCACCAGTAAGGTTTATACTTTGCATGTCTTCATAATGATAATTGTCACCTTTTCACTTCCAGATGCAGGATGCCCTGCAGCATTTCTTGCAAGTTTGCTTTAGTGGTGACGAATTCCCTGTTTTTGCTTGTCTGAGAAAGACTTTATTTCTCCCTTATTTCTGTAGGATAGCTTTGCTGGGTGTGGTATTCTTGGCTAGCAATTCTTTTTCTTTCAGTATTTTAATATATTATCCCATTCTTTCCTGACCTGTAAGGTTTCTGCTGACAAATCTGCTGTTACTCTATTCGGAATTTTCTTTTATATGATTTGATGCTTTAAATGTTATTTGTTGCATTTCTCTTTTTATTTTTACTGTTCTCTCTTTGCCTTTGACTTTTGAAATTTTGACTATAATGTGCATTAGGGAGGAACTTTTTGGCTGAATCCATTCGGAGACCTTTGCTCTTCCTGGATCTGGACACCCATATCTCTCCTCAAAACTACTTAGGAAGTTTTCAGATATTATTTCATTAAATAGGTTTTCTATGCCTTTATCCATCTCTTTTTTCAGAAATTCTCATAATATGAATATTTGTTCATTTAATAGTGTCTCATATGTCTTGTGGAGTTTCTTTACTCTTTTTCATTCTTATTCCTTTTTTTTCCTTTCACAAGATAATTTCAAATGACCTATCTTCAAGTTCAGAGATTCGTTTTTCTGCTTGATAAATCTGCTATTCAAGCTCTCTTTGTATTTCATGTATTTAATTCTTTAGCTGCAGGATTTCTGTTTGGTTCTTTTTTATGATATCTATCGCCTTGTTGAATTTCTCATTCCTGATTGTGTTGAACTGCCTATCTGTATTTTCTTGTGTCTTGTTGAGTTTATTTACAATCATTATTTTTAATTATTTTTTTCTGCAATGGATCGAGTTCCTTTTCATTGTGGTCTATTACTAGACAGTTATATTCCTTTGGCAGTGTCATATTTCCTTGCTCTTTCCTGTTTCTTGTGTCCCTCTATTGATGTCTGTGCATCCAGTGGAACAATCACCTCTTCCAAACTTTCTAGAGTGACTCATAAAAAAGATTTCACCTGCATTTGGATCTTAATATGTTTTTGGAAAGGGTATGGTGACTCTGTTTCCAGACAGGTACAATGGTATAGTCTCCATGCAGCTTCTTCAGCTGCATTCAATGTCAGCGATAACTGTGGGCATCTCAGTAGCCTGGGCTGTGGAAGTTTGTTGTAGGTTGTTTATGTCCTTTGTGACAAAGGTTTTTGGGGTCCTCCTATTCTCATTTTCCCCACAATGGGGAGACTTAGCCAAGGAGATTTCTCTTGGTGTCAGGTCTGATGTGGCCTACAAGCAGCAGCAGCAGTGCTGGGTTCCAGGTGCAGGTGTTCAGAGAGGCTGTCAGGCCAGGGTCCTGGGGTCAGGATCTCATGAACCTATTATAGCATCAGGGTCTTGAGGTGCAGGTTTTCCCTCTTTGACAGGGTTGGATGTAGTTTGCCCATAGAGTGAGGATCTGTAACTCTGAGGTACCCCCTAGCAGCTTGGGCCCAGGGGGCAATGTCATAGCTGCCATTCTACCCCTGTGAGGTAGAGCACAGCACTGGCCTGACTCTGGGAAAGGAGGGGTGCTTTGGAGTTTGAGGTCTGGGAAGTAGTGCATGGCCACAACTTAGAAACCTGAGCTATTAGGCTCAGTGGTAACTCATGTCAGTGGGGATGAGATACCATGTAGTGGTAACTCTAGACCCTGGGATGGTGGCATTCAGCAGAATCCCAGACTTTGTGAGGACAGGTGCAGCAGCAGCAAGTTCCCCAGAATGGCTAAGCACAGCATTGTTTGGGCCCCAGGGAACAGGGAAAAGCACAGCAGTGACCCCACTCTCCCGGGAAAGAAGTGTCTCAGCAGCTCAGATTCTAGGGTGCTAGCCCAGCTCCAGGGAAGCAAGGTACTAGAGCTGTTTGGCCTGTAGGATGGAGTGTCTCAGCTCAGCCACTGCTCTGTGTCCCTGGAACCCAGGGTACTACATCAGTTCAGCCCTGGGCTGCAATAGCTGCTCAGCTCAGCCAAGGCACTTATTCCCCAGGGGGGCAGTACACTGCTTCAGCTCAGGCCCATCAGGCATGACTGTTCTGGGCCACCTAGGCACCATTTCCCTGGGACGCAGGGCTCTGCCAAGGAAATGTTTCCTCAGGAGGCAGTGCACAATTTCATCTCAGGCCACTAGGGGCAAAGTGCAGCCGTGGCTGAGAGAGGTAGATGGAACGATTCTTCCAAAGCCCTTTTCTCAGGAAAGCATGCGCAGCTTCAGCTCCAGCCTGAGGGAGTGAGGAGAAGGGTAGGTGGAGCCACTCCACCGCTGCATGGCCCACAGGGAAGGGCATAACAGTTGCTCCCAGCTCAACTTGGGGATGTGAGCTACAGGGCAGTAGTTTGGGGCAGTTTAGCCTCAGGGATGGCAGGGTACCATGGCTACTCACTCCCAGGGAAAGACACACTCCGACAGTAGTTTTAGTTCCAAGACAATGTAGTATAGAAGCCACGCAAGCCACAGGGGTGCGGCACAGTGCTGGCTCTGTCTCTTGGAGGAGCATAGCTGTGTGGACTCCAGGCAGCTCTCTCAGCTAGTCTTAGTGCATCTGAGGGCTGCAGAGGCTGCAGAGGGCTGCAGTCCTCCTACTGGTGAGGACTGTAGGTGTCCAAGGTGTTGATGGGGGCTCCTGGGATCCCCTTGCCTACCTTTTCACCATAGGAAGAAATTTCTCCTGGTTCTCAGCTTATCCCAGCTGGGAGATGGGGTGGTAGAATGCCAATGTTTCCTTCCATTCTCTATGAGTCTGTCCTGAGTTTCTGTGCTCATCAAGGTTTCAGTTACTCCTTTGATGTACTCCAATGCTCCCCTTTAGTTACTTTTATTAAAATGTAGTTATTTATTTATTGTTTTGGCTCTGTTTGTGGAAGACATGAACACTATGGGCTTCTAGTCAGCCATCCTGCAATGTCACTCTCTAAGAGGGAACTTCTATAGATAGGAAGTCTTTTCTTACAGTTGACACTCAAGCTGAAACCTGAATGATAAGAGGGAGCCAGCCTTACATATACCTGGGCAAAGCACTCTGCAGGTGGAGGGAGGAGTCAATGGTCACAGGAGGCCACAAGCTTGGTATATTCAAGTAACAGAAAATCCAATGGCTCAGAGCATCAAGCAGGAAAGAGAGTGGCATGAAAAAACAATCAGTGAGGTTGGCAGGGTCAGATCTAGTCAGGCTTCACAGACCCTGGTTAGGCAATGAGGTAGAGTAGGTGGCTATTCTCCCCAATTATGCTGTGCTATCAGCCTGCCCTTAGCCTCCAGAGCTTTCATTCTGTCCTTCCCAGAGCCTGCAGTGACCTCAGAAGACTGGTCAGCATGAGCACCAGCCCCATCCATAACTTTCGCAAGTCCATGAATCCCCTCTGCTCAAACATCTTCATTGAGTCTGCCTACCTTATAATACCCTTTAGTTACTTGCAGTAATTTTTTGCTACAGACACCTGTTGTCCCTTCCTACAATTGGATTATATACTTCTAACATCATTTTCTACAGTTCCTAGCACAGGAATTAGAGCATAGTGAGTATTCAGTATATATATATATATATATATTTTTTTTTTTTTTTTTTGAGACAGAGGCTCACTCTGTCACCCAGGCTAGAGTGCCATGGCATCAGCCTAGCTCACAACAACCTCAAACTCCTGGGCTCAAGCAATCCTTCTGCCTCAGCCTCCCGAGTAGCTGGGACTACAGGCATGCACTACCATGCCCGGCTAATTTTTTTTATATATATATTTTTTTTAGTTGGGCAATTAATTTGTTTCTATTTTTAGTAGAGACGGGGTCTCGCTCTTGCTCAGGCTGGTCTTGAACTCCTGAGCTCAAGCGATCCACCCGCCTTGGCCTCCCAGAGTGCTAAGATTACAGGCGTCAGCCACCGCGTCCGGCCCAGTATATTTTTTTGATCAACTGGATTTCTATTTATATAATTTTTGTAAGTTAATCAGCATGGTGACTTCTAGCACATCAAAAACACCATAGATAAGCAAAACAAGCTTCATAGAACTGTCATAGCATAAAAGAAGGCAGTTTGAATATAAGAGAAAGAAATGGTAAAGAAAGTATAGAAAGTTGGCCAGGCGCAGTGGCTCAGACCTTTAATCCTAGCACTTTGGGAGGCCAAGATGGGAAGATTGCTTGAGGCCAGGAGTTTGAGACCAGCCTAAGTAAGAGAAAGACCTCGTCTATATAAAAAAATAGAAAAATTAGCCAGGCTGGCAGGCACCTGTATTCCCAGCTACTTGGGAGGCTAAGGCAGGAGGATCACTCAAGCCCAGGAATTTCAGATTTCAGTCAGCTATGATGCACTCTAGCCTGGGTGACAGAGACCCTGTCTTAAAAAAAACAAAAAGGAAGAAAAAGAAAGAAAGAATAGAAAGTAAATTGAATTTTGGAATTTTGAAGTTTCTATATTTAAGGGATTATATCATTTTAAATAACTGAAGAATATGTACTCTACTTCTGTTAGGAAAAAAACAAGTTCTTGATCAAAGACTGATGAACAGAGTTAGAAAGAAAAGAAACAATTTGTAGAGAGCATAAAAGGTCATCAAAACTGAGAAGTGGTTTTAATGTTTTATTGTATTTTATTGAACAGGAACTTATATAACACCATAGACCAAGAATTATTTAAAGCATTTTTTATATATATTAGTTTGGTTATTCCTTAAAATTTTATAAGGA
Organism: Cheirogaleus medius; assembly: GCA_008086735.1. NCBI lineage: Eukaryota > Metazoa > Chordata > Mammalia > Primates > Cheirogaleidae > Cheirogaleus > Cheirogaleus medius. The sequence continues at coordinate 19,043,600 of VBSM01001044.1, read as the reverse complement.
AGATATCTTTCACTGTAAGAAACTGCCATTTTTTTAAGTCAAAAACAGTCAAATCTTGGTACTTTCAGATAGTTCATCCCAGCTCCTTTTTACAGATGATGGAATTTAGGCATAAGGAGGTTAAGCAATTTAGTGAATAAAAAGCAAAGCTGAGATTTTAAACCAGGCAGTCTGGTTCCAGAGTCTGTGCTTGTAACCATGTCACTGAAAAAGAAAAGAATTTACCTACCTGTAAGGAATGATTGCTAATTTCAATGTAAGTAGGACAAACACAATCTGGGAAAGAATTATTAAATAGGTCATTGTCTGTGCCCCTTACTGGGCCTCCATTGTTCAAATCCCCTGACAGTACAGGAACACAGCTTTTGAAAGAAACTGAGCAATTATAAAGCTTAATTCACAGTTACCATATGCACTAGCTGAAATGCTTAAGAAGCCATAACCCAGTGATTCAATTTCAGGCTAATGTTGTGATAAAATATAAATTTTTTTTTAATTTCAAAATAACTTTAGCTCTTTACTTTTGTTTACTGAAGGGCAATATATATTGAAGGGTAATTTGTAGATAATAATATTTCTTTAAAAATCCCCTTCTTATCTTTCATCTGTTTTCTTCACATGTCTGTTTCCACACATGTGAAAACCCTAGAAAAAACAACTAGCCCTAATAATTGCAAATTTTCTTATGTTTCCAAAGCACTTTTATTTAGACTCTGCATCACAAAACCCCAAAATTCAATCTGACAAGGAAGGATCATCCTCAAAATGCAAAGCAGAATATAATAGGCCAGTCCAGAATTCTCTTTCCTCCTTGATATGGTCAGGAAATACATTAAGAAAATCCTGCACATTGGTAATTAAACTAGCAAGCAAAGCATCTATGATGTTATGTTTCTTTGGATTTGTGTCTGTAGCATAGGCCAGGAATTTTAGAGATGCTTGTCTTTCTTGATATTAAAATCACTTAAAACAGCTTCCAGATGTTCAACATCTGGCTGAATATTCTCCTCATCGCCACCTTCATCTCTTTGTTCCTGAAAGTATAGATGGCAGGGTTCAGAAATGGAGTAATTATTACATCAAAAATGGCAAGGAATTTATCCACAGGCACTGTGAGAAATGGCCATGAATACACAAAGATGCATGGACCAAAATATAAGACCACCACTGTCATGTGCGCTGACAGTGTAGAGAGAGCTTTGGACAAGCCACCTGAAGAATGTTGCCAAACGGTGACCAGGATGAAGATGTAGGAGATAATCAAAATGAAAAAAGTTCCCAGAGAGATGAAACCACTGTTGGCAGTGACTATGAGCTCCAATCTGTAGATGACCGTACAGGCAAGCCTAATGAATCGAGGAAGATCACAGTAAAAGCTATCCACTTCATTGGGGCCACAGAATGGTAAGTTTACAACAAATACAAGTTGGATCAATGAGTGGGTGATTCCAATGGTCCAGGCGGCCACCAAGAGGAAAGTACAAGTTCTGAAGTTCATGATGGTCAGGTAGTGGAGAGGCCTGCATATAGCAACATATCGGTCAAGGGCCATGACAATGAGCAAAACCATCTCAGTTCCTCCAATAACATGAATGAAGAACATCTGAGTAATGCAGCCTTGGAAAGAGATTACTTTTCTCTCCTTGAAAAGATCATAAATCATCTTGGGAACTGTAATGGAGGAAACCCACATGTCAATAAAGGAGAGATTGGCCAGCAGGAAATACATGGGGGAGTGCAAATGGGAGTCAGAGATCACTGTGAGCACAATGAGGAGGTTTCCTAAAATACCTGCTACATAGAACATGGAGAAAACTAGAAAAAGGACAAGTTGCATCTCCAAAGAACTGGTAAGTCCCACCAACACAATCTCATGCACCACCGAATAATTTCCTCCCCCCATGGTCTCAGTCACTTTGGGCTCCAAATTTGCCTGAAAGAACAGGAGAAATAAGAAAGCAGAATTACTGGATGTATCATTCAGGGTTCCATTAGAGAGACAGAACCACTAGGAAATAATATGATAAGGAAATGTTACAGGAAGTTGACTTTATGTAATCACAGAAGCTGGTTCAGCAATCCATATGTCAATTGCTTTTGCTTCTGATGCTGTAGTTGAAGACCACAAGACAAGCAGTCAGGAAGGGAAGAAGGATAGAAAGTTGGGGAAAGCAATAATAAATGGGAACCCACAAGCAAGAGCTAGAGTCCACAAGGACAGACTGAAACTGGTGTCAGTTCTCATTGCCTCTGACCTTGATGGCATAGGTGTACTGCAGAAGCCAGGATCCTTTGTCACAGGGATAAACACACATACCTGGCCTATGAGTCAATGAACCTAATGGAGGCTCCCAAGGAAGGTGTTGCATTGGCAGTCCCAGGCACTGCTTCCCATCAATGAGATAAGCTCACAGATAAACAACATGTGTGACCTGCGAAGATCCCTGCTGCTTCACTTCTTCCCTCAAAATCTTGCAAAAGAATCTCTCTTGCAGCTGGAAACATATAGAAAAGAGACTTCTGAGGAATATAGCTCAGCCTAGCCAAGTTGACACAATGAAAACCACCATAGTGGCTATTTAAAATGAATTTCCAAGTAAGAAAGAAAATGAACAAATTTTAAAATTGAACTATCACCTATTTTCACACAGTCAAACCATGACCACAGTGGCACTTAAATAGAGTTGGGAAAGGCTTCAAGTCCACTGGTCCTAATCTCACCCTGTCTTTCACCATTTTCCCTTTTTATTACTTAATCTGTTTAAAATTTCACTGGAGAGAATCCAACCAAGGTGGAGGACTAGAAGCAGCATGCACATGCCACTCTCAAGGAGAGGATTGAAAGTTGCAAGTAGATGCCCACCTATGGATGGATCTTCTTGGAGAGAGCATTGTAAATCATCACAGTGGTAACAGGATACACTCAAAATGAAGGACAGGGATATAGGGTGATCTACTAGACAAGATCAAAAGGTACGTGGGGGATGTGTCCACACATGGAGAAGGTTCAGAGGAGAGCTCTAGGCTCCCCCTGCAGACACTGCAACCCAAGCTGTGAGGGAGCTCCCACCACCATTGTAGCATCTGTTCTGATCAGGGAGCTGCTTAGAAACTGTACAGTAACATTGCACCAGAGAGTGGGCATAGCAGGGACCTTTTTGTTTCTGTTCGTGGGTTGCTGTAACTGATGCCATTCTGAGATCTCAGATCCAGAGCATCTAGTCTACACAATGATCAGCTTCACTACAACTGCCTCCACATCACCCCTGCCAAGCTGGGGAGGGAGCAGGGAGAGCAGATGCTCTCACATGCCCCAGGATGGGGAACTAAGTGCCCCCCACTGGGGTATTCAAACAGAACAGGTGCCAATACCACCCGAGAACTCCATGGCAATGGCCTCAGTGGGACCTGCATGGGGAGAGAGCCCTAGCCACCTGGAGGCCTGTCTCCACAGTCCTGCATGCCTCCTGGCACCATACCTGTGGTCCAGTGCTCCACCACAGACCTACTAGCCATGAGCTGCCCCTGCCACATGCCACCTTTGCACCTGTACCTGGGTGGAGCAAATGCCTGCATCCTTGACACCCATAGCCACTGCCTAGATAGCCTTGCCAAGCAGCCACTGCTACCACCATGAAGAAACCAGGGCAGAGCAATCTCTGGCAACACCCATCTACATGGAGAGAGACTCACCAGCTCCCAACCTGAGCTTTGAACAGTGGCCTAGGGACCAATGCACCACTCCACATGAAAATTACATAACCTAGACAAAGAATTTATGAAGAAGACCCCAAAGGCAATCACAGCAGCAACAAAATAAATAAGTGGGACCTGATCCAACTAAAATGCTTCAGCACAGCCAAATAAACAGTCATGAGAGCAAACAGACAATCTACAGAATGGGAGAAAATCTTCACATCCTACACATCTGATAAGGGGCTGATAACTAGAATCTACTTAGAATTCATGAAAATCCACAAGAAAAAATCAAACAACCCTATCAAAAAGTGGGCAACGGACATGAACAGAAACTTTTCAAAAGAAGATAGACTAATGGCTAACAAACATATGAAAAGATGCTTAACATCTCTAATCATCAGGGAAATGCATATCAAAACCACAGTGAGATATCACTTATCTCCAGTAAGAATGGCCTTTATCAAAAGTCTCAAAACAATAAATATTGGTGTAAATGTTGAGAGATAGGAACACTCTTACACTGCTGGTGGGACTGCAAACTAGTTCAACCTCAGTGGAAAGCAATATGTACGTACCTTAAAGCGATACAAGTAGATCTACCATCTACCGAATCAAATGGTAGATCTACTTGTATCCCTTTAAGGTATCTACATATTGCTTTCCACTGAGGTTGAACTAGTTTGCAGTCCCACCAGCAGTGTAATCCAGCATTTCCACTACTGGGCATCTACCCAAAAGAACAAAGGACAATCTACAATAAAGACA
>VBSM01001044.1:19024002-19039036 GCA_008086735.1 Cheirogaleus medius | reverse complement strand
TAAAAATATATAGAAAAAATTAGCCAGGCATGGTGGCGCATGCTTGTAGTCCCAACTGCCTGGGAGGCTGAGGCAGGAGGATCGCTTGAGCCCAGGAGTTTGAGGTTGTTGTGAGTTAGGTTGATACCACAGCACTCTAGCCCAGGCAACAGAGTGAGACTCTGTCTTGGAAAAAAATAAAATTAAACAACTTGCTGCTGAGGATGGAAATTAAGATGGAAATAAAATGATTCTTTGAACTGAACAACAAAGGGGACACAAGTGTTTAAAAATCTACACAATACAGTAAAAGCAGTGCTAAAGGGAAAATGCACAACCTTAAATGCTTACATCAAAAACACAGAAAGATCACAAATTAACAGCCTAACTTTATACCTAAAGGAACTAGAAAAAGAAAAACAAAACAAACCCAAAGCCTGCAGAGGAAAAGAAATAACAGTGCTCAGAGCAGAACTAAACAAAATGGAAACCAAAAAAACAATACAAAGGATCAATGAAACAAAGAGTTGGTACTTTGAAAAGATAAACAAAATAGACCACTAGCCAGATTAAGCATAAATAGAAGAGAAAGAACTCAAACTCAATCAGAAATAAAAAAGGAGACATAGCAACCAATACAGAAATACAAAATAAGCATCTGTGAATACCATAGAAACCTCTATGCACATAAACTAGAAAATCAGATCAAATGGATAAATTCCTGGAAGCACACAAGCTCCCAAGCCTGAATCAGGAAGAAATAGAAATCCTGAACAAATCAATAATGGGCGACGAAATTGAGGCAGTAATAAAAAATTTCCCAAGAAAAGAAAGCAGACCAGAAAGATATACAGCTGAATTCTACCAGCTGTACAAATAAGAACTGACATCTACCCTACACAAATTATTCCATAACATCAAGAAGAAGGGAAACCTCCCTAATTCATTCCACTAAGGCACTATTACGTTAATCCCAAAGCCAAGAAAGGACACAACAAAAAGAGAAAACTGCAGGCCAGAATCCTTTAAGAATATAGATGCAAAAGTCCTCAACAAAATACTAGCAAACTGAATTCAACAGCATATCAAAAAGGTAACTTCACCATTATCAAGTGGGTTTCATCTTAGGTATTCAAGGATGGTTCAACACATGCAAATCAATAAATATGATTCCCTACAAAAACAGAAGGAAAAACAGAGACCATATAATCATCTCAATAGATGCAGAAAAGGCATTCAACAAAATCCAGTACCCTTTCATGATAAAAACCCTCAACAAACAAGGCACAAAAGGAACATACTTCAAATTATGACAGACATATATGACAAACACACAAACAACATCATGATGAATGGGGAAAAGTTGAAAGCATTCCCTCTAAGAACTGAAACAAGACAAGTATGCCCACTGTCACCACCTTTATTCCTCATAGTACTGGAAGTCCTAGCCAGAGCAATTGGAAAAGAAAATGAAATAAATAAAGGGTATCCAAATCAAGAAAGAAGAAGTCAAACTATCCCTATTTGCCAACAATATGATCTTGTATCTGGAAAACTCTAAAGACTCCACCAAAAGACTCCTAGAATTAATAAATAAATTCAGCATAAGTCTCAGATTACAAAATCAATGTATACAAAGCAGTAGCATTTCTATATACTAATAACAGTCAAACTGAGAGTCAAATCAAGGACTCAATACCATTTACAATAGCAACAAAGGAAATAAAATACTTAGGAATATACTTAGCCAAGGAAGTGAAAGATCTCTCTATAAGGAGAACTATAAAACACTGATGAAACAAACAAATGGAAAAACATCCCATGCTCTTGGATTGGTAGAATCAACATCATTAAATTGTACTCCCCAAAGTGATTTACAGAATCAGTGCAATTCCCATCTAAATACCAGCATCGTATTTTGCATACCTAGGAAAAATAATCCTAAGATTCATTTGGAACCACAAAAGAGCCTGGATAGCAAAAGCAATCTTAAGCAAAAAGAACAATCTGGAGGCATCACATTGCATGAATTCAAATTACGCTACAAGGCTATAGGAACCAAAACAGCATAAAAGTAGAGACATACAGAGCTTGAGCCCATCCTCCAAAGTGAGGTATCACAAGAATGGAAGAATGGGCATCATATGTACTCGCCATCAAACTGGCACTGACTGATCAGCACTGAGGTGCTCACACGGTAGTAATATTCTTTGGGGGTAGGGGCTTGGGGTGGGTAAACTCACAACTAATGGGCACGGTGAGCATTGTAGGTGGGGAAAGGGCATGTCTCAAATCATGGTTTGGATGAGGCCTAGTCCCCAGTCCCTGCCACCCTAGCCCATTCTACAGCAGATTAATGTTATGAAAACACTAATTATGCCTCTCTACAGCTCAAAATCCTCAGTGACTGTCCTTTGGCTAAAGAGCAACCATGCTATTCAACAGGTCCCTGTGTTTTAGCTCCAGCACTATCTCACCCTATCTTCACCCAAACCGGTCTCCTTGACATCCCTAAAACTCTTTTCCTCCTTTTGTTCAAACTATCCCCTCCTCATAAAATACCCTGCCTCATCTATTCTGAAATGTTGCCTATTTTTCACAGCCATGCTTAAAAGCCACCTATCTCTCAAAACCTCCCCAATGCTCTTAGCTAAAAAACAAAAATCTTGTTCCCCTCCTGGGCCCTAGCCACACCCAGCACAAGCCTTTAGAAGGAGAAGCTAATCATACCAAGACAAGACCTGAGCTCTACTTCTCAGAAAATATTGGGCAGAAACCCTGATGGATAGAAATTGGCAGACCCTTAATTTAAAACTGAAGTCTCCCCTATTTTTTCCACTTATTTTTTAATGCAACATTTCCCTAAAGAGCAATCCTCCCTTACTTACCTTTCCACCCCACAGCTGTTCTGGCTCTAGCTGCACAGTGATAGAAAGTTACACCACTTTCTTTTTCTATCTCCTACACCAAGCTGTGAGCTCAGGGGGCAAAGAAACCTCTTTCTCTCTATAATCCCAGCACCCAGCACTGTACTGGAAACATAGCAGGAGCCAAAGAAATGTTTTTTGTTGAATTTAAAAAATGGCTGTACAAACAAAAATGAACCTAACCCAGATATCAAGGTTCTTTGACTATTTCAGAAGACTGGGGTCCAACTGAGAAAATTAGAGGGAATATTTGCCCCTCACAATCAATTTATATTTGTTCTCTTCAGTCCTTTGTCATAATAACTGATTAAATGGTCAGTATAAGAGGAAAAAATGCTTCTTCTTCTTTGTCAAGAACTGCATTCTTGACATGCACCTAAACTGCATTCTTCTATTTGCTTGGTCCACATAGAAGTTGCCTTCTACAACCACGACCAAATATCATTACCTGGTATTTGGACTGATTTTCCCAAATACCATTACCTGCTACTCTGGAGTGGATGTTCACTGCCAAACTAATCTTAATTAGGAGCTAAATGTAAGCATCCTTACACTCCTGTGGATTCTTGGCTCATGCCAGATTCTCCCACATCATGGTTCCCTTTTTTAATTTTTAATTTTAATTTTATTTTTATTAATTTATACACATGATAAAGTGTACAAAAGGTATTTTATAGCCACAGTGGTTAGTTTAACATGTTTTGTATGTATGATTTTTATAAATCTATTAAAATTTACCTTAAACTATCAAAAAAAATTATTATTATTATTATTATTATGGACACAAAAGTTGTACATATTTTGGGGGTACATGTGATAGTTTCATATGAGCACACATGTGTAATGGTCAAATCATTGTAATTAGGATAGCCATCACCTCAAGCATTTATCATTTCTTTGTGTTAGGAACATTCCAATTCCACTCTTTTAGTTATTGTGAAATATACAATAAATTATTGTTAGCTATAGTTGCCCTCTAGTGATACCAAACACTAGATCTTATTTCTTCTATCTAACTCTATTTTTGTACCCATTGACCATCCCACTTCCCCCTCCTCACTGTCCTTCCCAGCCTCTGGTAACTATCACTCTACTCTCTGTCTCCAGGAGTTCAGTTTTTGGGTTTATTTTAGCTCCTACATGTGAGTGAGAACATGCAATATTTGTCTTTCTGTGCCTGGCTTATTTCAGTTAAAATAATGCCCTCTAGTTCTATCCATGTTGTTGCAAATGGCAGGATTTCACCACATGATGATTCTTACCCTTAAATACCTGACTCTGTCCCTGTTTAAATACCAAAATAAGTTCCCCACAGATATTTGTCAAACCCTGCCCATTGACTCAATTTCTGTTCTCAACTCTTTCTCTTCTGGGTACCCTCTTCTCCTATACCCGGTGGTGATTTCAAACTGTGGTTTAGTTACCAGAAAATCTCTTAGCAAAACACAACGATCTGATTGAATCTGTTCTGCCCATCCTTCTCACCCACCTGTTCTCTAGCAGATCTGAAGTAGCAGCTTCGTCAGAAAAATCACATCTGGCATTTGGAGCTATTTTACATGAGCCCAGAGGAGAAAAGGGGTAGCTAATTCACAATACAAGGGTAGTAAAATGTGGTACTAAATATAGCATGGAAGGCCAATGTGACTACAGTCTGTGCTGGGAATGGTCTCATAGAATAAGACTGATTTTCCCAAAGCAACATAGGAGGAGGCAATTAATGGGTCACCCTAGGGAAGGGATCCCTCAGGAATAAGTAAGTTTTATCAAGTTATTTATTTTTTTTTTTGAGACAGAGTCTCACTCTTTGCCTGGAGTAGAGTGCCGTGGCATCAGCCTAGCTCACAGCAACCTCAAACTCCTGGGCTCAAGTGATCCTCCTGCCTCAGCCTCCCAAGTAGCTAGGACTACAGGCACGCACCACCATGCCTGGATAATTTTTTCTATATATTTTTAGTTGGCCAATTAATTTATTTCTATTTATAGTAGAGACGGGGTCTCACTCTTGCTCAGGCTGGTCTCGGACTCCTGACCTTGAGTGATCCACCTACCTAAGCCTCCCAGAGTGCTAGGATTACAGGCGTGAGCCATCTCAAGTTATTTTTATACCTCAGGGGTTGAGGCAAAGATAAAATCATAAGATTCGTGGAAATATCCTTTAATTACTTTTTAATGAAAATCATCCTTATTGTCCTTTCTTATACACACACATAAGACATACAAAAACATATACAGTAGATACATATTTTCTAGATATCTGCATTTGGGCAGGGTTGAGAAAAGAAAAACAAGCATATTCTGGGATTTAGAATATACAACAGTCCAAAAAAAAAGTCACCAAAAATAAGACCTATTGTTCTTCACCCTAGCCTGAGTCCACCTGTTGATCTAAGAGTTGACATCAATGTTCTTATTTCTAAATGCTTATTACTTTGCCAAATAAATATTTATACAATTTTTATGGGTTCTAGTGTATTTTCTGTTTCAGTGATGGCCTTTGCAGTGTCTACTTAGTTCTCTTGAGAAAATATTTTTCTTTAAATGTTTATAGACCACTGAGCAAGATGATAGTGAAAAGGATGAGAGGACCATGGGTTCAAATCACTCTACAAACACTAATTGGGATTATAATGTACCAAGCTCTATTGCTCTATTATACATGATGATTAAAAATAAGAAGAAGGAAGAAGAGTGGGGCAGGAAGGGGGGAGGATGGAGGAAGGAGGAGGAGGAGAAGTCACAGACTATCCCTCAAAGAAGTCACAGTCTGTACATGACAGAAAGGTAAAGAAATATTTCAAAACAGAGTGATAAGTGTAGTATTAAAAGTTCCACACAAAAGACAGATCGATAAAATATGACAGGAAAGTATAAAAAGGCTTCACCAAAGAGGTGACAGCTTGGCTTTGAGCAGTGACAGAGGAAGCAGCATATGCAGAGACACAAAAATCTGACATAGTGTAACACGCTCAGGGGCTTGCCAACAGTTTGTACATGGGGGGCTTGGTTTGCAGAAATGAGGTTCCTGGAAATAATTATGGCACCTCGAGCTAATGAGAGAAGATATGACCAAAAATCATAGACCAGCTTATTGTCAAAGAGCACAGAGGATGATATAGAAAATGGGGTATTGGCCACTTGGGAATACATAGCAAAGTGGTGTTGTGATTCTCCTTGTGTTTTTATTTAAGAAGGCTGAGTTTTTGTTGGTCTTGAGGGACTGGGGATGGGAAACCCCAATATCTTTGATTTAAGGTCAGTTTGCAACCAACATAACCCTTTCTCATTATTTAACACTAAACTCTTCTCACTTTTAACCCTTTCCATTTATATCTAAATGATTGGCAAAACTGTTGAAAAACAGCAGGGGAATAAGTATATTTTAATGCTTCATGCTATGCTCTTTAAGTTGATACTCTATGGGTAATGTGTCCCTGAAGTCTCAAACTTATCTAATTTTATTTCAAGAGAATTCACAGTTTTTCATTTTTTTTGTTATAAGAGACTCTTTATTAAAATCTAGATATATTGTGTCTTTCTCTTCTCTTATATGGAATTAATTAATCCATATTGGATAATAAAAATTTCAACCTTGGCCCTGAGCTCAAAAAATTGTAATAACTAGCTAGGTGTGTTGGCAGGAGCCTGTAGTCCCAGCTACTTAGTAGGCTGAGGTGGGAGAACTGCTTGAGCCCAAGGTTGCAGTGAGCTATGATCATGCTACTGCCCTCTAGCCTGGATGACAGAGCAAGACCCTGTCTCTAAAGGGAAAAAAATTACAGTAAAACTTTAGCATTGCTAGGCTATCAGTGCTGTGTGTTGGAGAAAGTCAGGCTATTCAGCTTATATTTCTAACCAAAATTCATGGAACCTGCTAAACAACTGTACATTCATAATAGTGAATAAAGATTTTCAAAAGCTTTATAAATGTATCCTGTGAGGCCTTTGACTGCACCAAATGTATTTGTACCACCATCAGTTGTGACAAATCTTAGCAGTTCCACTTCAGATTATACCAAATTTGTGTTTTCTCAACTCTGAAAACAGTCTCTCCTATAGTTGTACCACACAAACTATTCATAGAGGCTAATTTTTCAGCCACTTCGAACTCAGCATTGACTCCTAAAATAAATGACAGCTAAAAGTATCAGTAATATCTATCAATTTATCAAGAATCAGGCCGGGCGCGGTGGCTCACGCCTGTAATCCTTGCACTCTGGGAGGCCGAGGCAGGCAGCTCACTCAAGGTCAGGAGTTTGAAACTAGCCTGAGCAAGAGCAAAACCCCGTCTCTATTAAAAATAGAAAGAAATTAATTGGCCAACTAAAAACATATAGAAAAAATTAGCCGGGCATGGTAGCACATGCCTGTAGTCCCAGCTACTTGAGAGGCTGAGGCAGAAGGATTGCTTGAGCCCAGGAGTTTGAGGTTGCTGTGAGCTAGGCTGACACCACAGCACTCCAGCCCGGGCAACAGAGTGAGACTCTGTCTCAAAAAAAAAAAAAAGAATCAAAGGAAACCACTTGAAATAATTTGCTTGTTTTTTAATTAACTATTGATGTTCCAATGCCCTCAACTCTTCAAGAAACTATTCTCACTATAAAGTTATAGTCTTAAACAAGTATATATTATCTGAACACATTTCTTCGGCTGCAACAATCAAACAAGATTTAATTAATTCATCATCGATAAATGTCTTTCCTTGCTTAGCTAACAAATGAGCCACTTGGAAATTTATTTTGGCGGTAGCTTCATTTTCATTTTTTTTTAATTTTTTATTATTTTCATGTCACCTATTCTTTGTCCTTCACTTCTAAAATTTTTTTATTTATTTTTATTTATTTACTCATTTATTTATTTTAGAAACAGGTTCTTGTTCTGTCACCCAGGCTGGAGTGCAGTGGCATATCATAGCTCACTGCAGTCTCAAACTCCTGGGCTCAAGCGATCCTCCCACCTCATCCTCTTAAGTAGCTAGAACTATAAGCATGCATCACCACACTCAGCTAATTATCTTTTTTTTTTTCTTTTTTGTAGAGATGGGGTCTTGCTATGTTGCCCAGGCTGATCTCAAACTCCTGGCTTCAAGCAATCCTTCCACCTCAGACTCCTGAGTAACTGAGATTATAGGCATGTACCTCCATGCCCAGCTCTCATTTTCATTTTTTATTGTTGGGAAGAAATTCTGTTTTAATGAGATATTCCATTTTAAATTTTCTAATTTTTCTAATCGTTGCTTTCCTATGAGTGTTTAGTGTAGTAATGTTGATTATACTATAATCAACAAAAGAAAAAGTCTTTATTTCGCCTTCAATTTTGAAAGATCTTTTCACAGAATAAAGTTCTAGATCGACAGTAGATTTGTTTTGTTTTATATTTTAGAAACTTTAATATTACTCCATTATCTTCTGACTTACATAATTTCTGATAAGAAGTTATTTGCTTTCCTTCTATGTGCAATAAATTATTTTTCATCTGGCTATCTTTAAATTTTTCTCCTCTTCATTGGTTTTCAGCAATTTGATTGTGATGTTCCTTATCAAGACTTTAACATTCTTTTCTGACAGTTTCATCATTTCTGGCATTTCTGGATCTGTTTCTGTTTATTTATTTTTCCTCTAGGGGTCATGTTTTCCTGCTTATTTGCATAGCTGGTAATTTTTGCTTGGACTCTAGTCATTATGGTTTTTTCATTGTTGATTATTGAATTTTGTTGCATTCCTTTAGATAGGATTTTGTCCTACAATTTTGTATTTTGTCCTACAATTAGATAATTATAATCTTCTGCTCAGTTTCTAAACAGCTATTATAAGATTTGGTAAGATGCCCTCTAAAGACTGATTGCAAATCATAACCAAGGAAGAAGGAAAATCTTATCTTCTTTGCCTGATTTAGCCCAACCTAGCACTATGACTTTGAAAGAAATATAGAAAACCAAAATGACTTTTGGGGTGTTCTTAGATTATTTCATGAAGAAGAGCTTTTTTTCTTCACTACTTACTTTAAATAAATGATTGGTTCTATTTCCTTAAATACTTAAGAGCTCTCTACAAGCCAAGATAATAAACAGATCTTTTTCTCTTGTTTTCAAGTCTCCCTCAAAACGTATTTCAGTAATGGTTACTGACAAAGCAAGCTTCAACGGCTGCTTATTGGTCATATAATCAGCCTTTCCCTTCCAGAAAAGTCAGTATCTAAAACAGCCAATTAACAATGTTTTGAAATTGTATTTAAAAAGTATTTTTCTGTACCATGTAATCAGTTCTCCACTTATGTAACATAAATTTACTCTCTAATTTGCGTTATATATAAAGAGAGAACTGATCAAAATTCTCCTTAAATGTTTCTTGATTCAATTCCTTAGCTTTAACTCTTCCATATGAGTAACCAAAATGTTTTAAACCTGTTTTTATCTCTTCCATTACTGCATTGTTCTTCTCTACTTACTTTCTAAAACATTAAGAGCTGGGCACAGTGTCTCATGCCTGTAATCTAGCACTCTGGGAGGCTGAGGCAGGAGGATTGCTTGAGGTCAGGAGTTCGAGACCAGCCTGAGCAAGAGTGAGACCACGTCTCTACAAAAAATAGAAACATTAGCCAGATGTGGCAGCACATGCCTGTAGTCCCAGTTACTTGAGAGGCTGAGGCGGGAGGATCACTTGAACCTGGGAGTTTGGGGTTACAGTGAGCTATGTATGATGATGCCACTGCATTTTAACCAGGACAACAGAGACTCTATCTCCAAAATAAATAAAAATTTAAAAATAAATAAAATAATACATTAAGAAAATATAATTCAGTAATCTATTAATGCAAAAACTAAGGCTGAATTAAAAACAATTTCCCGGGGGGAGGATGGGCAATATACGTAACCGTAATATTTGTACCCCCATAATATGCTGAAATAAATAAATAAAAATAAAAAAATGAAAACAATTTCCCTCTGGTTCTTGCAAATGAAGTGCTATTAAAACATCACAGTTTTGTTCAAGAACTCTTATGTTAAATTCTCATACCCGTATTAGAACAAGGAGAATCACTTTATAGCAGTGCCCTTTATAAGTACTGGGCTATTAACCTCTCTGGATTATCTATGATCATACCACCTCTCATAGTTCTTCCTATTCACTATGATTTTTTTTAAATCCCTAGTGCTCTCTCTGGGGGAAGCACTTTTCTCCGTCTGGGAAAGTTGCATTCTCTTTGGAAGTTCATGTATTGTTAAGGAAAGAAAAGATTACTTCCCTTCCAGTGAGATCATCCTTGGAGATCTATGGGATTATGGATTTCAAATCAGATTATTGTAGTATCCTGGACACTGTCTTTGTCTTTCCCTTCCCTCCTTTCCATCAAAACAATGCAGCTCTAAGGGAAGTTACATCTTCAAGGTTGATATCTTTATGTGTACCTGCCCCAGTAATGTTGAATCATGAAATGGTTTATCCCTTATATGTTCCTTATACTTCAAAATATTTTTTAAATAACTCACTAAATCAGGCTATGAAAACTTAAGGTACCTTGAACTGAACTAAATAAAAGAGAAATATTCTCCTCACCTTGGACAGATTTCTTCCTTACCTATTAGTTACTGCAATTGACCAAAAGGGAGGTAATAGGGAAAGATCAATGTAATATAGGATAAAGAGAATTGGACTGCAGGTCCTAGCTGTGTCACCTGTTTTTTTATGTAGCCATGTGAAAGTCACTTCACCCATCTGGACCTTAGTTCTCACATATTTAAATTAGGGAGGAAAGATGGAGAATTGGACTAGTTAACCATTAACAATCCCTTCTAGATCTAATATTCTATATTACTACATAAATAGACTTGAGGTATTAGATAAAACCACCAAAAAAAAAAAAGCAATAGGAGATTTTTCTCAAAAAAACTTCAAAAAGGTGGCAACTAACCGTTGACACTTACTACTATGTGCCAGGCTCTGGAAATTTAGCAATGAAAGAGGCAGATATATCCCGGCCTTCATCGAATCTAATGGTTGTAGGAAGAACAAACATTAAAAACATAAACACAATTAATTCCAATTTATTTATAACCTTAATTAATGAATGAGTTGATTGATTATAGAGCAATTGAATAATTTTAAGTTTTTTAAAAATAACTTTTAAGAACTTTAATAAAAAATCTAATCCAATCTGGCATTCAAAAAGATTTCCCTGAGAAACTCACTTAACCTGAGACCAGACTCAAAGAGATGTTCAAAAGATGAGGAAGCGTTTTTAATAAGTGGAGAAAAAGGCCAGGCACAGTGGTTCCCATCTGAAATCCCAGCACTTTGGGAGGAAAAGGTGGAAGGATCACTTGAGGCCAGGAGTTTGAGATCAGCCTGGGCAACATAGCAAGACCCCATCTCTACAAAAAATACCCAAACTAGCAGGGTATAGTGGCAAGTGCCGGTAGTCCCAGCTACTCAGGAGGCTGAGGTAGGAGGATCACTTAAGCCCAGGCTGCAGTGATCCATGATGGCACCAGTGCACACCAGCCTGGGCAATAAAGCGAGACTTTGTCTAGAAAAAAATAAAAGAGGAGATAGAAAAATCATAATGAAAAGAATCCTAAGAAAGTTGAAAAAGAGAGAAAAAAATGAAAGTGATAAAAATGGTGGTCAAAGTTTTCACATCTACTTGGGAGTTAGAAATCTCAGAGCTTAGCCATATATCAGAATTACCCTGAACACTGATTACTGCATGAGCTTCTACTCTGGTATGTAAACGTGTTACTTAACAGTTCTGGATATAAATAACAGCACATTCTATTTAGACCACAAAATAGCTCATTGTTTTGCCTAGGGAATTGTAACATATCATCAATCTAGGTTTTTATTTACTTGGTGATGAAGTACAGAGAGCAAATTCCTTCTGTGTCTGAGATGAGATAGGACTTTGACTATCAGAAAAAGAAAAATGTGCAGCGTATCTCTTTAGAATGATTGAGACTGAACAGAGACTCCCTTGCGAACACAAACTGCTCATGTTGACCTCATATGTACTCATAGAAAATAAAATGTCTGGGAGAGAAAATCCTTAAGTCTCCACCACTGCCCTTACGATCAACAGCTAGCTTAACTCCTTGTTTGTCCTCTTCTAGTCTGTGACTAAAACTCCTGCTCTCCTAGTTTTTGATGGAGATATATAATATAATATTATTATTGTAGCAATATGATCTTGGTCAAGCTAATTGTCAAAAAAACTATTAGTCCCATTCATTACTGTTAGAAATAATTATCATTACATTGAAGTGCTATAGGATTTGAAGCTTAATTTCAGGCTTGTCTTAAGAATCCTTCATCGTAGGCTATAAAGTAATAAAAGTTTTATCTATTAATAATCTACACAGGCAAAAATACACTGATCTTCAAATAGCCACCTAAAAAATTTTAAACTTATTCCAATAATGCTGGCTTTGTTCAGAACATTTGGGGCAATCACATGCCTACAAAACTGGAAAAGTAAATGTGGCTCCTTTAGACACGTACATGCATATTTACCAAAAAATATTTGTAGCAAGTATGCCACTAAGTCCACAAATTCATAGATACATGAAAGAGTGTGTTGTCTTCTTTTTTTTTTCAATCACCTTCAATATGACTTTGAACCTTATTCAGCTGGGCTGCTGAAAGAATTCCACTTCACCCATTATTTGGGCTCCCAATTCCCAAGTTGTACCAGGATCCTTGGGTCTTAAGCATCAAAGCATCAGAGAGTTTCTCAGTTATCTACACAAACTGCTAAGAACCCATTAACTCGTTGTCCCAACCCTTGTGATTCTCACCTCCCCTCTGCACACTCAGTCCACTAGAATCTTAGACAAGGCTGGAAGTTCCTGTACATGGGGCCCAGGTTTCTAATAAGCACAGATTCCAGGGATTTTTGTCTCCTCTAGTAGATTACTTGGTAATTAGCTCGACTAAGATCATATTGCTACAATAATAATATTATATTGCTATAATGATAACAGTGATACTAATGATTGATGATTATTATGATAAACTAAGTGAAAGTCATAGAAATAAGATATGAAGAATACATAATAAAGTCAAAGAAATATGTATTTTAGATTTATTATTGTTATTTAATTATTTAATGAATACTTTTACAGAGCTTATTCTATACTCTGGGCACTTTTCTAAGCACTTTATCAACATTAACTTTAGTACTTAATCTTTAGTGTGTTTTCTCTATCTCTGTCTGTTCCCATTCTTCTCTGTTTCTTACCCTTCAAGGACATAAATTACACTCAGCAGAGGCTCTATCAAAAGCAAAAATTAGTTGCTGATATTAAAACTTGTATTTATATTCTACAAAAAATATATATGAAGCAAAGAATTTCTAAAGGGCTAGCTATATACTTGGATTGAAGAACAGAAAAAAATATGTGACAAAATACAAGTTAATACTTCAAAGAATTATCCTGTTGTACATCAAAACCCGAGTTTAATGGCTTTTCTTATTTGAAAGTCTTGGTTCTAAATAACTTTTGACTATTTCAAAAAATAAAATCTCTCAATCAGTTCCGTTGACATCCATTATGAACATCCAAAAGACTCTGTCACACTTGAGATAGAACCAGCAGGATTAGTTCTTAAATTACAGAAAAAAATATTATATTAACTTGCAAATATGAAAACATACCTTTTATGTTACAAGTGCAATAGTGACGATCACAAATCAAGAAATAGGTCACATTTAGCTAGTACTTACTATAGGTCACAGAGATCAACATGTAAAATGCACATGACAAGCCAATATCACATGACTGGTGAGTGCTGGAGCCAAGATTTGAATCAGAGCCTTCTAGGTACCAAGTCTGTCCCATCAACCCCTCAGGTGGCACTGCTGCAGGTCACTGACTGGCAAGTGGCATAGTCAGGATTTGACCCCAAATGGAACATCAGTGCCAGGCAAACAGCATGACTGGGTTTTTTTTATGTTATACTGAGAATTTAACAAAGCAATCAAAAGAGATCTCCAAGGACAGATGCTCACTATTTATTTCACCAACTAATCCATTCCACTTCTGCTCTAAATGTTAGGAAAATGATCTACAACTGCTCTAAATGTTAGAAAATCTTCCTCATGAGGAGGTAGGGTATCCGATCAGGGTCCACCCCCTGGAGCTACACAAAGTCAGTCTGCACTCACATGGCAGACTTTCCAACACTTAAGTTATCACATCTCCCTTATTAGAATGAAGGAATGAGCAGCGGCTCAGAGTATGTGTTTGAGAAACTTCCACTTACTGCCTGATAAATTTAAATACCCTCCCTAAACCCTCTCAGCCTCAAATGCTCAACTGCAAAGCAAGTATAATAATAATTCCTCCATTATAAGTCTGTTGTGAGTATTAATTTACATAACACATGTAAAGCGCTTAGTACCTGCCTGGCAATTATTAAGTGCTTAATAACTGTTTCTTGTTCTCATTATTATTGATAATCTTAATTCCCCTAATTTAGTGCTGCAGACTCTCCCTAACCAAGGGAGACAAGCATGTGCAGAATGACCTACATAATATAATTTCTGACCTCAGTAGGTGCAAGGCACAGAAAGTAGCCTAGGTGCTTTGCCAATTACATGGTTTCCAGTGGGGCATGGCAAAAACTCGATGATTTCTTAATATAATAGAACCACTGTGGAGGTTGATTTTGATAGAGTATGACTGCCACCCAGTGTAATTTTCATGAATGACTGGCCAAGAAGATGCTTTTACCTTAGAAAATTTTGGAATAAAACCCCTTCGATGCTGTTCTAAGAACTAAGAGAAGTGCTGCAAACAGCAATGCTAGGGTTTGAGATGACCCAAAAACTATACCCCTTTCCTTCCTTGTGACCAGTT
This sequence comes from Cheirogaleus medius, assembly GCA_008086735.1. Lineage (NCBI taxonomy): Eukaryota > Metazoa > Chordata > Mammalia > Primates > Cheirogaleidae > Cheirogaleus > Cheirogaleus medius. Next base: position 19,024,276 of record VBSM01001044.1, on the reverse strand, counting down.
GGGATAGAGACAATAAATAATGTCGCTGGAGGCCAAACATCACTTTTGTGACTGATAAAGCTGACATCAGGGCATGTTGTTTAGCAGTGTGAGAGCTAAATTAGTTTCCGGTGCTAATGATATAAGGTTTTTTTTCTTTCTTTATTTTCCCATTTGTTTTTATTTCTGTCTTTTTTTTATTTCAGTATATTATGGGGGTACAAATGTTAAGGTTACGTACATTGCCCATGTCCCCCTCCCCCCTCGAGTCAGAGCTTCAAGCGTGACCATCCCC
>VBSM01001044.1:19004233-19019901 GCA_008086735.1 Cheirogaleus medius | reverse complement strand
TATATATTTAGTTGTCCAGCTAATTTCTTTCTATTTTTTTAGTAGAGATGGGGTTTACTCTTGCTCAGGCTGGTTTCAAACTCCTGACCTCGAGCGATCCACCCCGTCTCGGCCTCCCAGAGTGCTAGGATTACAGGCATGAGCCACCATGCCAGGTGTTAAGAAAGTTCTCTTTCTTAACATAAGGTCTCACTCTAGGCATATTTCTCTTCTGCAATGTCTTCCTCTCTCCCTCCCACCTCTAATCTCTGTGCAATGTGTTGTTATTATGACTTGGATTTGTTGCACTGATTGGAGAGAAGGTAGAACACATTAGAAGGTATTTTGCCATGCAAAGAAGGTATTTATTTCTTACATTGAAAAAACTTATCAAAATGTCCTCTGAGTGAAGTTTCTTTTATCATATTGCCTGTTCCCTTGATGCCGGCCAACATCATGAGTTCACTAATGTTTGCCGAGATGATGTAAGTCAGACCACTCTCTATCCTCGTTATGACACTTCCAATCCTCAGAGATGGCATGGCTACTAAAGGGGTGGGAGATATAACTCAAAAGTTTGGGGTCAGAGGAGGGGGAAAAAAATAAATTTAAATAAATTTAAAAAAAAATAAGTTTGGGGTCCTGGGCAGGGCCACTTTCATGGGCGTGTGACCTGTGCAGTCACACAAGGCCCTGCATTTAGAAGGGCCACATACTTGGTTTAATGTTTTGCTGTTGCATTTAAAAATTCATGATATTTTTGAACAAGGAGCCCTGCATCTTCATTTTTGCACTTACTTCTAAAAAGTATATAACCACTCCTGGTCTTGAGTTCATACTGCTGATTTGGGTCTCTAAGTATCATGAGGATTACTCAGTGTGGTAGATTCAAGATGGCCACAAATACTTTTCAACCTTTTCATCAAGAGGTGGAGTCTTTATCTCCTCTCCTGGAGGCTGAGATGGCTCTGGAATTTGCTTTAACCAATAGAATTCAGTGGAAATGATGTTTTGGGACATCTGCACCCAGGCCTAAGAAGGCTGGTGACTTCTGCTTTCTCCCTCATAGGAGCCAGCTACCACACCATAAAGCATATAAAGCTACACTGCAAAACTACGAGAGCCATGTGATGAGTGGTCCTGAAGGATGAGAAGCCATCCTGGATGTTTCAGCCCCTGCTGAGCCCCTGCTGAACGCACTTGAGCATTGCCTGGGGTGAACAATAACACAGGCTGTTATAGAGACCTCAGCTATTCCACATGGAAAAAACTCACCTGACTGTGCCCGATCAACCCACAGAATCATGAAAAATAATAAATCATTGTTATTTGAAGCCACCAAGCTTTGGAATGATATGTAATGCAGCAAAATATAACTGAAAGGCACAGATAATCTTCACAACAACCCTAGAAGATTATTGGCATTATTATCCTCATTTTCTATATGAGAAAACTAAAGCTGAGAGAGTTGAAATAACTTGGCCAATAACAAAAATTCAAAAGTGGCAAAACCAGGAATTAAAATCCATATTGGTCTGATTCCAGGTGCTAGCTCCTAAGTATTACATTACGAAACTTCTCCCCAAGTCCAACCTGTACCCTAAGACATAAAATAAACTATAATATCCAATTACAGAGCCAAAAAGAGATAGCATATTCAGAACACAAATGAATGCCTTCACTGTAACATTTTTGTCACCTAGAGGTAGTGTCTCCAAAAACAGAGCTTCTATTCAGAAAATCTTTTGTCATCAACAGCCTTATTAGTGTTCACCCCAGGCAATACTAGAGCACTGGAAACACAGAGACTATTACAAAAAATAAGCACCCTCCCACAAAGAGTAAAGGGAAGAAGAACATTAATTAGGACCAAGAATGAGAACTAACATGTGGTCTCAGTTGCTTATCATAGTTCAGGAGGAAGAAGTCTTTGAAAAAAAAGATTAAAAATCAATGACAGAGAAGATGTTCAACATCACTAGCCATTAGAGAAATGCAAATTAAGACCACAATGAGATATTAATATAACTACATACCTATTAGAACAACAGCTCAGCCAGGTGTGGTGGCTCACAGTTGTGATCCTAGCACTCTGGGAGGCCAAGGCGAGAGGACTGCTTGAGGTCAGGAGTTTGAGACCAGTGTGAGCAACAGTGAGACCCTGTCTCTACAAAAAAAAAATAGAAATATTAGCCAGGCATGGTGGTGCACACCTGTAGTCCCAGCTCCTTGGGAGGCTGAGGCAGGAGGATCACTTGAGCCCAAGAGTTTGAGGTTGCAGTGAGCTATGATGACGCCACTGTACTCTAGCCAGGGCGACAGAACGAGACTCTGTCCTTGTCCCCCCCCCAAAAAAAGAACAGCTAAAATAAAAAATAGTGATAATACCATGTGCTAGCTAGCATATGGAACAACTGGATTGCTGTTGGTCAGCAATCACACTCCTAGGTATTTATTCCAGAGAAATAAAAATTGACATCTATACAGAAAATTGTACACAAATATTTATAGTAGCTTTATTTATAATAGCCAAAAACTGGAAACAACCAAAGTGTCCCTTAATAGGTGAATGGTTAAATAAACTGTGGTACATCAATTCCATAGAATATTAATCAGCAAAAAAACAAAGAATGCAATATTGAAACACATGGATCTCATGAGCATTATGCTAACTGAAAAAAAGCCAATCTCAAAAGGTCTTTAAAAAAAAGTTACATGCTGTATGATTCCATTTACTACGTACCACATAATATTCTTGATGGGACAAAATTGCAGTGATAGAAAACACATTAGTGGTTGCCAGTGGTTAGGGATCCTGGGGAGGGGAGGGTGTGACTATAAAGGGGTAGCACAGGGAGAGCTTTGTGGATATGGAGAGTTCTGCATCTTGATTGTAATGGTTGTTACCGGAATCTATACATGTGATGAGGCAGAGAGCTATGCACACACCTTGCATCAATGTTAGTTTCCTGGTTTTGATATTATGTTATAGTTATGTAAAGTGTAACCATTGAGGGAAACTGAGAGAAGGGAACATGAACCTCTCTGTACTGTTTTAGAAACTTCCTGCCAATCTATAATCGTTTCAAAATAAAAAGGCAAAAACAATTACAATGTCAAATATTACAAATTACAATCTCAATAAAGTTGATTTTCTTTAAAAAAAACTAATGACACAAAATCAAATAAATTTATCTCTTACTGATTATGATATCTTATTTGCTTGTCTTTTTTTTTTTTCTGAAACAGAGTCTCACTCTGTTACCTGGGCTAGAGTGCAGTGGGGTCAGCCTAGCTCACAGCAACCTCAAACTCCTGGGCTCAAGCAATCCTTCTGCCTCAGCCTCCCTAGTAGCTGGGACTACAGGCATGTGCTACCATGCCTGGCTAACTTTTTGTATATATTTTTAGTTGGCCAATTAATTTCTTTCTATTTTTAGTAGAGACAGGGTCTCGCTCTTGCTCAGGCTGGTCTCAAACTCCTGGCCTTGAGTGATCCTACCGCCTCGGCCTCCCATAGTGCTAGGATTACACGCGTGAGCCACCGCACCCGGCCTATTTGCTTGTCTTTATTTTCTTTTTCTCTGGTTCTAATTATTTGATCTTACTTATATTCTATTTTATGAGTTCTGGCTGTGACCCAACAAAAGAATGTTATGAAATGTGGCATGAAAAACAATAAATATTACTTTACATTCAAACAATAATTATGAAACACTTCTTTATGCCAGACACTGTGCCAAGCCCTCTGGATATGACTAATACCTCAACACACACCCTGCTTTGTCTCTTCCCACATCCTATCACCACCACCTCCAAATATTCTTCTCCCATACACAGTCCCTGACTTATTTCTTGCCCATACTCCATTGCTTGTTCTTGCATCTTTCATTAAAATTTAATATATATATGTTTTACATATCTATATATGTCTTTTTTTTTTTTTTTTTTTTTGAGACAGAGTCTCGCTCTGTTGGCTGGGCTAAAGTGCAGTGATGTGATCACAGCTCAGTGCAACCTCAAACTCCTGGCCTCAAGCAATCCTCCCACCTTGGCTTCCCAAAGTGCTAAGATTACAGGCATGAGCCACCGCACCCAGCCTTACATGGTATTTCTGAGAGGGAAAGAAGAAGGCAGGAAACAGAACTCTTTGGTAACCATGAGAAAATAGTAGAAACAGGGGCATTCGGGATGGAGAAGTGGTAGGAAGGAATGGCTCCACTGGCAGCTCAAATTAGACAAGGGACGTGGGGAAGGTGATGGTGGGGTGGGGGGATGCTCCAAGCAAAGGAAAGCAGACCCATAAATTGTTTTGTGTTGTGAAAGTCAAAGTTGTTTACTTTATTCTGTACCACCAACCTCACTCTGTCAACTCAAATTCATACCATTGCTACCAGGAAGGATTAATGCAAATCTAACACCAAGACTGAAAAAAATGGCTCAGCCAGCAGTGGTGCCTTCATAAATATGAAAGATAATATTTATTTACTGGCTACAAATGTAGACCTGAGAGCAGTCACTAGGATACAGTAATTAATGGTCATTATTCCAGGTCCCTGGACTTGGGTGACTTATGAAGGGACAGGGGATGTCCAAGTTATTGGATGTCCAATACATCAGTTATTGATTTTTTTCAAAATCTGAGACTCTCAAACACCAAAAAACATTTATCAGACATAGGTGCACTCAGAACCACAGAGATAGAATTCCCCCTCCTCCCTTGCTCACAGGTGCCTTTATGCAGTAAGCTTCTCTTTTAAAACTTCTTTTCTCAGCTGGGTGAAGTGGCTCACACCTGTAATAACAGCACTTTCCGAGGTGGGAAGATCGTTTGAGGTCTGGAGCTCAAGACCACCCTGAGCAAGACCATCCTGTCTCTACAAAAAAAGAATAAAAATTAGCCAGGCATGGTGGCACATGCCTGTAATCCCAGCTACTCAGGAGGCTGAGGCAGGAGGATCCCTTGAGCCCAGGAGTTTGAGGTTGCTGTGAGCTGTGATGATGCCACTGTACTCTGTACTCTAGCCAGGGCAACAGAGTGAGACTTTGTCTCAAAAACAAAAAGACTATCTTGAATATTCTTGAATATGTTGAAAATGAAGTTCAACTGTAATTTTCTCCCCAATATCTAATCCCTCCAAGAATATTCTCAGTGAACCTAGAATAAGGGCAGAAAAAATACACACCCCCAACAAAGAGAAGTCCAGCCTGTTAGCTCCCTATAAAAGAATCCAGCTTGTTTTTAAAAGAACATCTTCCTTATTGAGATTTCAAAAATGGTCCAATATGAATCCTGATTCAAGAATAGGAAGGGAAGAGGAAAATGAAATCTAAGTTTCATGACCACAGTAGAGATTGTGTCCATCTTACCCATGTATGTATTCCTAGCACTTTGCATGATGTCTGGTAGATAGGAGTTACTCAATATTTTTCACTTAAATTTAAATCTGACAAAATGGTTTGTCAGAATTCTCTCCTGACTTAAGGGATCTCTGAAATAAACAGAAATACATCTGATTTCAAAAATGCATTAGAGACTGTTAGAGAGGAAAGGCTAGTAGGTGCTCATGGTGTGGGTGGAGTAAGATTTCTCATGCAGAAATTAAGATATAAAAGTTAAAAAGTTTATTTTATCCTTATTAGAGGAGAAAGAGAGAGAGAGGAAAGAGAGAGAAAAGCATGGCATAACAAAGAAAGAGAAGGGGGTGCCAGCAGCAAGGCCAAGTGGCTTGCTGCTTTCATGGGGACAAAGAGAGAGAAAAAAATGTGATGGCAGTTAACAAAAAAAAGCAGCAGGAGGTAGATAAAAATAAACTGCAAGGATGTCAAAGTCCAAGAGTTGGTTTCCTGCCTTTCCTTGGAGAAGGGATTATCACAGGAGATGTGACTCTGTCCTCAAGATATGGTTGAGGCCCTGGCTTGTTCTCCTGCTGTTTACTCAGGAACTCTGTAAAAGCAGATTCTCAAAAAAACAATTTTGAAAGAGAGAGATTTACATCTCTTTTCATCCATTCAGCTTTCTTCAGAAGCTATGCAAAACAGAACTCCTGCAGGGTACCTGTTAGCGAGAGAACTCATAGAATTGATCTTTAACCGTCCCTGAGGAAATTGTAGGATTAGGTATTTTCCTGTTATTTTTGCCACCCTTACAGAGACATACTCCTGATTTCAATTTCTCTACTATATAGTACAAAATCTTTATCTCCATCCCTGAGCCCTAGATCCACATTTTAAGGCCTACTCGACCTTGCCGCCTGGATCTGGCTGATACCTCTCACTTAATATGTTTAATTATGTTAACCCCAAATTTTCATAGTGTAACCGTGGGGGGAAATTTTCCCTTTACCCCAAAAGTTCACTGAAAGATGAGCTCACAATTAAGGCAGGTTAATAAGAAGAAGAGGCTTATTTACCGTGTGCATGGGGAAAATCACAGAGTAATTACCCAATATCTCAATGGGACCCAGAAATTTTTATATTTGCCTTTTTTTTCTTTCTTTTTTATTTCAGCATATTATAGGGGTACAAATGTTAAGGTTACATATATTGCCTATGCCCCCCCCCCTTATATTTGCCTTTTAGAGGGAAGGGGGGGATAAGGAGTATAGGTAATTCTGTTTGGGGGCAATAAATGGTTGCTAGGGAGGATGAATAGATACTTGGGAGAATGAATGGATGAGGGAAACAGATTGCCTTATAGATGATTCTCTTTGCAAATTAAATTAACCTTCAGAGACAGGTATTATATTTAAAATGATTTGGGCCAGGTCTGGTTGCATCCTTGATTTTCTTTCTAGCACTATAGTGAGATAAGGAACGGAGGGGAAATTTTCTTTTGTTGGGTCCATCAGGTTACACAGATAGAGGGAAAACCCCTTCCAAGGGCCTGTTGATCTCTAAAGGCCTTTAATTCAAAACACTCTTTATACCAAGGAGCCATACTTTTGGGTGAAATTTCCTGAGCTCCTTCAGTGGTCTCCCAAGCTACACCAGTGCTTCTCGACCTATGAATAAGCAGCTAACAGCTCACAGATTTGCACAATATCCTTCAATCTCCCTCCCCAGCCTCTTCTCTTCCCATTCTCTTCCCAGTAACCTAACCACATTGGTTTTTTCATACCCCCATTCAATTTTTTTCATGTCTTTGGCTATGTGCTTCCATTTTCATCTGATTTGTTCGTCCCCAAGTTCTTTGCAAACTGGTATTCATTCTTCAAGATCTAATTCAAATGCCCTCTTTAGGGAAGTCCCTCTTGAGTTATCAAGGTCAACTGATAACTCTGAGGGCTTTTGTTCATATCTGCATTTCAGTTTAACTCATGAAATTGTGAGCAGGAGACAGTTAAACAATAAACTCTGAACAAGAGAACAGTTTTACTTTCATTGCAGAAGACTAAGTGTGTTTCTCCACAATGGGAGAACAATCTTCATCTTGGACACTGAATCAGTTAGACTGTAGTGGACACACCCTAGGGTAGCACCACAATTCCTACCTCCTAGTATGCTGTGCCTTTATATAATCCCTTCCCCTTGAATTCAGACAGAACCTGTGACTTGCTTCTAAACCCATATGGCAAAGGTGATGGGATATGCCTCCCACGATTATGTTACATTACTTGGCAAAGGTGAATAGATTTTACAGACGTAAGGTCCCTAGTTAGTTGCTTTGGGTTAATCCAAGTGGGTATTATCCTGGATGAGTTTGAAGTAACCAGGTAAGCCCCTTATGTTACCTGAAGTTTGATACTTGTCCCTGAGACCGAATCAGTGAGAATGAAGAACAAGCACAAGTGGGTTGAGGAAAAGGAAAGAGAAGTTTATTAATTTGCTGGCAAATGAGGAGGGTGGTAAACTAGCATCTCAAAGACCACTATCCTGTCTTTAAGTAGAAATGCAGGGCTTTTTAAAAGGGGGATTTTTGGCAGTTGAGCTTGGGTCTATATGATCAGTGTCCCATGTCATGACTTCAGACTATTGTTATTTAACTAAAATTGGTAGTTTCCGTTGCCTATCTCGTGACCTTTGTCTGGATAATTCTGTTGAACCATCTCCTGTGGTTTAAGATCCTAGAAAAAAACAGCAAAAATAAATTTTCTGCCCATTTGATTACTGGCCTCAGACAGAAATGCAGGTTTTAATTCCCAAAAAGGAGGGTGAGTGTTAGAGAGACAACTTGTAAAACATTTTGTTGTCCCTTTTCAGACCTTTATCTCTGTCATACCAAGGAAATGAATTCTGCCAACAACTGAGGGGGCTTGTAAGCAGATCCTTCCTGTAAGGTTTTTCAGCAGCAACGAAAAGAAAAGACAGAGAGAGAGAGGGAGAGAGAAAGTGGGGCCAAACTATGTGGCTTTATTTAGTGCTCCTGAACGAGATTCTGGGGCCCCAAGAGAGGTGAGTCCCAGAAGTCACCACCGTTTGAAGGGGGTGAGGCCTTTTATGCCATTTGGGCCGGGCTAGGGACTGTTGGCGGGAAGATCTGGGGCGACCTTTGGTGGTCATTGAGAAATAGGAGGGGCTGGAGGTATTTGTGGAATCCAGGAGCCAAAACTCTCTTATCCTGGTGTGGTAGTTTTCAGCAGGGCAGTCGGCCTTGGCAGGTCCTTGGCTGGTCTGGTCTCATGAGCCTTTTCTTTTTTGATCTAGGGAAGGGAGGGGGCCTGCCACCAGCCTTACACTTCCCTATTGTAATTTTGTCTTTTGTAACTTGATGTTAACTTTTGTTCTTATCTGCATTTCAGTATCACTCATGTAATCGTGAGCATGAAGCAGTTAAACAATAAATTCTGAACACCAGAACAATTTTACTTTCACTCCAGAAAAATAAATGTATTTCTCCGCAAAGGGAGAAAGCTACCAGAAGAGGACATAGCCTGGCCAACACCTTGATTTTACCCCGACCAGTGGACCTAGCTAAGCATGTCTGTATTTCTAATCTATAGAAACTGTAAAAATAAACAAGTGCTGTTTTAAGCCTCTTATTTTGTAGCAACTTGTTACACAGTGTCAAAAGACAAAATTACAACTAATTTAGTTAAAAATCTCAATTGGCTTTATTCAGAATTCCAGAATCTGGCAACAATTCATTCCATAAAATAGAATAAGTGTTCCAACAAGCTGAACAGTAGAGATTGGCTTTACTAACAGAGAAGGGCTGAAGAAAGCAGAAGCAAAGAACAAAGAGTGTATTCATTACTTTTAGACAGAACAATAGAAAAATAACTGATTAGTTAACATCAAGTTACTTCAGGCTACCTTTTTTTGTGTGTAAGGATTAAAGCAGAGGGAAATTCATTGTCATGATTAGAGATTTTAAACTGGCCTGTTTGGGAAATTAGCTGTTATCCCTTTCTCTTGATTTCTTGCAAGATCAGACAACTTAGTTTGGGTTTGCAATGGAAAAGAAGCCAAACTCTGTAAAATAATTTTAAAGAGATTTATTCTGAGCCAAATTTGAGGACCATCACGCAGAGCCACTCCCAAGACGCCTTGAGCAAGTAGACTCACTGTGGCTGGGTTACAATTTGGTTTATATACATTTCAGGGAGAAAGGGGTTACAGGTAAAGTCATAAATCAATACATAGAAGGCAACATTGGTTTGGCCCAAAAAGGTGAGACATCTCAAAGGGGTAGAGCTTACAGGTTATAGGTGGGTTTAAAAATTCTTTGACTTGCAATCGGTTAAAGACATGAAGCTTTGTCTAAAGGATTGGAATGATTTAAGATAAGGAAGTCTGTTAATCAGAAATAAGCCACCCAGGGACATATATTTGTTGAGTAAATTGAGGACCTGTAGGCTTGTCTTGCATACCCTTAGGCCTATTAATGGGTTACAAAGGATGTCTCCAAGAAGGGAGGGGAACATGGTAAGGCATATCTGACCTCCCTCCTTGTGGCAGGCAATTTAGTTTTAGGATATTCCCTTGGCCAAGAGGGAGCCCATTCAGTCAGCTGGTGGTGGAGGGAGCCTTAAGATTTTATTTTAGTTCACAGGTTTGATGACTTGGAACTTTAGCGTGATGACTCCATTTTGATTTTTATTCTGGTCTGTTGGAACCTAGCACAGAAACTTAGTCCAAAACAATGGCCTCCTATAATTTTTATTTAACAATAACAATAGAAAACTAATACAGAAGGATATTTTGTGCTTAACAGAATCCCTTAACTCAAACTAATGACAAAAATTCTCTCCTGTCAAAAGACAAAATTACAACAAATTTAGTTTAAAGATCTTAATTGGCTTTTATTTGCAGTTCCAGGAATTAGGCAACACCTCATTCTATAAAGCAGAATTATAACCAGCTCCAAAAACAAATATCAATGATCCCTATATGTTTTTTATAATTCTCTTCCTTAATTAATGAGTTGACCTTTTGAACTGTTTCCCAGAAATAGTGGATTTTCTGCAAGACAAAGAAGTTGAAATTCTAAACACCCCGAAGCAGACTTCCTGACTCCAAGACTCACCATCCCACTCAACCTGCCCCAAAACATGTGCCCCCTCTTTAAAAAGCCTATGGTTTCCCTTAGACAGATTTGAGGCAGCTTCTTCCATTCTCCCAGCAAGTTGTCATACTAAAAAAATTCCTTTCCTTGGTAATCCTCACTGTCTCAATAATTGGATCTTTGTGTGAGGAGCAACTAGACCCAGGCTGAAACCCCATTGCGGTTTCAATAACAGGATGAGTGTTCTGAAGGAAATGAGAAATATTTTACCCCAAAATATATTTCTTTGACATATTTTGAGATGGCTGCCATTAGTCTCACAAATAGCAGTAAAACTGCAAATATGTCTTTTGAGAGGGCAGAGGAAATTTACATCTGTAGAGAAGCTGCCAGGTCTATCCTCCCTCTTCCTGAAAAGATTAACTGATGCATCTGACACCTTTTTAGGTTCTGAAAAGAAATATTTACCATCTAGTAGGGCCGCTACCTTCAAGGTTTCATTTACATTACAAGACAACCTTTGCTGGCTACTCAGGACTCTTACTCTCTCCTTCCCAAAACCTGTTTTTCTGCTTTCAAGCTCCTATTTTTTAAAAACCCCCTATACCTCATTGAAAAGTTGAATCCTCATTTTCTGAGAGTTCCCAAGCATACACATTAAAATAAATTTGCACAGGTGTTGTCTTATCAATCTGCTTTACTGTGAGTTGATTTTTCAGTGAAACTTCTAAGAGCAAAGGAGAACTTTTCCCTTCCCCCAATAGTTCCCACAAGCTGAGTAGAGGAGGTCGGCTTCTTAGACAGAAAAGGGCTGAGGAAAGCAAAAACAGAGAACAAAAAGTGGTCATTTCAAAGTTACTTTCACTGTAAAGGTTAAGGCAGAGGGACTTCCTTACCATGGCAGCTAAATCTGGCCTATTTAGGGATTTGGCTATTATCCCTTTCTTTCCTGATTTCTTGGAAGGTGAAATAAACAACCTAATTTCAGCTTGGTGAGCCCACTTTGGTTTGGTCTGTTGGGCCTAGTGCAGGAGCTCTGTCCAAACCAGTGGTGTTTCTGAAAGTTGGGCACTTGTCCCAAGGCTGCATCAGAAGAACAAGGACAAGTGGTTTGAGGAGAAGGAAAGACAAGTTTATTAACTTGCTGGCAAATGAGGAGTACAGCAGACTCTTGTCTTAAAATACTATAGTCCTATCTATGAGCAGACCTATAGAGCTTTCAAAGGGAGGGTTTTCAACTTCAGGCTATTGCTGTTTAACTATAGTTGATGGTTCTGATCTATCTCATCTCCTGGGAAGACAATTTTGGGACCTTTGCCCAATTTGACAATTCAGGTGAGCCATCTCCTGTGGTATAAAGAACAAAGGACACTCTTCTGCTCCTCGGATTACAGGCCTGGGCAGGGATGCAGGTTTTCATTCCCAAAAGAGGCAGGGGAGTTTTTAAGAGACAATTTGTAAAACATTTTACCCTTTTTCAGGCTGTTCCCTCTGTTACAGTGGCCTCCCACAAGCATTATTTAACACTCCCTTGACCTAACTCTAGTCAGACTCCTCTGAACTCTCTTCTCAACTAGGCCCTGACTTTTGGGCTTCCTTATTTGTCTCTGCTTAGTCCAATTTTAGCAAGAATCCTGCTGGATCAGTTTAGCAAAAATCCCCCACTCTTGATTATCTGATCAAATTCATTATCTCCTACCCTCTATATCTTATCACCCTGGCATGTTAGATTTGCTTAGCCAGAATTCTCCTTACTCCTGATGTTTCCTCTTAGTGAATTTCCATCCACTGATGCCCACTCTGCTCCTTGGCTACAAATCACCACCTGTCTTTGTTATATTTGAAGTTGAGCCCAATCTCTCTCCAATCTTCCCCTTCTAAAAACTCCATTGTAGTAGCTCACCTTGAATACAGTTTGCCTTACCATTTTTAATAAGTGTCATGAATCATTTTTTTTCTTTAATGCTAATTTAACAAGCAAGGAAATTTATTCTCTTATACAATAGGAAGTCCAGATGTACTGCAGACTTCAATTTAATTTGTTCAGAGACTCAAGTCTGTCATCAAAGGCCCGGATTCTCTGCATCCCACCACTCTGCCTTCCTAAGTGTTAGCTGATCCTCAGGGCAGTTGCAAGATGGCTGAAGCAGTCAAGGGTGTCACATTTAGAAACATCCAGAGGACGAAAAGAGAGTGTTACTTTGTGAGGCATTTTCTAGAGTGAGGAAAATCTTCCCAGAAGCTCTTCAGCAGTTGTTCCTTCATGTCTCATTGGCCAGGGTCACTCATTCATTCCTAGTCAGTCACTGACCAGGGGAATGGGATTACCTCAGACGGATTCCACCCACCCTGGCTGCCTCTCAGGCAAATGGCTGCATGAAGCAACTGCACGTTTGAACTAATCAATGTTCTATTGAGAAGGAAGAGGAGAAAGGACCAACATCTCCATCACAGATCCCAAAAGGTTACTCTACAAAAAAGACAAAATGGATAATACTTCCAACTCATTGGTCCAGCACTGGCAGAATGAATTATACTAGGGAATCAAAGTTAGAAAGAGGCAGAGCAGAGGGTCAAAAACAAAGAAACTTCCTCGGCAATAAGCAGCTAATAGCAAGAATATTGGCAGAATAGGAAAAAGTTAATAAAGAATTATTTAAAATATTAAACTTAAAAATTGCCACAAAGACTGAGATTGCTCTGCAATCAGTGATACAATGAAGTCACAACATGGCAAGGAGTAACAAGGAGCAAGAACATTGCAGGAGGGAGGGGGGAGGAGGGGTTGGATATATATACACACAACGAGTGAGATGTGCAATGTTTGCGGGATGGTCACGCTTGAAGTTCTGACTCGGGGGAGGGGGAACATGGACAATATACGTAACCTTAACATTTGTACCCCCATAATATACTGAAATTAAAAAAAAAAGAACATTGCAGGATACACAGAAGATGAACAAAACAAATAATGAAAGAATAGAAATCCACACCAGACATATGATATGGCCTAAGGGCTTTCATTAGTTCCATAGAGAGAAAGAATTAGAAATTAGTATCAAAACTTTCTCTGTATGTTATTGAGAGCTATTTGTATGCAGTTCTGCTTAATTTAATTATAATAATTTGCATATAATTACTATTACTTTATTGGTTTGAGGCCTAAGTTTATAACTCCTCTCGTTATAGTTAACTTACATTGAAATATTAAAGGCATAAAAATCAAATTATCTGTAACTATGCATTTATGAATCGCCTTAATTGAAATGAAATTATAAAAATATTGGAACTACCATGGAAAATACAGATATATAGAAACCTGCTCTCTCTTAAATAGTAAGTAAAAGCAAGCTATGAAATGTTCTCTAAGAATTTTTAAGAAATCGCCTTAGTCTTCTCAGGCTACTGTAATAAAATGTCATAGACTGGGTAGCTTAAGCAATAGCAATTTATTTCTCATAGCTCTGGAGGCTGGGAAGTCCAAGATCAAGGTGCAAGGAGATTTGGGGGCTGGTGAAGTCTAGCTTCCTGGCTTGTAGATGGCTACCTTTTTGCTGTATGCTCACATGTCCTTTCCTCCATACATGTTCATGGAAAGAGAGATAGCGCTCCTCTTCTTAAAAGAGCACTAATCCCACCACGAGAATCCTTAATGACCTAATCTAGATAGACCTAATTGTAAGGCTGGTGGCAGGTCCCCTCCCTTCTCTAGATCAAAAAAGAAAAGGCTTATGAGACCACACCCACCAAGGACCTGCCAAAGACGACTGCCCCACTAAAAACTACCACACCCAAGTAAGAAAGTTTTGGCTCCTGTATTCTGCAAATACTGCCAGCCCCTCCTATTTCTCAATGACCACAAACGGTTGCCCCAGCTCTTCCTGCCAACAGTCCCTAGCCTGGCCCAAACGATATAAAAGGCCTCACCCCCTTCAAACGGAGGCGACTTCTGGGGCCCCCCTCTCTTGGGGCCCCAGAACCTCGTGGGGGAGTGCATAATAAAGCCACATGGTTTGGCCTCACTCTTTCTCTCTCTCTGTCTTTTCTTTTTGCCGTCACCGAAAAACCTTACACTAATTACCTCCCAAAGACCCCCCTTTCAAATAACCACCCCTCTGGGACTAGGGCTTCAACATATGAACTGGGGGGTGATGGGGATACAAAATGGCTGAAGCTCATTAACAGAAATAAACAAATGTTGACTGGAATATCCTTTTATTTCTCTGACAATGGTAACTGCTCTCTTTTTAAGGATCTAGGCAGGGGTGTAAGTGAGTCAGGTGTGGGAGGTTGGGAGAGAATCTAGATAGGAGTGACTTCTGGCTTCTGCCTGGTCCTCCTTCCAATGGAAGATTAAGGGTATCCAATGATCATTGAGCTGCCATTGTCCCCATTACCCCAGGAAATGGTGACTGACAGAGATACAGGGATCAGATGGAAGAGGAATCTATCTAGCCTGACAGATATCTTGAAGGGGTTACAGATGTCTACAGAGATCATCAGTTTCTCAAGGATATTCTTTACCTGGCTTGTCTTTTCTCAGATTGCCTATAGAAAGGCCACCATGAGAGTTTGGTGAGGGGCTAGAAGCAAGGAAAAATGTGGATGTTTTCATGACTCTTCCATAGAAATGACTTTCTAGTTCATCTTGGATGACCCACACTAGCAAATACTTGATTATAATACACTGGCACTATAGTTGGTTTTTCATGGTGCTTATTGAATGTTCTTGAAGGAAACTAAAAAAACTTCACTTCAAAATATACTTTGTGGACATATTTTGAGATGGCTGCTCAGAAGGCCTGCAAAGTTGTCTTTTGTGGCAGAAATTTGCATCTGTAGAGAAAACCTGCAATGAGTCATCCAGGCTTTCTCTGAGGCCCTCCCTTGTCCAGATCTAGGAAGTTTAGCTGAGAGTCCGACAACTTTAAAGGTCAGACAGAAAGATTTACTGTCTACTTTTTCCAAAGGCTATTATCAGGAGGTTTCATCTGCATAACAAGACCACCTTTGTTAGCCAGACCTTTTCTCTCCCTCCCATAATGTATCTTGGCAAAATCCAAGCCCCCATTCTTTCTGTAACCTCAAAGTGATATAAAAGTGGTAACCATCTGGCCATTTCCTTGAGGTTTTACATTTTGTATGACTTCCATGCACACGTGTGCATATAATAAAATCTGTATGCCTTTTTTGCCAGTTAATCTATGTATTATCAGGTTGTTGGTTTTTTTTTATTTTTTTT
>VBSM01001044.1:18976559-19004133 GCA_008086735.1 Cheirogaleus medius | reverse complement strand
TTGTCTAGTTCCAGTTCGAAGAGGGAAAGATTTTAATTTTTCCCCATTTAGAATATCAGGTTTTTTTTTAATACAAATTGTTGAACATTCAAGAGAAAAATTTAAACATCCCTCCACTTCCCACTTTCCCTGTCTCCCATCCTGTGAACATTATTATAACTTATACCACCTTTCTCCCCAAAGGCAAGTGCTTTCTCAGTTCTGGTGAGAATGCAGGAAGCTAAAATTGCTTGCTTAAAAAAAAAAGTTTAGGAATTATGTATGGATTTGAGTTGGGACCTCCATGTTAACACACAAAAATATCCCAGCGCTACTCCTTGGTCTCAACAGGATGCACGAACCTGGGCTTGGAAAATTTCTTAGAGCAGATCAATTTGCAGTTTGATTTAAAGGAAAAGCCAATGGCGACAGACACCCTTAGTCATATAAGGCCTCTCTTTTTTCCCTTCACTTTCTTCTTTCAGCTCTCCTGCCATTCACTGGGCAGAAAAAATAAAACAAGGTGAACTTAAGGCAGCTTCTTTCCACAAACAATGAGACTCTTACCCCTTTTGGTCATGTGCATATATTTTTTATTGTGTTACTGGGTGTGGATTTCAAAGTCCATCCAATTCCTTGGTCCCTGATCTCACCATGGCCTGACAACCACGGGGCGGAACAACTAAGAGTTTTCTAGGATAGTTTGGAGCTTGTAAGTGAAGGAAATTACTGTGTCCTCTGTGTTGAGGGGAGAAAGGGAGAGATGGGGACCTGCACTGCCTCCTCTCGGGCTCACGGGAGGCACACGGGCCCGCGTTCAGAGGGTGGCGGCGCCCCGGGTATTCAAGGCGCGCTCACACCCGGCCCTGCCCAACGCAGGCAGGACGCGATGCGGAGAGTTGTGAGGGGACACGCGACCGCCAGAGGGCGCGAGACCCTCAAGTCCTCGCGCGATGGCGTCGCCCGGACCAGGAAAGGAAGGTGGTCCGGCTGCGAGGAAGGGCGACTGGGGCCAGGGAACCCGCAGGGGGAGCGGGGCGCCGCCTCACCCCAAAGCTGCCGGCTTCCGCGCACGGCCCACCCGCCCCTCCGGGCCCACCAGCCCGAGGGCCCCACCCCGACCTACGCTCTCAGGGTGACCTCGGCGCCCGGGCGGGCACCCGGGGCACCCGCCTCGAGGCCCCACTCCCGCCCCCGGCTGGAGGCCTGAGGGGAGCCCAGGTCTTCAGAGAGGAGCGGCCGGAGCGCCGAGACCCGGGGGCAGCCCGCAGGCCGACGCCGCGCTGCAGATAGGCCGCCGCGGGACAATGGCCGGAGGGGCTGCGGGCGCGAGCGCCCAGGAGCTGGGGTGCCGGGGCGCTGCAAGCCCCGCCCCGCGGCCGGCGCCCTGACAACGCGGGCGGGCCGGGCCGCGCCGCCTGCTCCCCGCCCCTCGGCGGCCGCACCGGGCGGGGCCGGGGCCAGAGCGCCGCCGCCGCTGCAGTAGCAGCTGCTTTGCAGAGCGGGGGCCAGGGTGGGGGCCGGGGCCCGGGCGCCCTCCCTCCCACCTTCTCCCGCCATGAGCCAAGGAAGTCCGGGGGGCTGGGCCCCCCTCGACCCCACCTCTGAGCCGCCAGCACCCCCGAACCCCTTCGTGCATGAGTTACATCTCTCCCGCCTCCAGAGGGTTAAGGTAAGGTGTGGGTAGTGGGCATCGGGAGGACTCGCGGGGATAGGAAAATGGGGCCGTTTAGAGCCCTGGCAAAGATGGGCATGGGGATCCATGGAAGGAGGCGACTGAGAGGCTTGCGGAGCAAGAGTCCGGGGATGCGCACGTGGGGGCGGCCGGGGGCGGGCAAGGAGTCCTGGAGAGGACGCGGGCTTGGGCGATAGGCAAGCTCGAAGGTGTGGAAGAATTGAGTAGGTGGGGATGGAGGACTGCAGGAGACCCAGGGGAAGGAGAGATGGAGGGCCCTGAGGAATGCGGATTACATCCTGCGGAGGCTGAGTGCTAGGATGGAGTTGGAGGCTACAGGAAGGCGGTGGGGGCAGGGGCGTGCAGAGTGCTTCTTGGGGGCACTGACTTAGAGGGAAGACAATTCTGGGCCTGGAGCCTGCGTCCCTATGCCCTTCCAATACCCCTCCTTCCCACTCCCCCTACCCCGCACTGCAGCACCTCCCGGTGGGGGCTGGGAGGCTGAGAAGGGGGTTGGCTACAGGAAGTGGAGGGCCTGGGGAACTGGGAGGTAGTGAGGGGAGGGAGTGTCCAAGGTTTCTGCTGTCATCACCTCCCCTGAGGCGGGCTCCAGGGGCTAGGATTGTTTACCTGCTCCCTCCCCAAGGCAGCCTTTAGAGTCACCCTCGCTCCTGGCAACCCCTGCCACGGAGTAGTGCCGAGCTTTTATCTTCCCCATCCCCCAGTACTATGGGATTGCTGTTGGGCAGTACTAGAAACTGACCCGGGGCCTGAAAAGTGGACCTTTCAGTATTTCCAACCTCTACCTCCCAGGCCCAAAGCAGAAAGAACTGTACGCTGGTTTCTGTTGGACATAGGAGCTATTTATGGAATAGGATGTGGGGGAGGAGGACCTATCTCTAGCCTACTCTATATCAAGCACAGTGCCGAGCACTTTCACATGGGTTATCTCATTAAATCCTCCTAGCTAGATGCATTTTATGACATTCGGTTTTATAGGTGTGGTAGGGACCAACTAAGAGATAGGAAAATGAGGCTCTTGATGCTTTTAGTCTTTTATTCTCTTGCCCTCCTTGGTATCTTCACCCCACCTTGGGTCCCAGTCTCCTCTGCTATTCTCACACCACCTATCACCTGCAAGGGATGATGGTTCTTTGCTCTGGGCCATCATTGTAGGAGATGCTGTGGAGGGCAGCATCTCCCAGCCCTGAAATAGCATTCTCTCCCACCCTCTGCAGTTCTGCCTCCTTGGGGCACTGCTGGCCCCCATCCGAGTGCTTTTGGCCTTTATCGTCCTCTTTCTCCTCTGGCCCTTTGCCTGGCTGCAAGTAGCTGGTCTTACTGAGGAGCAGCTTCAGGAGCCAATTACAGGATGGAGGAAGTAAGTGGGGGATCGACCCCCAGAGACCCTACTTCTCTTCCCTGCTGTATATTCTGCTTCCCTTTTGGGAAGAGGAGGGAGGGTTTTGAAACTATCCTGCCCAGCCTGGGTAGGTGGGATGAGTCAACCAGGCTCAGACCTGGTACGCAGGCCTTCAACTCTAAGTAATGTACCCTGATGAGTCCCAAAGTGGTCAGAAACTTCAGCCCCTTGGCCAAGTCCTATGTGAGGGTAAAAGAGGGGTACCCTACTTTACCAGTGCCTGAACATGGGGGTGGACAAGGATCAGAACTGCTGCCTCCACTGATACCCAGCCTTGCCCTGGCAGGACTGTGTGCCACAATGGGGTGCTGGGCCTGAGCCGCCTGCTCTTTTTCCTGCTGGGCTTCCTCCGGATTCGCGTTCGCGGCCAGCGGGCCTCTCGCCTTCAAGCCCCTGTCCTTGTTGCTGCCCCCCACTCCACTTTCTTTGACCCCATTGTTCTGCTGCCCTGTGACCTGCCCAAGGTTGTGTCCAGAGCTGAGAACCTTTCCGTGCCTGTCATTGGAGGTGAGAGAGTTCAACAGGGGTGAAGGGGAAGGATGACAACTCTGGGCCAAAAAAGTCAGAAATCGGAGACACTGGAGAGAACTGGCCTCAGGTGGGGAGGGAGAAGTTAGAGGGGATATTGACTGTTGGCTCGTGAAATGTAAATTAACACCATTTGCAACCCAATCTCCTAGACTGAGAGCTGGGGCGTCGAGGAGGTGTTGGAGGGAGCTCTGGTCAGTTTTCTAAAAGGGCAAAGTACTACAAAGGGATTGTCCCCAGGATAAAGAGATAACTGAGAATCTGCTCATACTGTTGGGAAGTGGAGGCTGCAGATGTTAATACCTGGGAGAGGAACCAAGTGACTCCTCCTTATATCCTTCCCCCCTTCCCCACCACCAGCCCTTCTTCGATTCAACCAAGCCATCCTCGTATCCCGCCATGACCCGGCCTCTCGTCGCAGAGTGGTAGAGGAGGTCCGAAGGCGGGCCACCTCGGGTGGCAAGTGGCCCCAGGTGGGTAAGGACCTTGAGACCCTCTCCTCACCTTCTATGTGCTCCTAAAGAGGGTTCCCTTTCCTCTTTCCTCCCCTTCAGCCTTCTCCACCTCATTCTGCTCTGTTCTTTCTTTCCCCAGGTACTATTCTTTCCTGAGGGCACCTGTTCCAATAAGAAGGCTTTGCTTAAGTTCAAACCAGGTGAATAAAGTGATAGTGGGTGGTAGAGTATGAGAAAAAGCAGTCCCAGGTTTGGGGCAGGGACTCTGGAATAACCCAAGAAGTGGAAGGGTGAGGAGGGTTGGGGGAGAAAGAGGGACAGGGAACTCCCTAGCTGATGGGGTTAAGTCAAGGAGTCAGAGAGAACATTATCAATGATGGAGCAAGGCCAGATCTTACTTAAGAACTGTCCAGACCCCCACACTGATGCTTTCCAGCTACTTCCATGTACTAACCTCTGCCTGGGGGTGGGGGTGGCAATGGGATTTAGGAGCCTTCATCGCAGGGGTGCCTGTGCAGCCTGTCCTCATCCGCTACCCCAACAGTCTGGTGAGTCTTAGTCCAATAAAGCGGGGAGGGGGAAGCATGAATCCACCCTAAATGGAAATAAGTGAAAACCATTGGTGCAGTGATGGGATGTGCATCTGGGGGTGGGGCCAAAGGCTGGGTCAGGGCCTCTCCTCAAAGATGATTGGCCAGTTCCAGGGAATGGGAAAATGGGAATAAAAGTAATGCTTTTCTGCCCTCACCTCTGCTTCTCCCACAGGACACCACAAGCTGGGCGTGGAGGGGCCCTGGAGTGTGAGTTCTGGTATTCCTGGGGTGAGGGTGGGGCGCAGGGTCTATCAGACAATTCCTGGCCCATCTTTCAATCTCCAGAATTGAAAAGGTGGATAGCCCTTCTTCATTCCAAGACTGAGAGAATTCTAGAGAAGGAGATGCCCTTTTCCCTCTGATTTCTCAATATAAACTGGCAGTACTTTCAGCTCTTCCACCTAAATCATTCTGGTGGTGACTGTGGCTCCTCTGCACTTACTTCCCTATATTTCTGATTTTTCTCCCTTGTTGTCTCCTCTTAAGAACCACCACCGCCAGGCTTGCCTTTTCCTTCTGCTACTCAAACTTCTTCTCGCCTGCAGTTCCTCCTCTAGTGTGTTGCTGCAGCTCCTCTCTTTCCTGGCGGTCTTTCCGGCCTTTCTGTGGGGTCTCCCAGCTGCATATGCACCCAGCTGACTCTCTGGCTAGGAGTCCATTTGTGTATCAATGGGCAGAACTTTCCCACTCCCCTCCTCAGGGTGGGAAGAGCCTATAGTTAGAGATTGGTGAGCATCCACATCTGTCTTCTCCTAGACTCAAAGTCCTCTGGCTCACAGCCTCCCAGCCCTGCAGCATCGTGGATGTGGAGGTAGGACCCCTGTAGGTGGGGTGGGAAAATGGACATCTCAGACCCCCGAAGCCTTGGGAAAGAGGATGGAAGTGGTCACTCCTCACTTTGAGGTCCTGATAGGAATTGTCTGTTTCAGTTCCTCCCTGTTTATCAGCCCAGCCCTGAGGAGAGCAGGGACCCCACCCTCTATGCCAACAATGTTCAGAGAGTCATGGCACAGTGAGTTTTCCACGAAGTATTTCCTGGAGCAGATACCCAGGGCAAAGGAACCACAGGAGGGGGTGGGAAGGGTGAGGTTTTGAGGCAAAGATAGGGGAGCGGGCAGTGGGAAGGGCTCCTGGACAGCTGAGACTGAGGAGGGAAAGTTAAAGGGTCCTGATCTGCTCTCCCTGGACAGTAGGCCAGAGTCGGTAATGAACCTTCAGAAGTTTCTTCTGCTTCCTTCCCCCTCCCTTCCATCCCTCTTCATCCTGTAGGGCCCTGGGTATTCCAGCCACCGAATGTGAGTTCGTAGGGAGCTTGCCTGTGATTGTGGTGGGTCGGCTGAAGGTGGCATTGGAGCCACAGCTCTGGGAACTGGGAAAGGTGCTTCGGAAGGCCGGGTAAGTGGCTTTGAAGATGAGGGTACGAACAGTGTCACAGAGTGAAAGAGGATGAATGAGAAGAAAGGGAAGACATGGGAAAGAGCAAGTAAAAATCTTTAAAAAAATGGAAAGACAGAGGAACTTTAAAAAAAGATAATGGAGTAACTAAAAGAAAGGGGAAAAAGAACTGGAAGGATATGTAATAACTCAGGTGAAAAAAGTAAGAAGGGCTCTCAAGGGACTATGAGTCAGTACATCTTAGAAAAACAGCAGCTGAACCTGTGCTGGGAGAATTCTTGGTACTGGGGCCAAGGTCCTGCTGGGTGGTGTGTGCAGAAGGAAACTGAGACAGCTCTCTGCCTTCAACAATTCCATTGTAGGCTGTCCCCTGGCTGTGTGGATGCTGGGGCAGAGCCAGGCCGGAGTCGAATGATCAGCCAGGAAGAGTTTGCCAGGCAGCTACAGCTCTCCGATCCTCAGACGGTGGCTGGTGCCTTTAGCTACTTCCAGCAGGTAAAGGAGCTGGAACACAGGGCAGAACCCAGGCTTGACCTCCAGGCTGACATGCTCAGGATTTAAGGACCATATCCTAGTGGTCACATCAGTCACATTGGATGCCCAGTTTAGAGTCTGCACTGGGTATTCCAATAGCTATTATTAGACGACCATCTGAGATCCACTGGCAGATTCATTTTTTTTTTTTGTCAAGTGTCCAATGCCTTGAAGGGCAAAGTTTTAATCATTGTGAGAAGGAACAAGTGAGAAATAATTGATCAGTAAGGTCTATACATTTCTGAAGCCACTTTAGAGATTGGCAGAGATGGGGAATCGTAAGACCTTGTGGGGCACTGTGGGAGGGTCTTTGAAAAAGAATCCTGAAAGTTAGATCGGAAAATAACATATAGAAGAAACAACACTAGACAGGTTAGGCAGTTCAGAGTTTGAGACCCAGAAGTATTTATAATACTTGGGCAGATTATTTTAAATATCCTGTAGCTTCTCTAGAGGATTCCTGAACTTTTTCAAGAATCTTGGCAAACCATCTATTTCCTGGGATTTAACCAAGTTTCCCTGTCAAATTATAATAATCGTCTTGTGTTTATAACACAAGATTCTTGTGTTTATAAACAACCAGCAGTGGTCCCAAGGGGCATTTCTTGATCCAAGATGCAGACTGTGGCTCTCAACATCCTCTGAAGGGACAGAGAGGGACCATGTGCATAGGTTCCTTAGATTGAGGCAGACTGTCCTCGAAAAGAGCATATTGCAGAGCAGAAACAAAAATTCAAATGACGTGGTCTCCCATAGACAGGCACAGTAGGCATCCTCCTTGGGTTTTTTTGTAAGAAATTATGCCAGCATCCCCCTTTCAATCTGTTGGACTAGTTCTGCCACATAGGCTGATTCAGAGGAGAGAACCAGTTTGTCCAGCTTGGGGGCCAGGAATGCCCTCCAGTGGCACATCAGAAACTTGATAGTAACTTCAGCATTCCTGAGGGATTCCCAAACATTCCTAGGGGATCCCTTTATGGAAAGGCTTTGTTGCCAGGTGACTTAGTATAGTTTGAGAAAGCCTATGACCAGAAAGGAATTCCAGGGCTTCTAGAGAGTTTGGGGTTTACAGTTCTGAGAGAAGCAATCTCAGGGATTATCCTCATGCCTGCTAAGAAGAAGGAAGAGCCCAAATCCATAGAGCAGGAGAGAGGATGCAGGGTCCCCACATTGCCCTGGTTTCTTTTTCACTCTCCAGGATGCCAAGGGTTTGGTGGACTTCCGAGATGTAGCCCTTGCACTAGCAGCTCTGGATGGAGGCAGGAACCTGGAGGAGCTGATTTGCCTGGCCTTTGAGGTACCCGGGGGGTGGGGGGAAATCTGGTGACTGTATTCACCCCACACCAGGAGGTTTATGTGGTGTGCTGTTCCCACACACCCCTTCTAGCCCCTTGCCATCTGCTTAAAAGTGCAGAGCCCTGGTGTCTTTGTGGAGCCCTAGCTGGGACCAGGAAGAGGGCAGAAGCTATGAAGTCTACAGTTCTCCTGCAGAAGGGGCCCTGAGGGTCAGGGAAGGCCTGTGCACCACACTTTTGGAAGAGGAGGAGCCAGTCAGGCCAACCTGCAGAGCAGTGTGAGACAATGGCATGAGAAGAGAACCTGACTTTCATCCCTTTCTCTCCCAAGCTCTTTGCTAAAGAGCACACAGAGGGACCCGGCCGCCTCCTGTACGAAGACGGCTTCAGCACCATCCTGCACCTGCTGCTGGGTTCGCCACGCCCTGCTGCCACAACTTTGCATGCCGACCTGTGCCAGGCAGGACCCAGCCAAGGCCTCTCCCTCTGTGAGTCACTGTCTTCTCAGCCCCGCACGGGCACCTGGGGCACCACCAGCGCTTGGGACTTGGAGAAGAAAGCACTAAGCTAGGAGGAGCAGGCTGGACAGGAAGAGAGGACTTGAGAAGTTCAAAGAGATTAGAGGGGTGGGGTGGATCAGTTCTGAGAAAAGAGTAGGGGCACCCTCTTCCCCTCTTTCTCAGGTCTTTTCACTTTTCCCTGTCTTACTCTTCTTTGTCCAGGTCAGTTCCAGAACTTCTCCCTCCATGACCCACTCTATGGGAAGCTCTTCAGCACCTACCTGCGCCCCCCACACACCCTTCGAGGCACCTCCCAGACACCAAATGCCTCATCCCGAGGCAGCCCCACTGCTCTGGCCAATGGGACTGGGCAAGTGCCCAAGCAGAAGGGCGACTGAGCGCCTCAGCCCCATCTCTGCTCTGGTTTCACTTTTGTTATCGTTATGTTTTTTTAAGTTGCTTTTAATTTTTTGTTTGGTTGTGTTTTTTGTAAGAAACTATTTTATATATAAATATAAATCTATATCTATATCTATTAAAAAAAAAGAAGCTCCGTCACATTGATGGTATCATTAGTTGGTAAGCAAAGGGGTAAATGGTTGCAGGGTGCCTACTGGGAGATCCCGAAGGGTCCTTCAGGGCTGGGTCAGTCCTCTTGGCCATAGCTGGAAAAATCCTCACCCCGATGGAGAGGGCTCTTTCCTGCACAGAAATAACAAAGATTTCACATCTCCCCCACCCCCCATCTATATATGCACTTTCAGCAGACTTCTTCACAAACCTCCTTTAAGCCCATTCCCTCTTGTTCTGTCCTCATTCAAGATTAAAAAATAGCTTACTACCATTCCATATTTAATAATTCTATGGAGACTTCATTCTGCCACCTGTAGTGGAAGCAGAGAGTTTTGTCAAGAAGGAACCAGCCTCCTCCCTGTGGGTCAGAACAACCACCTAGGGGGGGCTTCTGCCATGGGATGAGCTGAGGACACTGAAGTCCTTTCTGTCTAGCCTCTTTTCAAGGAAGAAAACAAGGCCCCCTAGAAGTGCTGTGTCTAGACACAATTCTGGAAAATTAATTAGATGTAGAAAATTGATCTCTATCTCAGCTCTGACAGGTAAGAGAGCCTCTTTCCATCTATACACTTAAAGGGAGGCAGGTAATTACAGGATGTCCAGACAAGCCCTCCTAAAACCAAGTCCAGGCTTGTGAAGAGGGATGAATGAAGTGATCATTGGAGACTTCTCAGTCTCCCATTTGGGACTTATTGCCTGAGAGCCAGTCTGTTGCCAAGAGGAGGCTGGAGGGACCCAAGATAAGGCTAGAGGCAAGGTAAGGTATCTGGATTCATGAACCCCTTCCTCCCTTCTTTACAGTATCTTATCTTGTCTGGCAGCAAAGACACCAGTACAAAAGAAGGGCACGTTGAGAGCATTGTCCAACAAAAATCTTTATTCTTTTGTTTGTCCATACAACTCCTTCCAAAGGTACTTCCCCCTCACCACTAAGGAAACCCACATCCTAGCCAGTCTGACCTCCCTTCTCCATGCTCGCCACCTTTGCAGAAAACAATATTGGGCTGAGGCTGATTCTCCATTGGTGAGTACCAGGGGTGAAATCTGCTCTGGGGCACCCACCTTTGGGGACTGGCAAGTGGAGTCAGGTGGTCTTGCTGCTCCCTACTGGGTACGACGTCGTTTCTTCCTTCTGCCCGTGACGAAACTGTCACGCCGCCTTTTACGGGGCTGCGAGGGTCGAACCACTCCCAGAGCCAGGGGTTTTTCCCCAGGGACCCCACGTTGAGCTCCTGAGTGGGGTCTCTTTTCAGCAGGGGCTGGACCTCCAGCTAGAGCTCGCTTCCCAGACTTGGCAACAGGATATGGAGGTTGTCTGAGGCCTCTTGCCTCAGCACAGAGGAGGTGGGATGCTCTCTGGATGCCCCGACCTGATGCACGGCGGGGACTGAGAGGAAGCCCCTTTGACGACAGGCTAAGTTTAGATGCCAAGAGGTAGGCAAAGTTGGAGAGTTCCTCATCCTCATCCTCTTCCTCCTCCTTCTCCTTCTCCTTTTCTTTGGCCCCATCTGCTGAGCTGCATGTTTCACTAACAGAAGGGTTTTCTCTCAAAACTAAGGCATCCTTAGTTCCCCATGTAGGAGAAGTGCTTCCAAGGTCCTGGTGAGATGTTGATTTGGGGGTTCTGAGTGCATAAGACTCTTGACTCTCTAGTAAAGGACCATGGTCTTTAGGCTTAGAAAGATCAATATCCTCCCTGCCCTCTCCTTTCAGGTCATAAGAATTAAAATTTGGTGGGCAAGTATCCTCACTGACCCCTACTTGGAGGCCACAGTCATCTCTAACATCTAGTGTGCTGATGTCTTCTGTGGTTGCCAACAGAGGAGCAAAGGAGGTGCCTGTGCTTCCTGCCTCTTGGCTGGCCTCAGGGAAGGAGGAGGCCTGCTGGGTCCCCAAGATAAGGAGACTGCCTTGGCATATGGGCAGGAGGGTTTCTTTGGAAGACCCCAGTGTGGAGGCACCAATTCTGCTTTCCATCAATGGGGAGCAACCTTCAGCCCACAGATCACTGGGATCCCGTAAGGTCTCAGGGCTCTGTTCTCTATTTTCTTTGGGCCTCAAGGCTGGGCTGTTGCCCCTCACAGGTCCTGGCAAGCTGCAGTAGTTTCTCTTTTCTAGGACAGCTGTGGCATCTGTGCTTCCACAGGGACTCACACTGCTCCCCACATCCCCAGGGTCTGTGGTTTCTCCAAGACCCAGAGAAATGTTATTTCTGGAACCCAGTGCCTGGCAGCCTCCCTGGGGCTCAGTTACACATTCCCCATCTCGGAAGCTCTCTATGACCTCTTCGATTTGTATGGGCAATTCCAAGCCTACAGCATCCATGTCACTGCTCAGCCAAAGTCCTGGGCTGAGAGAGGGGCCATCCCTGTCCCCAGCTGCTCTAGGGGAAAGGTTCTGATCATCACTCGGAGCCATGGGAAGACTTCTGTCATCTCCCCACATTGCTCCTGAACAGCCTTCCTGGGGCACTGCTAAATGCTCTTTCCCTTGAGGAAGCACTTCAAGACCCCCCATCTGTTGTCCTACCTGCAGCTTCAGGGCCTGCTTTTCTAACCCCTGTCCTTGCAGAGGAGCTGGCTCTGCAAGTCCAACATCTAAACTGGGAGCTCTCTCAGACTGGTGGCCTTCCTGCCAGCAAAGGGGCAGATTATCTGAAGTTCTATCAGCCCCTAGGCAGTGCCCAGGGGACCCAGCACCCCCCAGGTGGCCATCCTGATATGGAGATACCTGGTTGATAACCTTCCCAGACCCTCCTGTCTCAATACCCAAGGGTCCCAGAGTTCCCTGTGGAGCTGCAAGTTCTAGCTGCAGGTCCCAGGTCCTCAGGGGTGGCAGAGTGTTCCCATCCCTGCGCAACCCCCTTGGGCCATCCAGGCCTCGCTCCCGCCCACCGTGCGCTTCTCTTGCCCGCTTTCCTGGAGAAGCAGCCTTTCCAAGGCGAACAGTGCCACCAGTGCCCCGAGGCCCAGGTGAGGGTCGAAGCCGCCCACCCCCATCTTCATCCTCATCAGAAACAGAAGGACTTGAGTCCGATTGAGCTCCACTGCAACTTGGAGGCGCCTCCACATCCTCCTCCTCTTCTAAGGCCAGGAGTCGCTTGTGGACCAGCTGGAAGAGAATGGACAAATACCAGTTCTATACATGGCTGTGAGAAGAGATGGCTGAGTGGGTAGTAGGAGATGGTATTTGGGCAGGGCAGGGAAGGCAAGGAGGAGGTTTAAGTGACAGTATCAAAGACATACTGCAGCTTTTTCTGCCTTCTTATGCCTTATTCCCATGCTTTGAGCCTTTCCACTCTCATTTCCTGTGTTTCCATAGTCCCTTTCCTACTTGGTCTGCAACTGAAGCCTGATCCTAAAGCTGTTCATCTCTAGAGCCACATCATCCATGACAGTGTAGGTTTAGATAAAATCATGTGAGCTTCTTGCTTTGATATTCCCTACATCCCAAATTTACCTGGGCAAGACTAAGTCCTTCTTCTTGTTCCAGCTCCTCAATTAAGGCCAAGGGATCCCTCTGTTGTTCTGGGGACAGCAGATCTGCCAGAAATTGAGGGTGAATGACGGCCTCCA
The DNA here is from genome assembly GCA_008086735.1 of Cheirogaleus medius. Classification (NCBI taxonomy): domain Eukaryota; kingdom Metazoa; phylum Chordata; class Mammalia; order Primates; family Cheirogaleidae; genus Cheirogaleus; species Cheirogaleus medius. Next base: position 18,991,608 of record VBSM01001044.1, on the reverse strand, counting down.
CCTGGGGAACAGAAGGAAGCGTGATATGAGTTCTTGACAGGAGGTAACCTGTGAAACAGGGGCTGCAGAGAAGAAGCCATGAGCTCCCTACCTCCTCACTCTCACCCCCGGGTTATAAACCATGAACACCATCAACTGTATACATTCATGTATATGTGCATGCACACACTTTTCTCAGTTACAGAATAGAACCCACTTCCTACTGCCTTGAACAAAACCCCAAATTGTTGGTTCCCTGGGGTGCCCGCCACCAAGATCTGCTAAGAAACCAGACGTGAAGGCCCAGCCCACCTTGGAGACAAAGACCTCCTGAGAACACAGCTCATCAATGTAGCTTAGGAGACCTGGATCTGGATACATCTCTTCCTCCTCCTGCTGCTGCTCTTCCTCTTCCTGCTTTTCATCAGACTCCCCAGTGGCTGAGTGACTCCCCACCAGCCCTTCCATGATGTCAGCATACTCCTTCACAACTTCTGGTGGGATCTCCTTGGGTGCCTCAGGAACTGGAGGCCTCTGAGGTTTGCGCTGACGCCGGCGGGGGGCCCGTGCCTTGGAGGCTGCCTTCTTTGGAATGTACACTAAGGGAAGAGATGGAATGGAGCTTGGGAAGTGGTACCAAAACTGTGGCTTCTACCTCCCAACTCTGTAAGGGCAGCAATCTGGGTACACTGAAATGGCTGCAGGCTGGATCAAACCAACTTGGAAGAGTCCCAGCCATTTGGAGATTTAGGGGAAGGTCTAAGAGAAAATCACTGTATAAGGAATCCTGGAACCCCTGAAATTCCAAGAAATCCCCTTATCTGGCCCCCATTTCTTAGTCAGATGAGGTATTATGTGCCTCATTTATAGTCTTGGTGAGAGTAGTTGGTTTACTTGTCCAAGATCAATACCTAGTTCAGGGCAAAGGGAACCTGAGAACCCAGCCTCCTATGGGGTGGTCTGTTTGGAACACCACATGCCACTCTCTGGAGGGAAGGTGGCAGAACCAAGGACAATGCCTTTCCTAATCTGTGCACCTCCCTTGGAGCCTTTGGCCCACAGCTCCTGTTGGAAGTGGGTCGCCTTACCTGGCTGCTGGCAAACGTCAGGGGTCAGGGGGCCTGGAGGATCAAGTTTCAAAGTGGCTGCAGGAGGCAGGCCCTGAGGCCCATTCATCAGCTGTGCTTTCTGAATCTGCATCTCCTCCTCAGCCTCAAACTCCATGAACCTGCAGATGGTGAGGAAGGCACAGGCAGTGCTGAGCAGGCCAGGCTCGTCAGGACCCCAGGCTGCAGCCAAGCATGGCTAAGAATGGAAGTGCTCTCATTTGGGCAAAATCTGCCCAAGTCATATCACCCATGAGGGAGCTGCTCACAGGTAGCCTAATAACTGTGGTAGGGGAACCTTGAGAGCTCACCATGTAGTCCCTTCACCTACAGTCATCACTTAGGAAGACTGGTAAGAAAATGAATGATCTAGAGCTTGTAAACTTCAGACAGCCCTGGCTTTCACTTCTTTTCCATGCCTATCTCATCTGGCCTCAGGGACTGTATACAGCAGCACTTAAAGGTTTGTTTCAATCAGGCCTGAGCAGCAGCCTGATGGGACCTTACCAGTGTGCCCCTGAGGCATCCTCTGTCCCTGCTTACAACCTTAAAGTGGCCGGTTCCTGAAGCAGAGCCCAGGGCTGCAATTCAGAGCAGTTCCCAGCAGTAGGCAGTGCTCAGACACCTGGCAGTCCCGAGGCTGGGCCTGGGCCTTGGAAAGGTAAATCTAGGAGGCACAGGTCCAGAGGGTTTGGGGGGAGAAATTAGAAGTGAAACTTGGGAAAGAGGGTTCATTTTCCTCAGAGTTTTGTTTTTAACAAAGAATATTGTCATGGAGAAACTGTTTAAGAGCCAGGAGACCAGCCTGGGCATCTAGGACCTTGGCTTCCCCTGGCTCTTCCAGAACCAGCCCCTCCCTAGGATGAGAGGGGAAAGGATTTTCTGTGCCACTGTTTCCAAAGGACGGTGGTCCTGAAGTTCTGCATCGGTAGCCACTTGCTACCTGGTCAGTGAGAAAAGAACCTGACCAGTAGAGCTGACCTCCTCACTGCTACATCCCTTAAGCTTGGGATTTCTACACCTGTTGGGCCCAGGTCCCCTACTAGACCTACAGTATCAAGGCCCCTATGTAGATTCAAGATCTGGGGAGGGAGAAGCTTCCAAGAGGAAATAGGATAGAAAACCCAAGAGTCAAGGTGGTGGAAGAAGCAGCAGAGATCCAGGGGACTCCATCCTAGTGTACATCCTCCTAACATCCCTGTTAGGAATCACCCACTCATCTGTGTCACTGCCCTTACAGCTATGAGCCACACAGCCCCACCGCCACCTTGGGAGAATGAGGGTTCATTGGACTTACTTTTCTGCCATCTCATAAAAGATCATCCGGTCGAAGTTGCTGGTGCGTTCCCACTCCTGCACGGCCCTTGGCAGTCCCTCCTCCAGGGTCATGGTGGGTTTCAGTCGGGCCAGGGATCGAAGCACGGGGCTAAAACCCCCATCGTGTCAGTCACGTTCTGAAAGTGTGCCTCCCCCCACCTGTCCTGACGCCCACCTCAATACACATCCCCTGCCCCTCACCAAATCTAATGTGCCCCTCCGTCCCTGTCATGTCCCCTTCTGATAAGACTTCCAGGCTCTCAACCTCCCATCCATTCATTTACTGTAGTCTCTTACCACTGAAATTTGTAAATCTCACACAAAATCAAACATAATTCTTCCCACCTTTTGAAATCAACAGCAGCAACCACCTCTAATTCTCACAGTGCTTTCCTCAACTAAATGTTAGGAGGGAAGCACTTGGGTTATCAAATGATGATATTCACTATAAAGTAGGCTTAACCCTGCCCAGAGCCTCTTGCATTTTTTTAAAAAAAGGCATTCACTAACTCAAATGAATCTCTAATTAAAGGTTGTGTGGTGTTTTTTATTGGTTTTTCAGTGTCTTTGTTTCCAGGATACCCCCACAGTCCACCGCCAATACTAGACTCCCACTTCTGGAAGGCCCCTGAGCCCTTTCTGATCCAGAAGAAATAATAAAAGAGTCTGGCCTAAAGTAAGGGCTTTATTTTTGCCTTTCTCGGTCTCTTTGAGTCCTAAAACATTACTGTGAATTAGATCACCTGGGGAAGCTTGTTATAAACATGAATTGCAGCGCCCCAGGATCCCAGGACCGAGCATTTTACCAGCCTCCCAGCTGCAGAAGTCTGGACAGCAGTTTGCAGAAGACCCTGCCCAGAGCCCTGAGTGTGAAGCAGGAGCAGGCCAGGACCCAAAGCAAGTGGATCCCAAGCAGCCCTTGGGAGCTCACACTGGCTCAAGACTTAGAAATTCATCCTGCCAGTCTCCAAGAGAGAACTCAGAGCTGTCTCAAGAAAGCAGGGAATCAGTAGATGCTATTCATCTAAGACTTTAGGGGATCCTCTTAATTCATTTGCTCCAGGGTCAGGGTAGAGGGGGATGTTCCTCTAGGAGTTCTGCCACCAGAGGAGCACCATGTAAAATTTTTAAAGTCCAGTAAAATGTGATATGTGCTGTGTAGTGGCTTACAGGAAAGGCTGAGGTACAGTACAGTTGAGAGAGACAGCGGGTCTGGGTGGGAAGGAGAGAAGATTGCCCAGACAACTAATGACTGCTTTATAAACAAAACAAACAACCTATGACCCAGGACTCCTTGGATAAACACACTGACTCAAGCAAGGACATTTTGGCCTTCTGTGAGTCCTTTTCCTCCTCTAGACTGCCTTTTTATAATAACAACAATAATAAAATAGCTACCATTTAACAAAGCATTCTGTATGCCAGGCACTTTACGTGTATCAGCCCATTTGATTTTCTCAGCGACCCTCTAAGGTAGGTGTCATTATCCCCTTCTTAAAGGGATGTTAAATGTCCTGCCCAGGATCACAAATCTAGTGAGTGGTGGAGCCTAGGCCCTTCCTAGACATTAAGTAAGCTCTACCACTACCCTATTTCAACTTGACTTCTGAATAAAATGGGAGGTGGGGGCAGCAGAGGATGGTGGCACACATAAAGTCCTTTGCCTGGCCAGCACCATCCTCCCCGCGACAGGAATGGGTCAGGGCCCAACACTATTCCTCCTGGCTGTGTGGATGGCTCAACCAGTGGGAAGGCAGAGCAGGAGGACCCTAGCACTTGGAGTCAGACCTAACTTCAATCACTGGTCCTTGCTTTATGACAGGAAGCCTCTCTAAACTTCTGTCTTGTCATCTGTAAATGACGATTACCATAAAAAGGCTTGCCTGGGTTCACAAAGTTGTAAGGATCATTTAAGAGAAGACACCTGAAAGGTTGCTATAAGCTGGGAAGTGGGTAAAGAGGCTGATTGATTATGATTATTATTATGTTTTTCATTCTCATAGCATCCCCATCGCCCTCATGACCTTTCCTCAAGTATTCCTAAATAGCCTAAACTCCCATGTCCATCCCAAAGTCCTCCTTATTTAAAAGCCCCAGAAGAATTAATCTCAGGTCTCCCCACTTACATAAGAAAACAGGAAAGAGCTTCTGCATCAGGACTTTGGGAGAAATGCCTCCGGGCCAAGGCTTTGTAACGCTGCCAGCGACGGAAGTTCTCATAAACACCCTTGGAAGTATAGGAGAGGTCACCCTCTGAGAGCTTGGATTGGGTGGCCTTAGGATGGCCTTCCCCGGTGGTCCCATGTGGCCCTGGCCAAGCCTTTTCCAGGGGCACAATGGGGGCCAGTTGGGCAACTGGTGGTGGAGCCTGAGGAGGAAGGCCTGGGGGGCCCTCTTGGCTCACGCCAGCAGCCTTAGTGGGCAGAATGGTCTTCACATTTGATGCTGTCATGAATTGAGGTGGAGGACCCTCAAGGGCCCCAAGGCCCCCGCGGGGAGCACCCGAGGCAATCCAATTGAGGGCGGTCTGAGTAAGGATAAAGTTCTGAGTTTGAGAGGGCTCAGCTGGCCCCCCTTCTGTCTTGACTTTGACAATGACCTTGCTAGCTCCAGCCCCACTGGGGCAAGGGCCCCCATCCCCTGTCACCAACAGTGGGCTGGGAAAAGCAGAGAGCACCAGAGGGTTGCCTGGAGAGAATGCTGAAGGCATGGGGGGCTGTGGAGGCGGCTCCCAGGGTGGTTGGTCTGGTGGGCCAGGTGTAGGTGGGGGAAAGGGAACTGGAGTGAAAGTAGACAGGGTGGCACCAGGTTTCATGGTCATATCTGGTCCCAGCAATGAAGATGCTGTTGAGACAAAGAAAAAAAAAGGAATGGAGTAGGAGAAAAGGAGACCAGGGTTAGTTTGAGTTCCCCTATAGACCTTAAAGACTCAGAGCAATGATTCTCAACAGGTGAAAGAGGGGATATGGACAGGGAACCTCTGCAGTTAGCAAATGTCCCCCAAAAGATTTTGATGTCCCTTACTCCCAGTTGAGAATTACTACACTAGAGAAGTTGCTCCCTTTTCTTTTTTTCTTTTTTCTTTTTTTTGTTTTAGAGATGGTGCCTTGCTATGTTGCTCAGGCTGTCTTGAACTCCTGGCCTCAAGTGATCCTCCTGCCTCAGCCTCCCAAAGTGCTAGAACTACAGACATGAGCCACTGCACCCAGCCATTGCTCCCTTTTCGAGAAGACACATAGAACCCTGTCTGCCAAGAAGAGACAAGCCCAAAGCATCACTGCCTCTAAGAGCTTCTGTAACAAAATTCCTGGCAGACCTCTCCTGCTAGCCCAATCGTCTGTTCACTAAGACATGGAATAGGATTGACACTTGCTCTGCTTGGAAAAAAGTCCACAGCAGGCTCAATGCAGTAAGAGAACTAGTCTAGGATAAGTTCTGGCCCCTCTCCAGATACCACACAGGGCCCTTGGGAAGGAGGCAGTTTCATAAAGATTCTTGGCCCATTCCTTCTATGTCTCGTCTAGCTTTCCTAATCTAAAATGGCAGCGAAACAAAGACACAATCTACAAGCAGGAGCAATGACTCTAGGACCCATGAAGTTCACTTGCCATAACACAACAACCCAGCATACATGTACATCTCCTATCCTCACCTATTCCAAACAAGAGACTCAAACCAGTACAACTCTGCCTGCTCCCAGTTGCTCTGTGGCCCCTGCCACACTCAAAGAAGTGCTGCTCTCAGGAGAGGGCATGTGAATTGGATGTTTGGTTTCCAGAAATTTTGTTATGTAACAGCCAGGACTAACTAGAGAGGATTAGATAAGGACCAGGAAATGGGTGAGGGGAGGATGTCGTGCAGAGGGAGGTTTCTAGAGTTTTAAGTAACTGCTAGACTGTTAAAATTTGGTGATGCAGACTATCTGTGCTTCTTCTGCTTGGAGTTCCTTACACCAAAAATTTAGGGTCCACTAGGAACAAGGCATTGCGATAGATGCTAAGGAAAGGCCAATGAAGTCTGGAACACAGTTCCTGCTGAGAGGGAGCTATGCAGACTCTACTCAAGGAGACCAAAGACAAGGACACAAACATGAACTTAATTAATCAGGCCATGGCCAGGCAAGGCAGCTCACACCTGTAATCCCAGCACTTTGGGAGGCCGAGGCAAGAGGACTGTTTGAGGCCAGGAGTTTGAGACCAGCCTGAGCAACATAGCAAGACTCCATCTCTACAAAAAATGTTTTAAAAAGCCAGGAGTGGTGATGTATGCCTGTGGTCCCACCTACTTAGGAGGCCAAGGTGGGAGGACTGCTTGAGCCCAGGAGTTCAAGTCTGCAGTAAGTTATGGTGGTACCACCGTACCAGCCTAGGCTACAGAGCAAGACCCTATCTCAAAAAAAAAAAAAAAAAAAAAAAAAAAAAAAAAAAAAAAATCAGGACCTGTGTCTCTTAGGACTTTTAATAATAATAGAACATAATCTGCCTAATTTCATGCTACTCTCCTCCCCCTTACAAAAAATATCCCATTGGCAAACTAACAACACTCAGCTTCTGCTTTCTAACCATGGAATATGAGCAAACTCAGATTCAAATTCATCTCAATTCAGCAGAGGGCCAGGAGTATGCCACGGAGTACTGAACACAATGAAAGGGGTCTGAAGGCCTGAGTTCCATAACAAAGAAGAAAAACTAAGAGTATCTGTGGGAAGCCCCAGCTCTCAATCTGGCTGGAGTGACCTACCTCCCCTGGCCTTGGTCAATCAAGAAAAACTGCTTCCTGGACTGAAAGGGAAGCCACCTCTGGGGCTGGAGGGAGCTCTGAGACTCCTAGCAGAGGCCATTATAGTAACTTCCAGCCCAGTTTTCAGGAAGACCTTTATTTCTATATAACAGATAACCCTACTGAACAGCTTTCCCAATAAGGCTATCCCAGCCTCCTACCCTCACCCCCACCCTCTACCCTCTCCTTCTCTTCATAAGATTGACAGTGGCCCCAGCTCAATTCTCAGGGAAAAATCTTAGAGCAGGCTTCATTCAGTTGCTTAAAGAAGACAGAGGAAACTTGGGCCTTCTTGATCCCTCTCGGGGACTCCTAGGACCTCCAATCCCCCCTCCCAGCACACAAACACATGTTGAAGTGGTCCTTGTTCCAGAGAATCAAGTTGTTACCTGACATCCATTCTCTATACTCAGCATGTTTCTTTGGAGGTGCCTTGATTCACCTCCAAGGAGGCCCTCTTCCTTTCCCAACCCCCAGTCTGAATAGTTTTATGATCACCTTCCCCAGCTTCCTCAAATGTGATGATGCCTTTGGTGGGGTCTCTTGTCTCACATTCCTTTAGGTCAGCCCAAAGAGCTTGTCCCCGAGTGAAGTGTCAAATTTGAATCCCCAAGGATGTGAGCAGGTGGCAGGGACCCTCTCCACCACCTGCAGACTTACCTCCATCTGAAGCCATCCTCTCAGGTTTAGGCACTAACCGTGGCTGGCTGGAAGCTTTTAGAATGAGACAGTCAGGTCCAGGACCCAAAGAGTAACCTGGTTCCAGGAGATACACAGGGATCCAAGGAAGGGAAGGTAAAGATCAGATCAAAACAGAACTAGAATCTAGGACTTAAAGCATTCTGCTGTGGGGGAGGGGAGAGGGAAAGCTTGGGTGGGGGTAGGGAGATACTCCACAAAGGGTTCTAGTAAGTAGGCAATAATAACCAGGAATTTCCTCCGAACTAGAGCTTGGCAACACAATCAATGCCTCTTTAGAACAATTTGTAAATTCTTTCTCAGATCCCAACATTACAGTTTTACCTTTTGGTTCTCTATATTTCGATTCTTCACCAACATATCTCATTCTGTGCCCTTCAATTCCACCCAGTTCTATAACTGACTCCCTACTAATAGCAAGTTGGTGATAGACCCCCAACTTAATTCAATGATGGTTATATTTTCGGAGCCAAATTGTCTGTATACTTAAGGATCAAGGGAACCAAAGTTTGAAATTAGAATTGTCAGATGATCCATCTGTATGCATATTACTTCCTTGGAAAGCTGTCCTGCAGCCCCCAAACAGTCCACTATCACAAGCTCTGCAGTCCACAGATGCCACAGCCTGACCCTTTGCTGAAAAGCCCCACTAAATAAAAAAACTGCCACGTAGCCTAAAATTTTAAGAACAGAAAAATCCTTCTTTTTGTTAAATTATTTGTTTGGTTTTTTTAATTTTTAAAATAAGTAATACATTTGCTTGGTTCAAAAGTCAAACTGTGCAAAATAGAATATATAGCAACGAGTCTGCCTCCCACCTCTTTCCCCTGTAACCAAGTTCTCTTTCCTAGAAAAAAAACAGTATCATCTGTTTCTTGTGAATCCTTGCAGAGATATTTTGTGCAACTACAAGCAAATACAAACCATATTCTTAAAATAAAAAAAAAATTCAAGGTTTTTCTGGTTACAAAATTAATATATGCTCTAAAGTTTTTGTCATTATAAATAATGCTGTAATGATCATCTTTGTAATGATATATTGGTTCCAATTTTCATTTCTTTAAACTAGAGTCCTATACGGAGAATTTCTATGTTCTTCTAAAACTTCGAAATACTCCGAGAAGGTGCGCCCTATTATGTTATCATTAGCTACTCACCACTATAAGAAAGAGCGCCGAATTTGCCGTACAGCCCTGAGTTTGAATCGTGGTTCCACCACTAAACATACTTCACCAGTTTCATAAAATAACTTTGCGCTCTCTACGCTGTACAGAATATTGAATACCCATCATGCACTCTTTACCGCCAATACTTTGAAATGGAGCAGTGGAACTGGATGTAAAAGAGGGGAGGGAAAAAAACCATCTTCTTTCTTCCCTAGGGTAAAAGGGTTCTGAATCCTGGAGCCCTCTTTTCTTCAGGCACTAGGAACCCACTGCCCCTGAAATGGGCGTGCACCTTGAGATAAAGACAGGATTCCATACATCAACGTTCAACCCACACCCATCCCTACCCCCCTGTGGCACGGTGGGCACAATGCCTAGCACACAGTGGACACACTCCACGTGTTCTAGAACGCATGCAAGGTTGCAACTGGGCGCCCCAAGCCAACTGCTGCTCTGGTGCGCCCCCTTCTGGCTAGCTGAAAGTAAGGAAAAAGTGGACTACATTTCCCGGCATGCCGTGAGACAGATTTCCGGTTATAGGGGCAGGGAATTGACGAACACGTGAGGCTGTGAGGCGGACGGAGCTGCATACAGAATTGGAACCTCTGGCTGAAGTGTGGTCATGTTTCTCCAGTATTACCTCAATGACCAGGGAGAGCGGGTCTATACGCTGAAGGTGAGGGGAGGAAACAGGTTGTAAATGGGCATGGCGAGAAATGTAGATGGGAGGAGTGGTTGAGACCATACACCGAGTTACCTAGCTGGGCGCGGGGAACCAGAAAGTCCGGAACTGTGGCGGGGGAGAACCGGGAGAGCATGGCTCGATCTGACCGTTGTGTCTCCTGTCTTTATGTTTGCCCTTTTTCGCGCTGCCGCCTCCTCATCTCTCCACTCCTGTACTGAGATGATGTTCTCTCTTTCTCGAGCAGAAATTTGACCCTATGGGACAACAGACCTGCTCAGCCCACCCGGCTCGGTTCTCCCCAGACGACAAATACTCGCGACACCGAATCACCATCAAGAAACGCTTCAAGGTGCTCATGACCCAGCAACCGCGCCCTGTCCTCTGAGGGTCCCTTAAACTTCATGTTTCTCCTGCCGCTTGCTCCCCCTCGGAGACTCCTTAACCAAACTCTTCAGTCTGTGAGCCATGAAGTCATTTTACCAGCCATGCTCTTTGGAATCCAGTCTCATCATGGCCTTTGATCATGCTTGTGTGAGGCAGTTCATGGTAGCATCCCCCAGAAAGGGAACAAGTGGGACTCTTTTTTTTTTTTCACATTTTAAATTACTGCGAGGTTATTAAAGATAAAATGATTTGAAAGAGCTTTCATTTTGTGTGTTGTTCAAGGAAAGGACTGGTAATTTTTTTTAAAAAAGCGAGAGAGATGGAGGGAGGAGTACCCCAGGGAGTTGGAACAAAACCACTTGAAAGAAAAACTTAAGTTCTTGCTGTAGCTGGAGTAGTGATGTTCTGTTAGTGATAGGAGAGTGTTGGGGAAGGGGAAGAAAGGTTAAGAAAGACTTTTACAACCATCAGCAGTCACTGAAACATACCCCTGTTGTTACTTAAGTAATTTCTTGCCCCTTGAATTAACATTTGATTCATAATGAAAGAATTGCCTGAAAAAGTAATGGGTAGCAACCATGTTGTAGAAGGAAGGCAGTGAATTGGAAGTCAGGAAACCAGTTTTCTTTCCTCTTTGTATAACTTGGAGAAAGTTACTTATCCTGGTTAGTCCCCTTTTTCTCCTAATTTCTAAGTTCTCTTCCAACTCTAAAATTGATAAGTTTAGTGGTGGATCTTAATATATCTACAGTGTTTGTCCAACTTTTCTGAATAGGAATGCCTTTATACGTATTTACTGCCCCTCTAGAAATATTCCTAGACTTTTAGTTCTCTCCATCAAGGAATTGTCTTCTTACATACTCCTGAGTTTATATTCTCTTTGGCAGCTAGCCATGTGGAACTCTACATAGATCTTAATTTAGAAGATGAAATATGAGAGAATCAAGCTGGGGTTTTTGTTGTTTTTTTTGAGACAGAGTCTCCCTCTGTTGCCCAGGCTAGAGTGCGGTGGCATCAGCCTAGCTCACAGCAACCTCAAACCTCCTGGGCTCAAGCAATCCTTCTGCCGCAACATCCCAAGTAGCTGGGACTACAGGCATATGCCACCACACCCGGCTAATTTTTTCTATATATTTTTAGTTGTCCAGCTAATTTCTTTCTATTTTTAGTAGAGATGGGGTCTTGCTCTTACTCAGGATCATCTTGAACTCCAGACCTTGTGTGATCCACCGGCCTCGGCCTCCCAGAGTGCTAGGATTACAGGCATGAGCCTGTTTTTGTTGTTTTTCCAAGCTGCTGTGGAGGCCTTAATTTTTTCAAAACTAGAAATTTCTTAGGACTTGAGCTTCTATCATGGCACAGCCATAAATGATTTTTAATACAATTACTTTGTATTAGAGGGATGGTGAAGTAAAAATTGTGTACAAGCATTCAAGAAGTGCTAACTTCTTCCTCTCCTTGTCAAGTTAATCAACTCATTATTTCCTAATTTCCTTTTTCATGGCTTCTGACTTTGGATTTGAATATGTTTGCCCAGTGCTGCTGATTTTAAAATTGCTTTATAGAGACTGTATTCTAATTCTGCAATCTTTATTTTCTATTACATCAAAATTCTAAACTCTAGAAGCAGATGTAATTTAAATCAGTACAAATGTGATTTATGAAGAGAAGACTGGTCTTGGAAAGTAGTGCGTTTTTCTTGTATCCTGCTGTTTGTCCATTCCAGCAGAAAAGTTCATGATAGTGGTTGGCTGCTGAGAAAAAAAAATCCCTCAACTTGGGTCATAGTTAACAGAAGACAGATGGTTTTCAAGTAAATTATTTAAACTTACAGGAATGGTGAAATAAGGTATGCTTCTTATCTAGTAATTGTATTTCTTAGCTTGTTCACTTACAGGGTTCTTAGCATTGGTTCTGAAGGATATTAAAGAATTATCTTACTCAAATAAAGAGATAATGATTGGAGAAGTGTTTCTTAAGCATCAAAGTAAATGAATTCTGCTGCCAGTATTTTTTTTTTAACCTTGACTGTAATTCTGTCTTTATTTTACAAAAAAAGAAAAGGATTAGCATTGTTCCATGCTACCAGCTGCATAGACTGAAAAGACTTTAACCTGGAAATACTCCTAATGAATATAGAGGAGAAAAGGCAAACTGGCATAAGTATACCAAGGACTTTGCCTTGAGAGATCCCCTGGGTATTAAGGTCTATCACATAACGTTTATAGAGCTTGATTAGTGCTTTGAAACGAGAAGACTTAAGAGGTATAGTGTATTGGAATTATGTAGTATATATATGAAAATGCAAATATACCATGGTAGGAAACAAAAATTGGGTATCATACAAATCCAGCATTTCTTTATAAAAGAAAGTCTGTGAGGTTCGAATAAACAGTAGGCCCATCTGAGGAAAACATTGATCCCTCAGGGTGAAGGATTTCTTGCTTCCTAAAGTAAGAAAGCTGTGGACTTCAACAAAGAATCACAAGTTTCATAAAGAAGCTTGAGGAGGTTAACTTTTTTTTTTTTTGGTCCTAGACTCTGGAAAGGTTAATATTTTATTTATTTTATTTTATTTTTTGAGACAGAGTCTCACTTTGTTGCCCAGGCTAGAGTGAGTGCCGTGGCGTCAACCAGGCTCACAGCAACCTCAATCTCCTGGGCTCAAGCGATCCTACTGCCTCAGCCTCCCGATGCCGGCTAACTTTTTGTATATATATTTTTAGTTGGTCAATTAATTTCTTTCTATTTTTAGTAGAGACCAGTCGCTCTTGCTCAAGCTGGTTTCGAACTCCTGACCTTGAGGAATCCGCCTGCCTGGGCCTTCCAGAGTGTTAGGATTATAGGCGTGGGCCACCGCGCCCGACCTGGAAAGGTTAATATTTTAAATGGGAATCTCTCATTTTGTTACCAGGATCTTTTTATTTGTGTTTGGACTTCATGTGTCATTTGATAAAAGAGAATTTCCTGGCTTAGGTCTTAAATACAGTTCTGATTGCTAAGGATACTGCTTAAACATTTGCACTTATTAGGAGCAAATACCCAGGCAAAGCCAGGGGCTAGTTTCTGGGCCCATATTGTGAACACCTGGTTATGCATTAAATAAACACAAATATTCTAGGGACAGTAAATGTAGGGAAACACTGGGAATGGAGTCCAGAAAATATTTCAATGTCTTCTCCAGGTATAAAATTAAAGATGTTTTCTCTAATGGAACTTTCATTCTGACTAGAAAGTGGATATAGCATCTTTTAAAAGGACAGGAACAAGAGAAAAACAAACATACCAGAAAGTATGTATAATTTGCAGGTACGATGCTTTAGAAGAGACCTCTACATAAAAATTACAGTGCGAGTCATATCCAGGTATGTGGTGTTGGGACGTCTTTTTAAAGAAATTATGAATGATGTTTTCAGAGACCCTTATTAGAGACCTAGCTGTTAGGGTTACGAGGGTAAAGGGCATGGCCTACATCCTAAGAGGCCTCCAGAGTGAGCTTGCAACACAGCCTGGCCAACAGGGAGGAGGATTTTTCACCGCTTTACGTGGGTCGGTTCCGGTGCCCGACTACAGTTCCCGTCGTGCCCCTCGCCCGCTGTGGCTCCCGGCGAGCGCAGGCGCACTGCACTCTGTCACCGCGGGCTGCAGAGGTTGGGCGGGGCTCTGGGGCGCCCGCGGGACAGTGCCGCCCTCCCACTGCTCCTTCAGGCTTCTCTTCGGAAGGTTAACCTCGAATGAGGAACGAGCGGAGAGGGAAAGGAGGGGCTGCGGCGGCGCGGGCACAGCCCGCCGGGCCCGGGGCTGGGGGCGGCGAGGTCACGTAACGGCTGCTCTGGCGTCTGGCCGGGCAGGGGGCGCCCGCCGCGGCAGCCAGAGCCCTCCTGCGCGCGCCGCGGCTCGGAAACAGTTACCGGCTAGTAAACAACAGCTGCGCGCGCACCGCATCAGCTGGCGCCGGGATCCCGCACCTGCGACCTCCTCCTCCCCTCATCCCGCTGCTCCTCCTGCCCAGCCAGGGCCAGCCTGCGTGGCCGTCTCCTCTTCTGCTGAGATCCGAAGGAAGAACGGCGAAGGGCTGACTTGCGCCGGGGCCGGGGTAGGGGAGAAAGCGTCTCCCGGCAAAGGGGTGGCCCGTCCTGTCACACGCAGGAGAAACCTAGCGAGCCGACCAGGGGGCTCAGTGGACTAGCAACGACCTGCCACGACCCTGACCTGCAGTTTGAGGTGTCTTGATCTGCTAGCCTCCTTCTCCCAGATCCCAGGGACCTTTCTGCCAGGAGAAAAGCAGGCGGCCACCCCCGCAGACCTCTCGGAGGCAGGAATCCGCTCTGCCTCTGCATCCTTCTCTGCTCGCCCTTCTCTCCTCATTCCCCTCGGTCTAGTAGTGTGGGTTATTTTTCCCGTTATGCATGCGCACCTTTCCCACCAAACCCAAGTGGATTATCGACCTCAAAAACATCGGGTGGCTCTACACACACCTCCTCCCAGCCAGACCTGTGAGGTATTCACCTGATACACAACAGGTGGCCGGGTTTACACCTTTTCGCAATCTGATCCACGCTATATTCACCTGATAAGGGTGGGCTGCACGCACTTTGCTCAACTAGAACCGTGGGACGCTCACCTGATAAAGGACTGACTACCTCAGCAGGAACCTGGGAGTTGAGGGAGGGAGGCTTTACCAGCTGTTCTGAGACCATGGCACTGAGCCCTCAACCCTGGACCAGGGGAGATAGATAGGTAGCTCTCCGTTCTGAAGGAAAGAAGTTACACATGATTGGTATCGTTTTGTCTTGTTTTTCCCCCCTTTAAAAAATATTTGTCAGCTATTGCTGGTGCACTTTTTAGGATAGCCAGCTTGAATTCTGAGTAGAATTCTTATTTGGGGCTTTTTGTGTGGTGTGAATCAAGGTAATTGAGGTGTTTTTTTTTTT
>VBSM01001044.1:18925757-18936706 GCA_008086735.1 Cheirogaleus medius | reverse complement strand
GAAAAAAAAAAAAAAGAAGAAAAACAAAAGATTCAGAGTATTAGTTGAAGAAATTGGAATACTCCATTTTTGTTCTTTCTATTTTAAGGACTTAGAATACTCCTTGAGTTAATGAGAAGAGTTAATGCAATCTTAATTTTCATTCCTCTGAGTGAATTTATATGTCGAAACAGTACACCCTAAGCACTCAATAAATATTTATTAAATAAATGGTTTGACATAAACATAGAAATCTGATCACCAAGGTCCTGGCCTTGTGATACTGAAGCTGTTTTCTTTTCTGTTCGCTATTCTCTCTTTTATATTAGAGAGTTTATTTACACTGCTCAAAGTTAGTCTTCTCTATATAAAAATTTTATATTTGGATTGGAAATTGTTAAGATTTCATTGAACAATTTTGCCAGATCATGAGGAGAATATCTTTCCCCAAAAATTATTAAATGGCTTTTGTCCCTGATACATACATGGCTGGCAGAAAAGTTTGAGAGTAGTTCATTATCTGACCAGGAACACATATACAGTGGAGGTAGGGAAGGACATAGCTAATGAAATGGACAGTTGGGAGTTGGTACAGTTCCAGTATTACTAAGCTAGATTTTGTTTCCAATTAAGCACCTATAGTAAAAAATAACAGGAGAGTTGGAGGCAAGAAGAAATATATTGTGAAGAAAGGGCTCTCTTAGTCATTATTAGCCAAAAATCCTAATAGTATTTGCAACAAGACTACTCCAGACATTAAGCTCATTTGGCAACCTACAATTGCATTCAATTTTTAACAGACCTGGGGATTTATCCAGAGTCTTCTGATCAGACTCTCAGGTAAGTCCATCCTGTTACCCTAGATTCTCTCATGAGTTCAGTAGGTCAGATTATTATATTTTCTTCTTTTCTCATGCTCTGAAGAACTATCTTCTGTTTCCTACCCTAAGTAACTTTGTTTTAGCTATAGCCTTAAAATCTTTAAAAGGCTGGTTTATTAAATGAACTATGGTTTGCAAAAGAGTGAAAGATGATTTTTTATTATATTTTCTAACAATCTTATAGTTCTTCAGAAAAGGCATTGGTAGCTTGAATTAAAATCTTCCCATTTCTCTCTAAAAATTTTGTTTAGGATAATTTGGCCTAGTAGGTAAAAAACTGGTTCAATTGCCTGCTGAATCAAATTTATAATAGCATCTTTCAGACCTTTCCTGCTGAATTGGATTTATAATAATAGCATCTTCCAAACATTCTAAATGTTTTTTCTGTCAACAGAGTGCAGTTATTTTAATGTATCTGCTGTTCCCACTGACTCATCAGGTCTCTTGCAAAACTCAGAGTCAGGCTGAGGAGATATATGGGAGGGTGAAACTGCTATTGTGATAATGAATAAAGCTGTACAGTCATGATTTATGAACTTTTCCCTGTGCGTGTATATGTATAATTTTCAATTTAAAAATTTTGGAAAGCAAGCAAACAAGCAGTTTGCTTGGTCCTGGCAGGTCTTGGCATTTTTATAAGAAGTTTTGCCAAACATTCAAAGAAAAATAATTCTAGTTTTCTATGATCTCTCAAGGAATAAAAAACCAAGTAACCACTACCTAACTTAGTTTGAGGCTTTTATAACCTTGGTACCAAAACTTAACAATGATAATAAGAGATAAGAAAAATACAAGCCAGTCTTACTTATGAATACATATGTAGTCCTAAACAAAATATTTATAATCTGAATCAAGCAATATATTTTTAAAAATTACCCCAATCACCAAGTGTGTTTCTGTAAGAAATATATGGTTGGTTTAATATTGAAAATCAGTTTACATAGTTTACTATATTAACTAATAGATTAAAGAAGAAGCATTATATAATCATCTTAATAGATGTAGAAAAAGCATTTGTCTTTTTGTTTGTTTGTTTGTTTGTTTGTTTGTTTAAGACAGAGTCTCACTCTGTTGCCCAGGCTAGAGTGGCATGGCGTCAGCCTAGCTCACAGCAACCTCAAACTCTTGGGCTCGAGCAATCCTCTGACTCAGCCTCCCAAGTAGCTGAGACTGCAGACATGTGCCACCATGCCCGGCTAATTTTTTCTATATATTTTTAGTTGTCCAGCTAATTTCTTTCTATTTATTAGTAGAGACGGGGGTCTTTCTCTTGCTCAGGCTAGTCTTGAACTCCTGACCTCAAGCCATCTTCCCGCCTTGGCCTCCCAAAGTGTTAGGATTACAGGCATGAGCCACCACGCCCAGCCTAGAAATAGCATTTGATTTGAGACATATCCAATATTTAAATTCATGAGTTCATAATGATAACTTAAAAGAAACTAGTTGGTCACCATTGGAGTATTCTTTTGAACCAGTTTTTTGTTCTGAGAACAATTTATTCTGAGGTCAATAAAGGAAAGAAGTATTTGTCTTGCTTTTAACTGAGTAACCAAATAGTAGATTAAAGGCAATGTCTCTTTATAGAAGTATTTCAGCTAATAAATGAAGGAAGAAGAATCAAATGAGAATATCACCATTTGGTAACCTCTCATAAATTAATGAATCTAGGCATTAGTCATCGACAGTTGTTAATATCTCAAAAGGAATGAAAACCAGATGACATGTACTTCTTGATAGAAGAACACAATACCGCTATGAAGTAGTTCAAACTACTTCATGGTTTTCTTCTCTGCCCCTCTAGAGATACTGAATGTGATTAAGCTTCTAGATCCAACTACCAGTTTATAGGAATTACAAAAAACAGAACATGTTAACCAATGTCACGTGCCATTTTCAAAACCCAGACATCAGAAACTCTCCAGGACAACTGGCATGGTTTCCTCAACAAATAAATTGTAAGGAAAAAAAGGAAAGCTATAGCTAAAAGAGATACAGCAACCAATCATAATATGTGCCTCTTATTTGGCTACTGATTCAAACAAACTATATAATCAAAAACATTTACAGCATTTGAGACAACCTTTCCTCTTCACATTGGTGCATAGTTCAAACCCAAATCTATGCCTGGGTAAATTAAGTACACTTACTGCTCCACTTCTGCCTAGCTCAGACCAACAAAGGCCATTTGACAAGATGAGGCTAAAGGAGAAATTTGAGATTTATCTTGGGCCCAAACTATGGTATAAATGGTAATTGACAAAAGCAATGTTATAGAAGTAATAACACCACAACAATAAAGTTTTTATGAAGAGTAAGACCTTTGGTATTCATTTTCCCTGTTTACAAAAAAAAGTGTGCCATAAAAAACAAAAATCTGAAATCTTCAATGGAACAATGACATTCCTATCAGTTTTCATTTGAATTATGCAATAAAACACCAGTAAGTTTCTCAATATCAGCATTATCTTAATAGTAAAGTGAGAAAAAAGAAAACATAGTGGTGATCTGATAGGCTGCTTTAATTCAAAGTATTTGTGAGACCAGTCTCAGTAGGGTATACACCAAAGGAGTCATTTTAGGATTCTGGATAATCCTAAAAGAGCTGTAGGATATGGATTTAGTCCTTAGTTCCTACAGAGTAAAGATAATTTTCTGTTCAGAAACTTTAGAATACTAACTTTACAAGATAGAATGCTATCTTGTATTTCTTGGGGTCACAGTAGTGACCAGGACTTCTGAAGGCTGTACTCTAAAGCAGCATGGTTTCCCACCAAAATTTTCAGGCCAAGAATTGATCTATGCCTTTCAATATAACCACTTCCAATGTCTTTCAATATTAACCATGCTTGATGAGAGCTTCGTTCCTTGCCTTGGAAAGCCTTAACCTTTTGTGACTGTCCATAAGCCATTATTGACCAGGAACTCTCCCATTCCATAACATTCCATACCACAAGTTGGCCTTGGGTAGGACCATCTTGGAGACATCATTGGTCTCATAAAATGTAGACAGACTCTCCAGGGACATTCTTTTACCCTCCAGAAAAATTAAGCAAGCAAATGGAAGGTAGCTCAGAAACAGCCAAGACCCAGAGTGTCTGAAAGTTAAGGTGACTTCACCTGAAACTTGAAACTAAATAGGGCCAAACACAGAGGGGCCAGAGTTGCAGCAAGGAGAGCCAGAAGTGCTAAGAGATGGGTTGAACAGCAGGCCTCAGAATGGGGCAGGATTGTCCTCAGGCCAGATTTTAATAGCAACACTTTTATAAAGTTATTGAACATCAGGGAGGTAGTATGTTGAAGCCAGGACTCTTACCTCCATAACTCTCAAGAAGGATGAAGTGGTATTGTTCTGGGATACAAAACTCCATTAAATGTTTAAATCAATAAAGGATGTGGTTACAAAGAGGAGCAAACTACTCAGGAATGAAAGGCTGTTTAGAGAAAAGAAAAACAAATGGAACTTCTAGAAAAGAAATAGACATAATTACTGATATAAAAAATGAAGAGGTTAACCATTAGGTTAGATTATGAACAAAAAGAAAACTACACCTAGGCTGGACGTGGTGGTTCACGCCTGTAATCCTAGCACTCTGGGAGGCTAAGGCGGGAGGATTGCTTGAGGTCAGGAGTTCGAGACCGGCCTCAGCAAGAGCAAGACCCTGTTTCTACTAAAAAAAAAAAAAAAAAAAAGAAAAGAAAAGAAATTAGCCAGGCGACTAAAAATATAAAAAATTATCTGGGCATAGTGGCGTACGCCTGTAGTCCCAGATACTCAGGAGGCTAAGACAGGAGGATCACTTGAGCCCAGAAGTTTGAGGTTGCTGTGAGCTAAGCTGACACCACGACACGCTAGCCCGGGCAACAGAGTGAGACTCTATCTCAAAAAAACTAAATGAACAAACAATAAAAACCCCAACTCACCTGGATATATCTTAATGAAACTGCAGAATATCTAAGAAAAAAATCTTTTAAGTGGCCAGAGAAAAAAGACAGATTATCAAAGAAACAACAGAATGTCAGAACAGTTCTCAACAGCAAAACAGAAGCCAGAAAACATAAGTGTGCATAAAAATTTTTATTAACCCAGAATTGTGCTTAGCAAAATATTCAGGAATAACAGCAAAATAAAGACAATTATAGGTAAATGAAAGCTGAGGGCATTTCTTATCACTAGCCTTGCTCTAAAGTAGTGGTTTTCAACTAGGGGCAATTTTGTCCCCCAGGAGATATTTGGAAATGTTTAGAGACTTTTTTTTTTCTTTTTTTTGAGACAGAGCTCACAGCAACCTCAAACTCCTGGGCTCAAGCAATCCTGACTCAGCCTCCCGAGTAACTAGGACTACAGGCATGCGCCACCATGCCTGGCTAATTTTTTCTATATATAATTGGCCAATTAATTTCTTTCTATTTTTAGTAGAGACGGGGTCTCACTCTTGCTCAGGCCGGTTTCAAACTCCTGACCTTGAGTGATCTGCCTGCCTCAGCCTCCCAGAGTGCTAGGATTATAGATGTGAGCCACCACGCCCAGCTAGAGACATTTTTGATAGTCACTACTGGCATCAAACGAGTAGAGGCCAGGGATGCTCCTAAACATCCTACAGTTCACAGGACAGTCTCCCACAACAAATAATTATTTGATTCAAAATTTCGTAGTGCTGAGTTTGAGAAACCTTCTAAAGGAATTTTAAGGAATGTACCTTAAGAAAAAGTAAAATGATTCAAAAAGACTAGTAGTCTGAAGTACAAGAAAAAGTATTGAATAAATGAAATGGTAAACTTGTACCTTGATCTAGATAAATGTTGTCTCTATAAAATAAGTATCTTTAGTATCTTATTTGTGGAGTTAAAAAGAAAAGACTACTGGAAATATTGGACAGCAATATTAGGTAAGCAGGAGGAGAGATTTGGAACTGAAATATTCAAAAGTCATTATGTTGTTTGGGAGGATGTCAAGCTATTGTTTAGACTTATGTAACAATTTATTTTAAGTAACATATATAGTAAAATTTCAAGGGTAATTGCTCAAAGAATAGAAATAGAGTGTGGAAGCTAGAGGAAAAAAATGGGATTTTGGGGGAAAAACCCCAAAAAGTTCCAAAGAGAGAGAAACAAAGACAGAAAATGAGAATGAGTCATAGAGAAAGAAAAAGAAATAAAAAGATGGTAGAACCCAGTTCAAATGTATTCATTGCCAAGATTGATGCACTAGACAGTTAAAAAGACAGATTGTCAGATTTTTTAAAAATTCAGCAAATTGTGAGATGATAAATATGTATTGTTTAAGCCAATAAATTTGGGGGTAATTTGTTAAGCATAAGTACAGAACAATAGATGTATGTTTAAAATTGTTATACCTTCTTGGTGAATTAAACCCTTCATTATTATGCAGTTACCTTCTAATCCCTAATAAAATTTTTCTCTTAAAAACAAATTTATTTGATATTCTTTTTTTTCCTTTGGAGACAGAGTCTAATTTTTCTATTTTTTGTAGAGATGAGGTCTCGCTCTTGCTCAGACTGGTCTCGAACTCCTGAGCTCAAGCGATCCTCTCACCTTGGCTTCCCAGATTGCTAGGATTACAGGTATGAGCCACCACATCTGGCCAAATTTACCTGATATTAATAAAATTATATCAGCTTTCTTTTGGTTAGTATATTTTTTCATTTTTTTTAACTTTTTTTTCTTTGTTTTATTTCTTTTTTTTGGTTAGTATTTTATGTATCTCTTTCCTTAACTTTCAGCTTTTACATGTCCTTATATTATGTCTCTTTATTTTTATAAGAGAACAGGACCTTGCTCTGTCGGCAAGACTGGAGTGCTGTGGCACAGTCATAGCTGACTGCGGCTTCAAAGTCCTGGCCTGAAGGGCTCAAGGGACTACAGGTGCATGCCACCACACCGGCTAATTAAAAAAAATTTTTTCTGTAGAGACATGGTCTCACTATATTACTGATCTCAAGCTCCTGGCTTCAAGTGATCCTTCCACCTTGGTCCCCCAAAGTGCTAGGATTATAGGCACTGACCACTGCACTCGGCTTATTATGTCTTTTATAAATAGTGTATGTATAGATTTTGTTGTTTAATCCGGTCTGTCAGGATTTAGTGAATTTAGTCTATTTACATTATTGAAATTATTGGTATTATTGATCTATTTGAACCATTCTGCCATCCTAAATTATTATTTCAGTTTGTCCCACTTTTCCTGCTGCTTTATAATCTCATCTTATTTTTTAAAAAATGCTATCTATATTATTATCCCTGCTCCCCAAATAAAGAACATTAGCACACTCTCACATCACTCTCTTCCATGCTCCAACCCCATTAGATTGTTATTTTCTAGGTCAGTCAGAAAGGAGGGACTATTCAATAAATGGATTTGGAAGAACTCTATTTGCTCCATAACTACGTGGTCTGGCTCCTTTCTATCTTTTTAAATACTCTCTCCTTTCCTCACTCTACTTCAGCCAATATTGTCCTTTCTGCTTTATGAATCCACTAAAATTGTTTCTGCTTTTAAAACCTTTTAGAATTGCTATATTCCCTCTGCCTGAAATGCAGGGTTTTCCTTACCATCCTATGCCAGGAGTGTGCTGCAGCCAGCTCGTATTAGCCAATTGTGTGCATCTCTTCCCAAAACCATGTCAATTGTCAGATACTCTAAATCAGAGGTTGGTTTGTTTTAATTCTGGAGAGCCTGCTTATCAGCACACCAGTGATCTTATCTGAAGTGGTCCTTCCCCTCCGCATCCACACTCTATCCCAGTACTTGTTTCATTTTCTTTATTGAACTTATTTCTTGAAATGTCTTTTTGATTTTTTTTTCACTTATTTTCTGTCTCCTGTGACTTCAGTATACAAACAGTAAAAGAAAGCAGGGTCTGTAACTGCCTTGTCCACTGCTATACTCCCAGGACCTAGCACAGCACCCAGCACATTCTAGGAATTTAATAAAATGTTTGTTGAATTAATTGAATAAATGAATTACTCAGAAGTGGTGATAATTTTAAGCTTTGTCATTCTCTGTAGAATTTTCTTCAGAAAATTAGAGGAAAATAATTATATTTTCCTTTCTTTTTATAACTTTTATTATGGAAAACATCAAAGGTACAGAAAAGTTAGAATAGCATAATGAACCTCCATGAACTCATCACCCAGCTTCAACAGTGTTGCAAATTTGTTTTCAAGCCCCCACCTAATTTTTTTCCTTCTAGAAGAGGAGTCTCGATATGTTGTCCAGGCTGATCTCAAATTCCTGATCTCAAGCAATCCTTCCATGCTTGGTCTTGCAAAGTGTTGGGATTACAGGCGTGAGCCACCACACCCGCCGTGTTATGTCTCTTTAAGTCTGTTTTATCTATAAAAGTTCACCTTTTTAGTTTCTCCCTTTTACTTGTTGAAGAAATCAGATTGTTTTACATTCTGAATTTGGTGATTATATTCTTGTGGTGATGTTTCGCGTGGTCTTCCTCTGTGTTTTCTGTGATCTAGTAGTTAGATTTAGGGGCTTGATTAGATTCAGCTTCCATTCTTTTGGTAAGAATACATCATAGGTTATTTTTCATTGTATTATGGCAGGAGATTGTGTTGTCCCATTTTTTATGATGTTTATAGGTTGGTCAGTGGGTTCCAGATCACCCTGATCCATCCGTTATAATAGGTTGTGCCTTGGCCTTTCACCTAATGGTTTTAACAACCATTGATGATAATTGCCTAGATTTATTATTTCATTAAATGTTGCTAATTGATGTGTTTTTTCCCTAATTCTATCATTACATCTGTCATTAATAAACTAGAATGCTTCTATAAAGAAAAAATTTTCTTTTAAGTATTGGTTACCCTGAAATACAGTTGGCGTAAGAAAAACGGGATAATTGCTTGATTCTTTTCATTTATTGTTTTTCAGAGTTATGTGTCATTTCCTTAACAACCCTGCAAAGGTTGACTAATTTTTAAAAATACCATTTTGGGTATTTCATGTATTTGCATTTCAACTGCATTATTTATTTTTAGTGCTCATATTATCCCATTTTTGGCCTTTGGGAACCTCTTCAGGTTGGCTCTTGTGTCCTTTGATATGACCCAGTAATTCTGACAGTTTTTTGGCTGTTTCCCAAGCCCATCTTATATGTTTAAAATTGTGGGTTTTTTCTCTAATTTTTATACTGGTTATGTTTTTCCTCAGTATTAAAAATCTTAGTTTTTAGTAGCATTTATATAACTTTTTATTTCTCTCTTCTCCCCTACCAGACTATATAATTATATAATTTTTACATAATAAAGAAATAAAGTCAAGGAATTGCTCAAGTAACACAAACTCTGCTCTCTTAGGGACCCAGTTTTTTGGGGTTTTTTTCCTTAATATTTTGTTCACCAAATTCTTGTCGGGTGTCTCTTTTAACATAAAAAAAAAATGGAAGGGTTTGTATAAAAATAATACTTGATTAAATGACCTAATGTAATTTACAAAGGGTCGGACAGCTCTGGAGGCAGAGAGCTTTTACTACCATTAGCAGCAGCAGCAGTGTGTAGAGTAGCCCATGTCTAGTACAGTATTATGTACTGAGTAGATAATAAATATTTTTTTCCTTCTAGATTTGGGTAACTTTAAGAGTAGGGTTTCTATAGGCTGGAATTCTAAAAGAATAGTGTCTCCAAAAGTCTTTGTATTGGGAAGGAAAAGAATGAACCATGTTTATTTTATTTTATTTTTTTTTGGTTTACCTTTCTCATTCTTTAATGTTATTTATTTATAATAGATTTGGTGTATACAAGTTGAATTCTGTTACATGTATATATTATAGATATATTGTATAGTGGTGGAGTCTGGGCCACATTTACTTCTTAAAGATTTGTTTTTGCTCCTGTTGGAGAGAGGGTCACATTCTCTAAGCAATGCTGATTGAGTTCTACTCTACGATTAAATTTGAATATGAAAATGGGTTATATTAATATAGAAGAAACATATAGTTATTTGGTGCTGATGTTTCTTCAATACCAATGAGAAACTAACTGGGTTTACTTTTTTTTTCCAGATGATGGGCATAAGAAAGCTCGAAATGCTTATCTCAATAATTCAAATTATGAAGAAGGAGATGAATATTTTGATAAAAACTTGGCACTCTTTGAGGTAATATATTTTTTTAATTTTTTTTTATTTCAGCATATTATGGGTATACAAATGTTTAAGTTAGGTATATTGCCCTTGTCCCACCCAAGTCAGAGCTTCAAGCTTGTCCATCCCCCAGATGGTGCACACTGCACCCATTAGGTGTGTATTTATACCCATCTCCTCCTCCCCCCCAATCTGCCTGACACCCGATGAATGTTATTACTATATATACACTTAAGTGTTGATCAGTTAATGCCAATTTGACGGTGAGTACATGTGGTGCTTATTTTTCCATTCTTGGGATACTTAGTAGAATGTGTTCCAGCTCTATCCAGGATAATACAAGAGGTGCTATATCCCCATTGTTTTTTGTGGCTGAATAGAACTCCATGGTATACATATACCACATTTTCTTAATCCACTGATGTATTGATGGGCTCTTGGGTTGTTTCTACATCTTTACAATTGTGAATTGTGCTGCTATAAACATTCAAGTGCAGATATCTTTTTTTATAGAATGTCTTTTGTTCTTTTGGGTAGATGTCCAGTAATGGGATTGCTGGATCAAATGGTAGTTCTACTTGTATCTCTTTGAGGTATCTCCATATTGCTTTCCAGAGAGGTTGTACTAGTTTGCAGTCCCACCAGCAGTCTATGAGTGTTCCTATCTCTCTGCATCCACACCAACATTTATTGTCTTGGGATTTTTTGATAAAGGCCATTCTCACTGGAGATAAGTGATATCTCATTGCAGTTTTGATTTGCATTTCCCTGATGATTAGAGATGTTGAGCATTTTTTCATATGTTTGTTAGCCATTAGTCTATCTTCTTGAAAAGTTTCTGTTCATGTCCTTTGCCCAGTTTTTGATAGGGTTTGATTTTTTCTTGCTGATTTTCCCCAAGTTCTATATAGATTCTGGTCATTAGCCCTTTATCAGATGTGTAGCATGCGAATATTTTCTCCCATTCTGTAAGTTGT
>VBSM01001044.1:18894914-18905731 GCA_008086735.1 Cheirogaleus medius | reverse complement strand
AAAAAAGACCTCACTAACAGCTTCCACAAATGAAGAATAAATAACATTCTGATTCAGAAGATTACATTGAATTGTACTTTCTCCTTATTATTTTCAAAATAACTTAAACTCTTTTCTATACTATTTTCTAGTCCAAATTGCTATTTTACATTATTGCTTTTGAACTGTTCCATAGAAGTACCAAGTGAATGACCCTTTCAGGCTTTGTTCTGAACTGTTCCTGCAATGCAGTCTGTTGGTGCAGGGTGGTGTTGATCTGCCAACAGTGTGTTCCTTATGTTAGAAAGAACATTATATAAATCATTCATCTGAGTTTTAATCTTCTACCTTGTGTATGTTACTTTTAGATTCAGAAAAAATAAACTTTTATTTTTTTAAATTATACTTACTATAGTTTAAGTCTATCTCTGCCCTTTTCTCCTTTTTCTCCCAGAGCTGAGAAAGAATGGGGTGATGGTATCCGAGGGTTGTCCCTCAGTGCAGCCCGGTTTGCTTTGCTTCGGCTGGAGGAAGGACCACCACACACTAAAAACTGGAGGTAAAGAAATCAGCACTAGTGGTGTTTGGCACATAGTTAACACACAAGTGTATGCTTCATTGATTATAGGACAAGGAAATCATGTGGCTGAGGGAATTTGTACAATGGACCTGTTTTGGACTATTTAAAATCTTTGATTTCTTTATTCCCTTTTCTTCGTGTGATTTATGATCTAGATTTCTACCATTTGTTACTCTTCCTCGAAGACTGATCAACTTGAGATAACGCTGGAAGCATTCAGAATAACCCAATACTCTCACCTTGTCATTTCATCTGATCTCTTCCTTCTATCAAATTATATGTTTTATACAGATTTCCTGAATTAAAAGGTGGAATTTTTCATTCTCTTCCCCAAACCCAAAGTGTTTTTTTCCCCTCCACCCCCCACCAACCTCTTCACAGGCCTCAGTTGCTTGTATTACTGAAACTGGATGAAGACTTACACGTCAAGCATCCTCGCCTCCTCACCTTTGCCTCACAGCTCAAAGCAGGAAAGGGTCTCACTATTGTGGGCTCTGTCATCGTGGGGAACTTCCTAGAGAACTATGGTGAAGCCTTAGCTGCTGAGCAGGTAAGAATCAAGACTTTTGATATAGTGGAACTTAGCTTATAGCTTTGCAATGTTAAATAGTAAGACCTCAGGCTTCTAAGTTAATCTCATTCCTGAATGATCTATGAGGTTTCCCGCTTAATGCTGACTTTTAAACAGTCATTTTCTCCCAAATAATATGAGCCAGAAGATAGTTACTAATTTTTTCTTCTCATTTAAAGCAATACTAAGTTGTAAAAGTATTAAAGCTAAACATTATTTCCAGATAGACTGCAAACATTGATCTGAGCACTGAGGGAAGTCATATAAATAAATCTATCTCTTACACTATGGGGGCAGGGTTTTTCTCAATCTTGTGACAGTAAGGAGCAGTGAACAACTTTTCTTCCCCTTTATTAATCTATGTGGTATCATGAGCAGGATTCCTTTGCTATTTCTAATTAGCTGTACTGAACATTAAAGTTCTACCTTAAGAAAGAATTAGTTTTCACTCTAATGCCTATTGTAAATGATAGAACTAATCTTATTGTTTAGAGAAATATTCAATTGAATTTCAGAAATTTTACTAGATTTCATTTTGGAATGCTTTGAAATCCTCAAAACTAGAAATGCTAAGAACCATTAGTCTAGGATGATGGTAATAATTAATAAAAAGTACACAAGATTATGGCAGGGCATAAGGGCTCACTCCTGTAATCCTAGCACTTTCGGAGGGCGAGGTGGGAGAATAGCTTGAGGCCAGGAATTCAAGACCAGCCTGAGCAAGAGCAAGTCCCTGCCTCTACAAAACACAGAAAAATTAGCCAAGTGTAGTGGTGCGCACCTGTAGACCCAGCTACTCTGGAGGTTGAGACAGGAGGATTGCTTGAATCCAGGAGTTCGAGGTTGCTGTGAGCTATGATGAGGCCACTATACTCCAGCCTGGGTGACAAAACAAGACCCTGTTTCAAAAAAAAAAATAATAATAAACAAGTTTGTAAATCAAGAGAGACTGGTTTTTATCCTAGCCACATCACTGACTTAATCTGTGCTTTTGAGAAAATAGTTCCATTTTCCACACCATTATGCCGTTTCCTTTTCCACCAATAGGATGCAGTAAGAGTAAATGAGATATTATCTCCAAATTGGCTTGACTAAATAAAAGAATAGTAAAACAAATACAAATGTCATCAATAATCACCATTAAAATGTCAAAAAGGGAGAGGCAAAAAAGAAAACATACCTAGGGTCAGGTGTGGTGACTCACGCCTATAATCCTAGCACTTTGGAAGGCCCAGGCAGGAGGATTACTTGAACCCAGCAGTTCAAGACCAGCCTGAGCAACAAAGTGAGTGTCTGTCTCTACAAAAAATAGAAGAAGTAGCCGGGCGTGGTGGTACATGCATGCCTGTAGTCCTACTCGGGAGGCTGAGGCAGGAGGATCACTTGAGCCCAGGAATTTGAAGTGAGCTGTGTTGATGCCACTGCATTCTAGCCTGAGCAACAGAGACCCTGTCTCAAAAAAAGAAAAAGAAGAAGAAAATATTTCTGAGAAAATTCTAAAGTGAAACTGAATCATTAGATTGAGTTTCTAGTAAGATAAGTCAGGGCATGACTGGAGCTGAGGCAGGAAGGGGATTGTGTTCAGACGAGTGAATCATCATGGTCAAGTGAGAAAGAATGCTGAATATTTACCATGCAGAGATCACCATTATCAATTTTTTGATATGTTATAAAGGAAGAAAAGCAGCTTAGAGAAAAGGCAGTGAAACTACATGTAGACAACTAGCTATAGCTGTAAAAATATAAAGTAAGCACTTAGTGAAAAAGACAAAGGATCATGAAATGTCATCAGATAATTTTAACTTTTTGGAGTTCTCTATAGGACATACAATCTTATGCAGAGTTTAGAAAGAGGAGGGCAATATAATAGGGAGAAGGATTAATGGGTTAAAAGGTCCAGGGTAAAGCAATTCGATATTGAGGTCCTGTGTCTCTTTCAGACCATAAAGCACCTCATGGAGGCAGAGAAGGTAAAAGGATTCTGCCAGCTGGTGGTGGCTGCCAAGCTGCGAGAGGGCATTTCCCACCTCATCCAGTCATGTGGCCTTGGGGGCATGAAGCACAACACCGTGGTGATGGGCTGGCCTAACGGCTGGCGGCAAAGTGAAGATGCTCGTGCTTGGAAGACGTTTATTGGTACAAATCATTTCTGTACAAACCCGAGGGCCCAAATAGGGGATATAATTAAATGTCTGTCACCCTCTAGCCTCCTAAAGTAAGCGACTATGCCATTGCTGAAACATAGTCTTATAAGGCCACCTAAAAAACTACTAGTAATAACTAGATTCTACCTACCCCCTCCAGCTTTACATGATGTTCATGAATTGTTTATCTCTGTCAAGTCTTATGCTAGGAATCATCTCCAAAATGGCCATGTTTGCATCTGTGATTTCCCATATTGATGCTCTCACAGGAATTGGAAGGACTGTTCTTCATCTTCAAAATCTCCCAATTCACATATCCCTCCCCCTTAGAAATGTAGTAATCAGAATATATCCAGTAACATAAACCATGGTTCTCAATCTAATTCTGTTAGCTATTCAGATTTTTCTCAATGATTTTTGTTACTTAATGAGGTGTAACCTATGTAAATAGAACACCTTGCTCAAAGAAGTGTAAAAAGAGCATTATCCCTACTTTCCTGACATGGTGCAAAAGCAAGACAAGCCTAAGGATTCTTCTCTGCTTATTCTGATTCTCTCTTTTTATTCCCCTAGGCACAGTTCGAGTGACAACTGCTGCCCATCTCGCTCTGCTGGTGGCTAAAAACGTCTCCTTCTTTCCCAGCAATGTGGAGCAATTTTCTGAGGGCAACATTGATGTGTGGTGGATCGTGCATGATGGGGGGATGCTCATGCTCTTACCATTCCTGCTGAAACAGCATAAGGTATTTCAGACAACTTTTCCTAAAAGTCTTTCTTCCTTCTGTCCCAATTTACTAAACAAAATCTTCCTCTTTGATTATGTAGTATTGAGGATTAGAATCAGGGATTGGGGATTATTCTCTGCTCTCCCATTTTCAACCTTATGAGAAATAATTGTGTTTGTTGTATTTGATACCTACCCATCTTTAAGTGAAATTAAGCAAATTAACAAAGTTCCATATGAGCCCTTGGGGAAAAAGAATACGAAGTGAACACATCTTTGAAAAAAAAAAAACAAATACTGGAAACTTAA
Organism: Cheirogaleus medius; assembly: GCA_008086735.1. Taxonomy (NCBI): domain Eukaryota; kingdom Metazoa; phylum Chordata; class Mammalia; order Primates; family Cheirogaleidae; genus Cheirogaleus; species Cheirogaleus medius. The sequence goes on along the minus strand of VBSM01001044.1, from coordinate 18,901,424 downwards.
AGTAAGTGTGTGTATTTCATACACACATATGCTCATACTTTGGTAAGACTAATGAAACTGAAATTTAAAATAATAAATATTATGCATGGTATCATCAATGTACTACTATCTGAATAAAGAACGCTTTTAATGTATCACAAGCCATTTTTTTGCTTGCTAGTTTTTTCTTGTTATGAAATTAAGAACTCCCCTAAAACTGTGTTGAATGTGTTGTTTAGTTAGTCTTTTGCCCTAGTATAATCACATAGCAAGTAGGAAGCGAAAAACAAATACCCTCATACTGTTATTAAGGTTGCTCTAGGCAGTAATGCCTCATGTTTTAGGAAATAACTCTTTTTTGCCCTCTTCCATCTAATTTTCCATGTGTCTGTGCACTCTCTCAGGTGTGGCGAAAGTGCAGCATACGGATCTTCACAGTAGCCCAACTAGAAGACAACAGTATCCAGATGAAGAAGGACCTAGCCACCTTCCTGTACCACCTGCGTATTGAGGCAGAGGTGGAAGTGGTGGAGATGGTGAGAGCTGAGTTTAAGATAGAAGAGACCACCATCCCACATCCCCCACCCTGTCTTCTTTGAACCTTTTCTGAATTGGGAAATTGTTTGGTTATAAATGTGAATTAATCACCCAGTGCGGGGAAAAAAAACTCTAATATTTTGATCTAAGTAGAATGTGTATGTGATGTGTGTTTGGTATTTTTTTGTTTTTGCTTTCTTGTTTGTGTTTATTACACAGCCCTTACATTTCTGCTAGATTCTTATCTGCTTAATATAGTTCTATTAATTTTTAATTCATACATTCATGCTTGAAATCACACATGGCTCTTTTTTTTTCTTTAAATAACCAAGCAGTATTTTTAAAAAAGAGAGGGAGAGATAATAGTTTGCATTTTATATTTCAAGGCAGCACATGTAATGGCTAGATAATGGAAAAGACTCTCAGAACCTCAAGATTTTATCTTTAAGAAAAAATATTTATGTAGCTCAATGACTGACCAAAATAAGGGTGAAACTTGGGTTTATAATTGTGATACTTTTTCTGGTTTGATTTAGTGAGTGGAAATAAAAATGTGTGGTTTATCTTTCTTTCTCCTTTTTGTTTTTTGCCCATTTTGTGTGATGCCTGTGGCAGCATGACAGTGACATATCAGCTTACACTTACGAGCGCACTCTGATGATGGAGCAAAGGTCCCAGATGCTCCGGCACATGCGACTATCCAAAACAGAGCGGGACAGAGAGGTGAGACCTCACTGCATCCATCTAATCCAGGCCCTGTGAAGTCTGTCAGTGAAAGGGATGATACTGTATTATTTTCACAGGATAATAAATTCTTTTCCTTCTCACTTTATCAGTTATTCCACTATAACCCCATTATTGTTTCAAAATAATTGAAGATGAAGCATGAGAGAAAATTAGGTAGAATAACTATGTTGGACTTTCCTCAGGCACAGTTGGTGAAAGACCGGAACTCAATGCTAAGATTGACCAGCATTGGCTCAGATGAGGATGAAGAGACAGAAACTTATCAGGAGAAGGTGCACATGACTTGGACAAAAGACAAGTACATGGCATCCCGGGGGCAAAAAGCCAAGTCAATGGAAGGATTCCAGGACTTGCTTAACATGCGTCCGTAAGTTTTCCCACTTAACGAGCTTATCACATAATATAATAACCTAGTCAATGGTACAGATGTAGCTTTGCCTAGACACACAGGATGGAGTCTGTTCTTTGTTTTACCCTAAATCCAGTCTTCTCTTTATTGTTTGCCTATGCATATTTGCTCTCAATTAACATTGTACACAAACTAACCGTCCTTTCTCTCCACATAGTTCATCTCCATACTGTGTTCCTAGTATTAATATAAAATAAGCAAGTGTAGAGTGAGAAAACCCAGGATATTATCATAAAGAAATAATTTTATCACATTACCTATAGTCAAGTGAAAAAGCTCTGGATCTCAAGTGTTAAATATTGCCTATGTAACTAGTCAATATTTTTTCTCTTTGCCTTAACTACCTCTGTTTAATAGTTTTAATAGTTTTCTCTTTGCCTTAACTACCTCCGTTTGTTTCTTCCCCACCCAGGGACCAGTCCAATGTGAGGCGGATGCATACAGCTGTGAAGCTCAATGAGGTTATAGTAAACAAGTCCCATGAAGCAAAGCTGGTTTTGTTGAATATGCCAGGGCCACCCAGAAACCCTGAGGGTGATGAAAACTGTATCCTTTTTAAGAGTGGAGCTGCCAGTAGGGAAAATCTTCTTAGTCTCTTTCTCAGATGAAATAACTAGGTAACTATAAAAGTCATTGTCAAGCCAAGTGAAGTGGCTCATACCTATAATCCCAGCACTTTGGGAGGCCAACATAGGAGGATTGCTTGAAGCTTAAAGTTCAAGACCAGTATGGGCAACATAGCAAGACCCCCATCTCTACAAAAAATTTAAAAATTAGCCAGGTGTGGTGGCACACACCTGTAGCCCTAGCTACTCAGAAGGAGGCAGGAGGATCGCTGGAGCCCAAAAGTTCCACCCTGGATGACAGAGTGAGATCCTGTCTCTTAAAAAAAAAAAACAACAAAATCTTTATGCCCAGTTTCCCTCTTTGAGGAAGGAAGACTTAAAAGTCTTAGGTAAGGATTCTTACAAAAGTGGTGAGATTAATCTCTTTTGGGAGGTGTAATATATTCTTTCTGAACCCTAAAAGACTTTTTAGGTGGTATATTTGCAACAGGATGTCTAATGCAGTGTGTAATATTAAATACTAACAATAAGGAAGTATCAATGGTAGGAGGGAGATCTTTGTGGTAATGGAATAGTTCTGTATCTTGATGACACGGACGGTTACATGGATCTACACATATGATACAATGACATTGAATTATATACACACATTGTACCAATGTCATTTTTCTGGTTCTATATTGTACATGAGATGTAACCATGGGGGGAAACTAGGAGAAGGCACACAGGACCTCTTTGTACTTTATTTGAAACTTCCTGTGAATCTATAATTATTTCAAAATAAAAAGCATTAAAAAAAAGACAAGACAAGGCCAGGCAGGCACAGTAGCTAACACCTGTAATCCTAGCACTTGGAAGGCCAAGGAGGGAGGATCATTTGAGAGACCAGGAGTTCAAGACCAGCTTGGGCAACAGAGGAATCCAGTCCCTACAAAAAACAAAAACAACAACAATAACAATATATATATAATATACAATTGTTTTTATGGGAACCTTTCAGCACTGAATGACATAGACTGGCCCATTCCTACCAGTTCCATTTATGAAAAGTTAAAAAAAAAGAAAGAAAGAAAGAAAAAAATGGGCCGGGCATGGTGGCTTAAACCTGCAATCCTAGTACTTTTGGAGACCAAAGTGGGAGGATCACTTGGGGCTTGGAGTTTGAACCAGCATGGACAACATAGCAAGATCCTATCTCTACCAAAAAAAAAAAATTAAAAAAGAAAAAATGAACTGACAGAATAATCTGACTTGAGCAGTTTCACTTAGAAATTACTTGGGTTCTCTCTAGTAATCTTATAAGCTGCCCTATTGTGACTTTTTCTTATTATTTTTTGATATTTTTGTCATATTTTATCATTTAGAATAACATATTACTTGTGGCTTCTCCCCACCATTTCCTTTTTTTTGAAACGGTCTCTCTGTTGCATAGGGTGGAGTAGAGTGGCAAGATCATAGCTCACTGCAGCCTCAAATTCCTAGGCCCAAGCAATCCTCCTGCCTCAGCCTCCTGAGTAGCTGGGATGACAGATACATGCCACCAAACCTGGCTAATTTTTTATTTTTATTTTTTCTAGAGATCGGATCTCCCTATGTTGCCCAGGCTTGTCTCAAGAAATCTTCCCACCTTGGCTTCCCAAAGAGCTGGGATTAAAAGTATAAGCCACCATGCCCAGCCTTTTCCCATTTTTTAAAGTAACATTTAGAAAACATCTAACAAATGGGAGACAGTCTTGTATTATATATGCAAAAAAAATTAGATCCCTAGATTACTTCACAGGGTTAAACTGAATCCAAAGTTCAGACTTTTCTAATTCTGAGTATATAATAATTAAGACAAGCATGCTGATTTTATAGCTCTCTGATCAGATAAATGGATTATGATGATGCCAGGTTATAAATACATGCTCTTCTTTTGCCTATTTGTCTCCTTGACAAATTCTGAAGATATGGAGTTCCTAGAAGTGCTCACCGAGGGACTAGAGCGAGTCCTCCTTGTCCGGGGTGGTGGCAGTGAAGTGATCACCATTTATTCATAATCTATTCCTGAATGATTCTGCTTGGCTTTACCTTCCCTAAAAGGCCTCCATCCTCCATGGAAGTGCCAGCTCTATACTACCACTCCCGCTCAACTAGAGGCCTGTGTTCTACACACATCACAGTGAAATCTGGATGAGCTGAGCCTCAAGTCCTTATGCAGAAGAGTACAAATGGATCTGCTCTTTGCTCCCATATGATGTGCAGTCTTTACAGAAGCAGCAAATATTCCCACAACATCAAAACAATGGTCAAGTCCTAAATAAAAGCCATGTCTGACTGAAGGCAAGTTAGAATTAAGCTGCGCTAATCAATGAATTGGTAAAAGGGATGCTAGAAATTCAGCTGAAGACAAAAAGCAAGTATATATCCAACATTAGAAATGAGTCTCAGAAATCATGGTTCAATGATGACATCAGAGGGCTAACAGCCAGAAACACAGCTTCATCTTGCTAAAGAATTCATGGCTAAGAATATGGGGACCTATTATCCTGTGGAGATAATCTGTGGCAAGCCAAGCTGGAAACATTTTTTAGCTAATTATCTTTAGTGTACCCACTGCTTTCTTCTAATTTTATATTAAGGTACCAATGTACAAAACCTGAAACATGGCTGCAGCCTCTATTTCTTTTTCAAAAACAAGAATCCCCCAAAATACCAGGTTTAAGTATCTATACTGTGTCAGTGTATATTTCACCTGTTTGTTTCTCTTAACTCAAAACCCATTCTGCGGTTGTAACACAGGCTAGGTTACCATGGAAATTGTTTTTTTAAAAGTAAAAATTATTTTTTTCAGGTTCTTTTCAAATGGCTGAACTAAGGGAATTCCAAAAGGAAGCTATTAAGATATACCGAAATACAGTCTATGGTTCTCTATGCAACATGGACAAAACATAAACAAGCTGTTATCTAAAAAATATAGGTCATGATGCACATTGACCATGGGTTCTCCTTTCCTTCTTTTTTTGCCCTCTGAGTTAGGAGGTACAGGTCAAAAAATCATAAGGAACAAATACTAGGAAGACTGGACAAAATCCTTCCCTAAAAGCTTTGGACCATCTTTTAAAGGGGGAATCTAGCAATGGAATTGGAAGTTCTAGAGCCATATTCTTTCCATAGTGCCAAAGTTACCGGGCTGCTACTCTCCTTACCTACTTCACTAAAGTGGCATACAGATTGGCATTGGCCTGATTCAAGAAACTTTTCTTCCACTGAGAAACCTGTGGCCTCATCTCCAAAGCCATAGTTAAGGCATTCAACTTAATGCCCAAAGTATGAGCATTTCCCCTTTTTCTTTCAATTTTATTCTTCATTTGGACTGCAGACACTTGGCTCTGAACAAAGAGATTATCCAAAGCAGTGGTCTTCTGCTATTTCAGTTTTGTTTTCAGAAAACTCAAAATGTGCCAAGGAAAACTTGTGCAAGCTCAGCTTTTTATTTACCAATTTACTGATTACAAAACATCTGGCTTACAAGCATAAGTAAACTGTGTGGCTGAGTAGTAATTTAAAGTATGTGGAATCTTCATTTCTTTTACAGGATAAGTATTTAGAGAAACTGTATTCATGGTTGTTTCTGAATTTCACTTTATTAATGACAAATAGTACAGTTCTTCTTTGATTCCCAAATAGGCTATGGAGCAAGCTGGCCTATGTGTCACAAATTAAGGTCAGAAAAAACCCTTCAATATGGCTTAAGAAATTGTCATTTTGATTTGTTCCCTTTGCTCATACTTCAACCTCTAGGGTAGCAAAGCAGACAGGATCTTGTCTTTTTTTCTGCTCCTTTCTACAGAGGGTAGAAGCATTGTTTACAACTCCCATTGCAACACTCCATTGCTTAGTTGAGTATACCAGTAGTGGGTGAGATCCTCTAGGACCCAAGATCTTAAAGACCCATACTATAAAAGTCAGCCTGCCCAGAATTCCCCTATACGTACACACACCCCTGGCCAACACAATGTATTTTTTTCTATAGAGAACAAATATGGGCAGAAAATAATGTTAGTTTTAGAAGTGCTGTTTGTGGTTGGAACTCTGTAAAGATCTTTTAAAGGGATAAGGGAATTAGTGGCTATTAATCTACCCACTACTTCAGTCCCTAAAACAAAATCACTGTTACATCGAAAAATGGTTATTAGGCCAGATTTATACTCAATCTGTCTAGAACATTTCATGTCTATGTGTGTTGCTTATGCTGTTTGTTTCCAAAGTGTCTCGTCTCTTTTAATCACT
>VBSM01001044.1:18884113-18894814 GCA_008086735.1 Cheirogaleus medius | reverse complement strand
TTGTTGTTTTGCTCTGTACTGGAAACATAAATAAAGTTTTCTACATTATTTTCAGTCAGGGGTTGTGGTACAGTTTATTTGTGTTTGTAATAATGTGCACATTGTCCTTCTTGTAGGATCTGTCTCCTCACCATGAAGAAGAAAGCTTTTTGGTTTTTTTCAACATGAGTGATTATTTTATGAGTATGATGAGGAGCCACTGGGCTTATAGGAGAATATAAATAAGACCCCAATACATAGGCACCAGGTGCTGCTTTCTCAGGTTCACAAAAGCAATCCTCCACCACTGAACTCCATTCTCTGAAAGAAGAAAAAGTAAAGTGAGTGGTGAATAAATATTAAAACAACTTCCTGAATCAATTACTTAACACATTAATCACAAGATCTATTTTGCCTTTCCTTAAAAAATAATTTCCAAGCTCCTCCCAATGGCTCTTATTTCTTAATAAACAAACTCTAATACCAACCCTTAATTCACCACCCTCAAGTAGGTCAGCTATTCATTGTACATTATAACTGCCCAAAATGCAACTTTTCTTTTGCCTTACCTCAGGAGGCTCAATGAAGGCTAACCAATCTGATGCATGTGTAGGCAACAGTCCCATGGACTGGCACTTGTAAACAGCCAAAGCCAAACCCATCAGGTTCCCAATAAGATAGACCAAACCCTGAAGAAACTTCTGGCTTGAACTTTCTAACATTTTGAAAGCTGTTGGGACAACAGAAGTTGTTAAAATGAAAACAACTTTTTTTTCTCAATATGAATTAAACCAACAATACATTTTATAGACAGACCCACAGTAAGATAGCAAACAAGACCATTCAAGGCAAACGGAAAACCGTAAGTACTATTTTCCCCTCCATGCCACCACCATTACCTCCACCACCCTGCACACCCTGTAGCCAAAAACTGTGTCTAAGAATTTGCCTTTAATTCTTAAAAATTAAGGAAAGATCATTTCAAGAATACTTACTGGCGGAAATGGCCATAAGTGCCTGAATGGGTCGCCAGGCCATCATACACACCATCATAGTAGGGAAGATGGAGATAGTATTGCCTGCCATGTACATGATGAAGAGGTTCATGGGAATCTGTTTGAGGGGACCCAAAGCAATGTCCCAGCAGCGCTAAAACAAACACAAAATTTTAACTTCTGATCACTACCCTCAGTCCTACATCTAATGCTAAAGTCAAACAGAATTCCCAATTCCCTGCTTCTCACTGAGCTGCCGCCTCAATTTCACTGCCCTTTCCCTTCTCCATGTTGCCACAGGAAGGCTCTCTCTCCTACTAAAGATAAGGCATCCTCACTTTCTGCTGTGTTTTTCCCTGTGTTTTCCAGATGTTATTTTATCTCCTAATTTTTGCTAAAAAGATCTCCCTGTTTTTGTTCTTCTGCATCTATCATTGTCCCACCTACAGTTGAAGAGAGAAATCCACCTAGTGGGAGATTAGCACACCTCAATCAATAACTAATAGAACTATCAAAATGTTTTAGTTCTAAAAAAAAACAAAATAGAACTAGCAGATGAATCAAGACATAGAAGATTTGAATGACATTAACAAATTTAACCTAACTGACATATACATAACATTGCACACAACAACTGCAGAATTCACATTCTTTTAAAACACAGGATATTTACAAAAACTGATCACTTGCTGAGCCATGGAGAAAATGTCAATAAATCGCAAAGAACTCAAATTATACAAAACATGTTCTTTGACTACAATGTAATTAAGCTAGAAATAGTTTAACTAGAAAATCCCCTATGGTTAGGAATTAACAAATGTACTCTAGTTCATGAATCAAAGAAATGACAATGGAAAATAGAAATATTGTTACCTGACAGCAAAAATACCACATATTAAAATTTGTGGGACATAGCTAGAGCTAGAGCTCTGAGAAATTTTATAACCTTAAATACAGATTAGAAGGGAGGCCGAGGCGGGAGGATCGCTCGAGGTCAGGAGTTCGAAACCAGCCTGAGCAAGAGCGAGACCCTGTCTCTACTAAAAATAGAAAGAAATTAGCTCAAAAACTAAAAATATATAGAAAAAAAAATAAATTAGGTGGGCATGGTGGCACATGCCTGTAGTCCCAGCTACCCAGGAGGCTGAGGCAGGAGGATCGCGTGAGCCCAGGAGTTGGAGGTTGCTGTGAGCTAGGCTGACGCCACGGCACTCTAGCCCAGGCAACAGAGTGAGAATCTGACTCAAAAATAAATAAATAAATAAATAAAATAAAAATACAGATTAGAAGACTGAAACTAAGCATCCATTTTAAGAAGTTAGAAAAAGAACAAATTAAACCCAAGGATTTTGAAAATAAAAATGAGAGTAAAAATTAAAATTAACAAAGATAAAAGCATTTTTTTGGAAAAGATCAAGAAAATCAATACTGGTGAACCTGATAAAAAAAGAAGCCAAATATTCAACATCAGGAATGAACAAAAGGGACATCTCTACAAATCTTGCAGATATTAAAAGTGATCACATTATGAACAACTTTATGTCAAAACATTTGAAATTTTAGGAAATGGATAAATTCCTAGAAAAAAAATATGAGTTATCAAAATGGCAAAAGAAATTCTGTTAAAGAAATTAACTGAAAGAAGACCAGATGGCTTCCCTTAGCAAACCCTATTAAACATTTAAGGAAAAAATAAAGCTAATCTTACATAAATTCTTCCAGACAATAAAAAAAATGAACATTCCACAACTCATTACAGGGGGCCTCACAAATACCAAACTTGACGGGGACATTAGGAGAAAAGTAATAAACTTTTGGCCAATTATCACTCATGAATCTAAATGGAAAAAAATCTTAAAATATTAACAAAGTAAATCTAGCTATGTAAAAAAAACAGGCCATTTAAATAATAGCTTACTCCCATGTATTATTCATATTACACTTTGATGCACCAAGATGAAAAATGATAGGATGATACTTTTCCAGGATTGATAATGGCTGTCATTTTCATCTTGTGAAAATCACATGCATTCCATGAAACAAAGATCATTTAGTATTGAGTAATATTAAGGCTGGGAAAGAAATGTGAAAAGAAAGTGCCAAGCACTGTTCCAGGCAATTGGGATACATCAGATAAAATCCTGCTCTCATGGAACTTACAAAAATGATAAGGCAATAAACAAGTAAGCTGTATCATATATATGGATGATATGGAAAAATATAAAGTAGGTAAACAGGATAGGGACTGCCATGAGAGTAGGTAGGCTTCACAAAGGTAACATTTGAGAGACCTAAAGGAGATGAGTGAGCAAATCATGAAGATATCTGGGGAAAGAACACTCCAGGAAGAGGGAAGAACAAATATAAAAAGCCTGAGACCAGAGCTTGTCTGGTATCTTTAAGGAGCAGCAAGGAGGCCATTATGACTACAGTGAGGTCAACAAAGGGGAAAATGGTAGAAGAGGTCAAAGATGCAAGGGGCTTGATCAATGCCAAGTTATGTAGAACACTAAAAGACTTTGACTTTTATGCTGAATGAATGGGGAGCTAAAAGAGAGTTTTGAGTAGGAATGATCTGACATGTTTTAATAGGATCATTCTAAGTGCTGTGCTGGGAATAGACTACAGGGAGTAAGTAGCTAAACTAGTTACAAGTCTGCTGCAGAGAGGGACACGAAATCTTTTGGAAATGAAAGGTATGTTCTCTTTCAAGATGGTGGTGGTTTCATGGAGGTATACCACTGTCAAAGCTCATCAGATTGTACCCTTTAAACGAGTGGTTCTGGGCCGGGCGCCGTGGCTCACGCCTGTAATCCTAGCACTCTGGGAGGCCGAGGCGGGCGGATCACTTGAGCTCAGGAGTTCAAGACCAGCCTGAGCAAGAGCGAGACCCCGTCTCTACTAAAAACAGAAAGAAATTAATTGGCCGACTAAAAATATATAGAAAAAATTAGCCAGGCATGGTGGCACATGTCTGTAGTCCCAGCTACTTGGGAGGCTGAGGCAGAAGGATTGCTTGAGCCCAGGAGTTTGAGGTTGCTGTGAGCTAGGCTGAAGCCATGGCACTCTAGCCTGGGCAACACAGTGAGACTTTGTCTCCAAAAAATATAAAAAATAAATGAGTGGTTCTGAACTGAGGGCAATTTGCCTCCTGAGAGACACTGGTAATGCTGGAGACATTTCTGGTGTCTCAACTAGGGAAGAGCACTATTGGCATCTAATGGGTATAGGCCAGGGATGCTGCTAAATATTCTACAGTGCACAGTACAGTCCCCCACCACTAAGCATCCAGTCCAAAATGTCAACAGTGCTGTTTGGGAAACCATGCTTTAATTGAATACAGTTTATTGTACATAAACTATACCTCAACATAATTGATTTAATAAATTTTTTTTGGTCTGCAGAAATCTGAGTGAAGGATGGCAGCTTAGATCAGGATAACAGGTGAAGGCAGTAAGAAACAGTAGGATTTGGGACCTATCTTGAAGGTAAAGCTAACAAAATATCCTGACAAACTGGACGTGTGGCATAAGGGAATTAAAATATAAAAGGTTACCACCGAAAGATCATTTTAAAGCTACCTTTTTATACCTTATGTTCCAAACATCTTTTATTGTTCAAAGTATTAAGCACTTTTGGAGATGATATGCAAACTACTGTAATACTGATCTCGAGGAGTTTAGCTTCCAAATATTCAGGTTAAGAGCTATCTACAGTAATGCTGCCTGGGAGATGAGAGTGGGTGTATAGATCAGGACTGGTCCAAGGACTACAGTAACATTTATCTCTCTGTACCTTCTCCACCAGGATGCGGTCTGTCTCTTGCACACTGGTATCAGGTACTTGCTTGTCCAAGTAACCGACTGGGTAAAGTGAGTCTCCCTGGCCACTGCCCCGGTCACTTCGGCCCCTAAAGAACCAAACCAAGAACATAAAGGTCAAGCTTCCACACTTCATATCCCACATTTCCTGCTCTACCAATCATAGGAATAAACATGCTCAGATACACAAGCCCCCTTGTGGGTTCGTCAGTCCTGTGCTTATTGGGAGGACTGAAATAAGCATCCTTTAAACATAGAAACCTCCAAGGCAGAGAAGCCGCTATGTGATGTCTGTGTGCCACCCATTCTTCTCAAAGAGTTGCGCCTAAGGGCTCAGGTCCCCTTCATTACTCTGGGACAGTTCTGGGATGAAGACTCCGATATCCAGGTATGCCCAGGCGCCTCACCTGCTGCCTCCTCCAGGCCCGCTCAGCTCAATGGCCCACTTGAAGCGCCGGCCTCGGTTGGCTACCAGGCCCCCCTGGGCCGTCATGTCGACGGCAGCTTTCTAAAGCCCAGCACCTTCTCACTCCAAAGCGCACTCCGGTTTCAAACCCACCGGCGCACTTCTTCGCATTCTGCCAGTTCACTTCCGGCGCATGGATATAAACGTCACTGCTACCCCGGAAACTGGAGGGCCTGCGTACTAAAGGGCGAGTATTTGGAGTTGGGAGAGCAGAGAGGAGAGAAAAGCTAGCAAGCCCTAGAAGTGCCTAAGGCGGCTTCTGAGCGCTCCCCTTCCCTCTGAAAGTGCCTGTTGTGTGTTCCCTGATCTCTGAGGTCCGCTTTACGGAGGAGAAGGAAAGTCTAACTTTACCTTAAGTGAAGTCAAGAAAAGCTTCTTAACCTCCCACGCGCTCCCAGGAACTCGAGATTCAAATCCTGGGTTTAAATCCTAGCTTCGACACTGTGTGACCTTGAGCGGGTCATTTAGTAGGTTCTGAGTATTGAATGTTCACCGTGTTCCAGGAACTTTGTTTTTATTTTTTTAATTTAATTCGCAAAGTAACCCTGCAAGATAAATAGTTCTGTCCCCATTCTGCACAAAGACAAGGTGGCAGTGTGGGCTTGGGATTCAGATGGCTTTTTGAATCCTGGCTTCACCACTTACTGTGTGACCTTGGGCAAGTTAAATCCATTGTGTTTCAACCTTATCCAGTGTAGAAGTTAGATAATCTGCCCACTTTCAAGGCTTGTTGTAAGATCAAATTGTACCCGCCACATATGCAGAGTGTTCTGGGGTTTTTAAATGTGTCTTTAATGATGTCATTACATCTACATCGTTATTTGTGCTGACTGGATTTTGTTTTCAGTTGTTATCTTTATCATAATTGGACCACAAATGTCCATAATTGGACATTTTAAGTTGTCTCCTAATTTCCTTTCCTTTTATAACCAGTGTTGCTGTGAACATCCTTGTATTACGTCTTTTCTAATTTCCTTAAGTTATATTCCTAGAAGTGGAATTGCTAGGTCAAAGAATATGCACATTTTTAAAGAATTTTTATTTAAAATGCTTGCTTGAAAAACTGGCACCATTTACATTTCACCATTTTTAAAAATTATCAGCTTGAAAATGGAACTCTATTATTTTTTAATTTGCGTTTCTTTGACTCCAAGTTATTAGATATAGCTGGAGTTGAGGGAAGGGAAGTGCTATGAGAGTGTGGTTGGGGTTAAAGTTGAAAAGGGCCTCCCTGGCCAACTAAAGAATTTGGACGCTTGAAGATGATGGTTGTCTGGAAAGGCTGAAGATTTCCACCCCCACTTTGTTTTCTGATTTTCTTTTTATATATTTTTTTCTTTTTTTATTTCTTGGGTCATAGATGGCATGTTTTCTGATTTTAAAAAGATGTATTCATAGCGGACTTTTGAACAAGGCAGAATTGGAAAAGTCTTTTTCCCCGCCGTTCCATCTTAAAATGTAAATCTATCTGATCATAGGAAGACCCAGCTTATAGATTGCTTTCCCGTTTCTTTCTTCTTTTTTGCCTTTACCGTGTTGCCTTTGATGAACCTTTGCAATTCATCTCAAGCTTTACTAGGGCCTTGACCCTATTGGGCATTCTTCTCTGTGGCACTAAATCCTGCAGATAGTGCATGGTGTTTGTTGATATCCCCTGTGCACTTATCTCTACTTCTATACCCTACTTTAAATTCCTTGAAGTTAGAAGCTATATGTTAATGATCTTTGATTACAGAGCCTATTGCCTGGAACATATAAAGTATTGAATAAATGTTTAGTGAATGAGGGTAAGTTAACTTGAAAGTAAATAAATACCAATATGTGAATATACTGTATTATACTTGGGTAAAATAAAATGTTAAAACTAGAAGGATATACATTGTATTGAGGTAATGGTTTTCATGCAATTTTGTCTAATTTTCAATATACTCTTGTTATGCTTTAATACATTTAAATGAATACTTGGAATCATATATCCCTTCGATTTAAAGTACTCCCCTACTTGCTATAAAAATCTTTAAACTGTAACCTGAATCAAAGCCACTTTGGCCTCAATGGTACTCTACATCATTTATTCCTTTATCCTAGGAATCCTGAATAGTGTTATTTGCTGAAATTTGTTCCAAAAATGAAGATATTGGCACTGAGCTGAGGAACAGCTCTATGATTAAATAAATTTGAGAAATTCTGTGTATTGTATTCTTCACACACACCAGACATTCTCAGTGCTATTAGTATAACATATTAAAACCAAGAGAAATGGTCCAGTAAAGAATCTCCTATAATTTTGTTTCCCAATCTACCTGAGTAAGGAACCTTTTTCCCCCTTATCACACCTGTTAACATCAAATGGAATCAGTGTTCCACAGAACACAGTGTGGGCAACTGCTCTATTCATGCTAGAATTCTTCAGAAGAAAGGTGGGGATCCTCCCTATAAACCTCTACTTCTTCTTTTAAAAACATTATGAGAAAAATCCTTAGAAATAATAGATTATCTTTGGAAATGGAGTTTCAAATTGAAATTAAACTTTTAAAGATTCGAGTTTTCGCACAAATTGTATTTTGCAAGGAAAAGAAAATTATTATAAGATTTTCCATAATCCTGGGAAACCTAGATCCTCATCTATAAGAGACTGACACTAGATGATTTCTGGGTTCTAAGGGTACCTTCCAGTTCTAAAGTGTATTAAACTTGTTTTTTTTTTTTTGGTTTTGTTTGTTTTGAGACAGATTCTCACTCTGTTACCTGGGCTAGAGTGCCGTGGTATCAGCCTACCTCACAGCAACCTCAAACTCCTGGGCTCAAGTGATCCTCCTGCCTCAGCCTCCCAAGTAGCTGGGACTACAGGCATGCGCCATCACTCCTGACTAATTTTTTCTATTTTTAGTTGTTTGACTAATTTCTTTCTATTTATAGTAGAGAAGGGGTCTCACTCTTGCTCAGGCTGGTCTCGAACTCCTGAACTCAAGCAATCCTCCTGTCTTGGCCTCCCAAAGTGCTAGGATTATAGGCGTGAGCCACCGTGCCTGGTCTAAATTTGTTTTTAAAAAAGAACATATTTTGCATACTATTCTTTTCATGCATATATACTTATAGAAAAACAAGACTCAAATGATAGACACATAAAGGAGTAATGGGATTTCAGATAATTTTTTAACTCATTCTTTCCCATATTTTTCCTAATTCTCTGCATTGTACAGGTACTACTTTTGTAATTAAAAAAATGTAAGTGTTACTAATTATAACCTAACATGACTCTACACATAGAAGCATAGTTGTTCTCTGTTCTGGATACACATGGGAATCAACTTGAGAGCCTTTAAAAATACTGATGCCTGGGCCACAACCTCCAAGGGTTCTGATTTCCTTTATTAGAGTGGGGCCTGGCCATCAGTATTTTTTATGGCTATCCAGGTGATTCTGCTATGCAGCAAGGAATGAGAACAGCCAACCTAAAGCATTTTGTTCCTCTTTAATAACAAAATTTGAATTTACACAAAGTAATTTAAGAAAACAATCAGATTTTGAAAGCCTCCTTGAATGCCTCCCACTAACCTAAACCTGAATTAGAAAATGATGGGAATACTGAAATTGGAAAATAAATATTAAACTCCCTATATTTTGTGCCTTTGAGCAAATATGATTTTAATTAAGGAAAGTATAAAAAGGCAAACCAAGATTCCATACATAACTCATATAAATTACCCTGCTTGACTTTTATAATTTATGCCACCTGTACAGTTTCTGTTTGTTTTTGTATTTTACCTTCCTTCCACCTCTTTCTAGGAGCCAAGGAAGCTATTTCATGCCATTCTTCCCTGGGCCAGTTGCATTTAGATTGAAACCTGAACAAGGAAATTTCCTATTCAAACAAGCAGATTTGCAAGAATGGATCCTTCTGGATGGATGGGGAAAGCTTTTATAGGTATGTCTTAAGTTGTTGGTTTATACCATTTCACAATGTCTCTATAATAATTGAGTGGCTATCCTTCCTGGTTCAACCAGTTTGCCCAGTGTTCTCTAAAAGCTCCTGAGACTCTGCAGCTTTAATAAAATGGGCTTCCATTAGAAATCTCAGTTACTTGTATTATTTTAACTCTACTATCATTATTACCTTCTGAAAAAGTTTACCTTAAACTGTTTTATCCATGACACAATTTATTCTGTGTCAGTAGAGGGGTCTTAACAAGAAGTAACTTTTTTCTTCATTTTGACTATTTGCATTTCAAACCCTTTTAGTGAAAAAAAAATTTTTTTTGTAAGATTCTTCCTTGCTAGTCACTGTCAGCTTACTGCATCATATCTGTGAAGATTACAGGTTTTTTTTTCAATTTCTGGTTCATGGATGCAGTGTCATGAAATGCCCATCAGCGGTGACATAAACTAGTAGTATAGTGCTGGCAGAATATGTTAGTAATACCATTCTACTTTAGCAATTACCTTTTCTTCATTTCAGGAGGGCTGTTGTGCAATTCACTTTTTAACAAGTTCCCATTATAGCAGCTTCCCTCTAACACTTGCTTAGGAAGCTGGGATGGTTGCCATTCCCACAGATCCCATTAAAGGGTAAGAATAACAACCATAGCATGAGTCATAATGATACATTAATGGCCTAACAGGTCTCTCCAAGCTTGGTTACTCTGGATTCATTCTGGTGATTAATTTTAGCTATCTAGAAAGTGGGCTGTACTGTCTCTACATCAGGTATCCAACTGACCAATCCAGGTTCTCTGGGCTAATTTTTAAAAGCCTCAATCAGTTCATTTATAAAACATTATTTTATAACAGGAGTCTTTTGAAGGAGGATTGTCATGGACTGAATGTTTGTGTGTGCCCAGAACTCATATAATGAAACTCTAATTCCCAGGGTGATGGTATTCAGAGATAGAGCCTTTGGGAAGTACTTAGGATTAGGTGAGGTAATGAAAGTGGATTCTTCTTGATAGCATTAGTGCCCTTATAAAAAGAGACACCAAAGAGCTCTCTGCCACAACCCCACCCCAGTTCCCACCCCTGCTGTGTCAGAACACAGTGAGAAAGCTGCCATCTGCAAACCAGAAAGAGAGTCCTAACCAGGGAACCAAACCAGCGAAGCACCTTGATCCTGAATTTCTCCGCCTCTAGAACTGTGAGAAAATAAATTTATGTTGCTTAAGTCACCCAGTATTTTGCTATGGCAGCCCAAGCAGAATAATATCAAGATGAAATGGTATTCAGAAGAGTTGAAGGAAAACAATGGGTACTTTCTAGTACTTGAACGACAAAGTCATCCCTTAAAACATACACATATATGTAGGGTTGTTTAATTTCTCATTATGTAAATACGAATATATAAACACTGTCCACTGACTTGCTTGTTTCACTTAATCTATCTTGGGTGTCTTCCATGTCTGTCACACAGATCTACCTCATTCTTTTTTTTTTTTTTTTTTTTTTT
>VBSM01001044.1:18872305-18884013 GCA_008086735.1 Cheirogaleus medius | reverse complement strand
TACATAACTGTAATATTTGTACCCCCATAATATGCTGAAATTAAAAAAAAATGTTAAAAAAAAGTTGATAGGTTCAAATAGGCCCTCTAAAATGTACCAATTTACACTTCTAAGGATCTGTGGATTAAATTATTTCTAAAGTCTTATGGTGGGTTGAATAGTGTCTCCTCCCAATTCATGTCCACCCAGAGCCTCAGAATCTGACCTTATTTGATAATAGGGTCTTTGCAGATGTAATGGTTAAGATGAGGTCATACTGGATTATAGTGGGTCCTAAATCCAATGACTAGCATCCTTGTAAGATTCAGACGGATCTTATAAGACCTTCTATTATAAGAAGAAGAGAGGTCACATAGACACACAGGGAAGAAGACCATGTGACAATGGAGGCAGAGATTAAAGTGATGCAGCTATAAACCAAGGAAGCTAGGAAGAGGCAAGGAAGGATTATTCCCTGGAGAATTCAGGGACTCCAGTCTTGGTAATCTTTCCAGTGTTCCCATCTCTTGAGGCTAGGGACCTGCTTTCCTCTTTCAAATCACCTTCCCAAGACATTGTCCTGCTTCTGATGATTGCTACCCTGCTAACTGGTGGCCCTTTTCATTTCCTTCCTGCCTGCCTGCTCACCCTGAACTCCCTCCAGTCTGCCTGTTTGTTATGCAGCCCAGTCGAATTGAACAGTCCCCCCACCTCATCCCACCCCTCACCAGCAATTGCATAATTAGACTTGTTTTGCACATGATCATACCTATCAGTTACCTTGTTCTGATTACCAGGCCATCAGCACTACAGTGAGTCTGTCTGTCCCTTGAGCATTCACACACACACACACACACACACACGCCACCACCAGCTGGTCTAATTCCAGGACTTTCCTTTTCCAAGGCAGCAGTCAACCATATTGTGTTCTTCTGTATCTGGACAAATCACTGAACAGGTAAATTAGGGGTTGGGGGTGTTTTTCAGAAAGAAACACAATCACTGCACTAGGCACTGTTGTAGGTGTTCTATGTGGGTTATACCATATCCCAACATCCCCTTAGAGGAGAGTACTATTATCCTCATTGTGCAATTAAGGTAAAAATGGTGTAGAAAGAGCCCAAAGGTAGTGATCTAGGCTTCCAATAGAGATGAAACTTGCACAAAGTTAACCTAACATGTGGCCCCCTACCACCTTCCACTTGGTCATAGTATATCCTAATTGTAGGAAATGTAGTTGGCGGAGGAGGGAGATGGTCTCTAGAGATTCAAATTTGAAAGTTTATAAATATCAAACATTGTCATAAATGTGTTTGGCTCACCTGCTTCTCAGCTGTAGAGTTGTAAATATGAGCTGCAGATGTATCAGAAACAAACTGTCTTAACAACAGGATCCTCTACCACTCAATACCTCCCTACCACTTCCACCCTCCTCCCCTCAAAAAAACCCAAACAAAATTGCTGCTTCTGCCACCAAGCAAGGCATTCATACTGTAGTGGTGTTTGAAACAATCATGAATCTTGTAAACCAGGAGCAAGATGTGCTCATTTCCACTGCTGCTGCCTTATCTGAATTATTTCAACTGATGTTATTTCCTTCCACAGCCTGCACAGGAAGGTGGGGAAGGGGGTATGTCAGTATTTAGGGAATGGATGAGCTATTGCTGTCTTTTAAGTCCCTTCAAGCATTGTCCTCCATCAGGCCCAGCATCCGTCTGAATCAATGAGAATGACACACAATGCAGTAAATGCTGTGGCTCCCTGAAGCTCCAGACTGAACTATAGCACTGCTGTACCTGAGGTTCTTGCCATCAGTCCTCTCTCCTTCCCTCCCTCTCCCTAGCCATCCTGCATCCTGGTGACAGATCCATTGTTCTAAAATACTGACTTAACTCAGTCACTCCTCTGCTCAGCAGTCTTTGCTGTCTCCTCACTGCCTCCAAACACCCTTGCTTGATAATTTCAGATCTTCACAACCTGTCAGATGCCTGCATACCTTTTCAATCTCCATTCCTGCTAATCTCCCAAGCTCTTTGCTCCACTCAAATCAGGATAGACAGGGGTCCTGGAACTTAATTTTCACTTCCCCCTCTCTGTCTGGAACACCACACCTGTCAAAATCCTCTGCAGCTTGTCAGGCCAAGCTCCACCATACCTCTCCTGCTCTGCCACAAAGAAGTGTAGACAGGACTTTGCACGAGTGGGTGTTTATGGGCCTGGGTTACTCTACGCACTGTCCCTGAATAATTCTGTATGTCTTAGAGAGGGGGCTGTGAGGCAGGAAGGCTAATTCAGCTGCCTGTTCACTCAGGAGGGAATTCAGGAATGGCCACAGGAGTAGACCCCCTGGGAGACCACCCACAGTGAAGGCTAACAGTAAACCACCTTTTTGTACACAGGCACTGGTATGAGGATTTTTTTTTTTTAATGTGGGGGCTGTACTTTTTATTAAAAACCAAACTTGCCAGGCACAGTGAGTAGTTCACATCTGTAATCCTAGCACTTTGGGAGGCTGAAGCCGGAGGGTCACATGAGCCCAGAAGTTTGAGGTTGTAGTGAGCTACGATGATGCATGCCACTGCACTCCAGCCCTGGCAACAGAGCGAGACCCTATCTTAAAAAAAAAAAATCAAACTTTATTGAGCCCCAAGGGGAAAAAATTCAATTTTATTGATAGGAAAAGTATTAGTGAAGAAATTGACCTGCTTTTTTTAATCACTAAAATGGTATGATTTGTATATATTCAAAAGTAGCAATACAAAGGCAGTTTTATTTTTATGTTAAATTATAAGATCCGGGGGCTTGGGCTGCTAATCACTGGTATAAACTTTATAACCTGGGTTTGGAGATGAACCTGCTTGAGACCTTGTTCCCTAACAAGCTCCAGAAATGAAAACATTGAGGTTTTCCTCTGGCCTTCAGGCACCCGGAGGCCTTCTTTTATCTGAGATTTTTCTATGATAACACAGCAGATTCCTTGAATCCCACGACTCTGTTACTTATCTTACCCTATCATCCAGCCTCCCTTGAGGGTAAAGAATGTCTTACAATACTCTCTTTACCATCTTCTTCTGGTGAGGGACCAGTACAAAACCTTTTGTATAGTGGGTCATCAAAAAATTCCTCTTTATGATGATGAAGAAATAAATGGCTTGAGAGAAAGTGACTTTACCCATGTATGTTGAATTTTTATTTTCTTTAAAAAAATCCACCTACTTAGCAGAAGTCATACTCAGGGAATAGTCTTCATTGCACACCCATGCAACCCAGGGCTCTCGCTCCCTTTACTCACTTACCCAGCTGGACTCTCAACAGTTCTACCTGTTAACAGGTGTGGCCCCATACATAGTCATGTGCCTGCTTGTGCTTAGTACAATCTGAGAAGCTGTCATGGGCATTACTTATGCAAAATAGCTTAAAAATATTTTCCCACTGCCCTAAAGTGCTGCTTCAGTTTTCACCATTACTTAAATTTTTGGATTAAGTTTTTGTTACTAGAGAGGAAAAATACATTAAGTTTTAATCACCTAATGACATCTTAGCTCTGATTAGTCTATCTAACAGGCTCTGACTTCTACAGCATTTAGGATACACCTTTTATCATTGCACTCACTGCGGTGTATTAGAATGATCTCTTTTCCTGTTTGTCCAAGCCATTGTGAGCTGTTCAGGCTATTTCCAGCACTTGACACAATGTTTGCCTGGCACATAATGAACCTTCAAAAATTTTGTTGAGCCAGACTCAAGCAGCCTCTTCCTTAGGCAAGCCCTGTAGAGCTCTGAAAGGAGTGCTTTAAAAAAGAAGGCCAAGGGATGTAGAGTCTTCTGGTGAGGAAGTGTTCCATCAAATGCACTAATTGATTGGCTTCTGCAAGGGGTGAGAGGACCACCAAAGACAAACTTGCTCCTGTCACAATTTGGTTAACTTTGACCAATGGCTTACCTTTGAAAATGGGTAGACTCTGGCTCCACTAAGATGAAGAGAATTGCTCTCAGTAATTAAAATAAACACATCAGGGCCAGACTAACCCTCACTTCATACTCTAATTTAGTGTTCCCCATCCCAAAGAGACTGAACCTGCTTCCTGAGGACAGGTTCTGCATCATGCACATTTCTTGTGTCCTTAAAGAATCTAGCATGAAGTTTGGTACATAAGAGGTATAAAAAAATAATAGATAACAATTATGCAGTGCTTACCCCATGCCAAACACTCCTCCAAGCACTCCTCCAAGCATGTTTTAATTCATTTAATCCTCACAACAACACTAACAGGCAGATGCTATTGTTACTACCCCCATTTTTCAGATGGGAAAAGCAAAGCACAGGAGTTTATGTGACTTGCCGAAGCTCACATAATTACAGAGTCCATGCTTTTAAATACTATGCCTTGGTGTATTTAAATAGAAGTGAATGAATAAATCTCTCCCTGAACCATATTTTTACAGCAGATTATTTGCACCTCCTCGTACAATTCTTAGGCACGGACTGCCCCACTAGATGGTCCCTAGTGCAGGGTCAACCCTTGACTTTTAGCCGCAGTCAGTTCTTGCCGCAGTATTTCTCGTCGCGCCTTAGCAAGGCTACCGTGCGTGCCTCTACCTATGGCCACCAGGGGGCACTGCAAGCCACACGTCCTATTCTGCCTCCGAGCGTTCGCGACACAAGAGGGGAGGAGCGAGCGCTGGGCGGAGCCGCGAGGCGACGGCCGCGGTAGCTATCCCGGCGGTCTGCGCGCGCGGCCGCGTTTGAATGGCCCTGAGTGGGGCCCGGCCTGGGAGCCGAGGGACGCTCTAGGCTGCCGGCGCGGTTCGTCAGCGCCAGGGCTGGGCTGAGGCGCCGTGGTACCATGAGGCGCCGGTAAGTGACGGCCGATCCGGTGCGAGCCCCGGGCGCGCCGCCGCCCCCCGCTGGCAGGGCTTCTCCAGCACGGCCCGGCCGCGCCCTGGGCCCACCTGCAGGCCCCGCAGCGGCTTCCGCTCGGTCGGGCCCGCGGCGGGGCTGCCGGGGTGGCGGGGCTGGGCGGCAAGGCCGGGTGGAGCCCCCGGGTCTCCGGGGCGTCCTTCAGCCGGCTGCGGAGAGGAGGGTCGGGCAGCGGGCGCTGGAGGCCTCCCGGTGGGTTGGAGGGGCCCCGGGCGGGAGAGGCGCGGACGGAACCTGCTGTCACTTATTTATTTGCGGGTGGAGCCGGCGTCCGCACTGGGGAAGGGGAAGGACAGAACTCTGTGAGGCGAGCTGTTTGGAGGACAGGTTTTCCCGAGAGCCGCCTAGGCCTGGCTGTGGCATTTCCTTATTTTCTGACGCGTCCTTGGTTCCCTGACAGATGAGCTTTTGTTTCGCTGGACAAAAACTCGACATAACTGCATAAGAATTGCTGATTGCAACTTTAAAAAACTTCATTGTATTTTCTGAAAAGTTGTTCTGTAACAGTACCTAGGCTTTTACTACGCTCTTAAATTGGCTGAAATATGGAGATAACAAAGAGTTGATTTGTTTTCTTTTGGCTTATAAAGTTCCTTGAAAACAGAGGTATCTATGTCAGTTTCTTTGCAGATTAAATAAGACAAAATGTAAGAGAAATTAGGTCTGTAATAATCACCAGTTCAGAACGTGCAAGAATTCTGAGCAAGTGGTCCACCTAATAGCTTAAACGTGTGTAAAATAGTTAACCTGTTTTTTCTTTGAAACCAGCTTCAGATGTGAATTAGAACTTCACTCACTGAGGCTTTTACTTGGCTAATAACTAATATTAGCCAATAATAATATTAGCCATTGTAAAAATAACGATTGCCAAGTTTTGTTTTATGCACTCTATGCGCTAAGCACTGTATTAAGAGCTTTGCTTTGAGACGATATTATTATCCCCAGTTTGACAGTGAGGAAACTGAGTCACAGGGAAGTTAAGTACTGTAACTTGTACCAAACAAGGTTACACAGCTAGTATCATTGAAACCCAAGCAGGCTGGCTTTACACTTTTAACTATTGCCACTCTACTGGCTCCTTTATGTGTGGCTCTTTAGTTTACAAAGTGCTTTCATTTCACTTAAACTTTGGAGATGTATGTGTTAATGTTTGTGTTCACATATGTTCATTCACACACCATTCAAATTCTTTGCTCTTGTTGACCATACTTAAGTTTTGTACCTGAGCAAAAAAATCCATTGAATATTTTAAGATAAATGGAGTTTATAAGGTTCCTCTGTGTGTGTGATTTTTAATTTCCTATTTTCTTACTCAGGTTTGTCTTGAACTCCTGACCTCAAGCAATCCTCCTGCCTCAGCCTCCCAGAGTGCTAGGATTACAGGCATGAGCCACTGTGCCGGGCCATGATTTTTGTATTTTTTTGTAGAGACAGGGTCTTGCTATCTTGCTCAGGCTAGTCTCAAACTCCTGGCCTCAAGTGATCCTTCTGCCTCTGCCTCCCATAGTGCTGGGATCACAGGCATGAGCCACTGCACTAGGCCATAATTTATATTTTTAATTCCTTTGTATCATTTCCTGAAAGTGTTAGTGTCAGCAACCTATGTATTGGTTTAAAATAAACCATTATACAGTAATGTTTTCATTCTTAAAACTTATTGAGTGGTTACTCTGTATTTTAAGCTTCATGACAAGAAATAAAGTTCAAACACAAAATCACTTCATAAAAAATTGGCAGTTTGCACTTATTTATCACAGAGCTTTTAGTTTTTGTTAATCAGTTATCAAACTTTTGATTGTCTTTATGCCCAGCATAGTGGTAGATCCAGTTGACTATACAAAAGAAATATGCCTGAGCCACCAACTTTAGGAAGGTTAATCTAGTTTGGGATATGAGATGAACAACAACAAATATATATGATACTCTTCATTAGTACAGTGGATGAATATTGAACTGAGTAAAGCTTCTGCAAAGAACCAACAATTGAAGGATTTATGTAGGGCATTGAATAGAAAGGTAGATGGGAAATTTTAGTGAGGAAACAGTGTGTTCAAAGACTTGAAATTGGTAATGAAAATGATTTTTCTAGGGGAATGGTATGTCTGGTCTATTTAGAAAGTTCCTGTTGAGAAAAATAAGATTATGTGGGGCAAGACTGTGAGGAGTGTTGTATAGGAGATATATGTCAGAGGGGTTTAGATTTGTTGTATATGTATATGAACAGAGAGCAAGATATGATTTTGGAAGTTTAAAAACTTTTATGTCAGTGCTTTTCATCTGGGGCAGTTTTGCCCCCCAGGGGACATTTGGCAATGTCATACTACAGGGGAGGGGTGCTACTGGTGTCTAGGAGATAGAGGCCAGGAATACTGATAAACATCCTACAATAGGACAGCCCCTCCATAAGAAATAATTACCACAAATGTCAGTGATGCTGAGGTTGAGAAACCCCATTTTAAGTTGATTGTTTATGTGGCCAGCCTCTGCTTGCATGTTCTAAAGATACATATGAATGATGAATTTTAGGAGCATGAGTACAAGCGATATTAAAGTTGGGGAGGAGCTGGCTTAGATACCTCAAGGAGGAGGGGAGAGGCTATAGGAGATAGATGGGAGCAAGGAGATGCACAAGTAGTGATAAATGAGACAATTACTTAAGTAACTTTTTTTCTAAGTTTAAAAATAATACATGTTCATCGTAGGAAATTGAGGAAATATAGAGAGTGTGTGTGTGTGTGGGGGAAATCACTTGTAAACCCCCCCCAAGCAGAACAACTGTTAATATTTTAATGTGGTGATTTCTTCTAAGTCCTTTTTTATGCTGATAACTATTTTCCTTTTTATAAAACTGAGATTATACAGTTTTCTCCCTGCGAGTTTTTTTTCCTTGACTCAGCACATCACATGTATTTTCCATTCTTTGAAAAATGTTCTTTTTTTAATGGTTGTAGCATTTGTTTTTTTGTATGTGTTCTTTTGAAATTGGAATTTTGCTTTGTATTCAAAAGAGACATTTTGAAAGAAGAAATATTAGAACATGCTGATTAACTACAGAGAACTCTAAGGTTTTATACCTAGAAAGTGAAAAGAATGGTAGAACCAGTGAAATAAGTTGAGATTCTCATAATTTTCATCTTAGGTATGTAAACTGCTATTCACAGAGACACATAATGAGATTTCAATGAAGACCTTTGATGTCTGTCAATTTATATGCTTCCTAAAATTAATCCTTTTTTTTACTTTATTTTTTGCACTAAGTTTATTTTTTAGTTATTTCTTAGCAAGCCCTTTCTCTTTCCCCTTTTTTGGGAAGATTTTTAAAAATATGTTTTTCTATTAAAATAAGGCTTAAGTTTGTTGGTTATAAATCTTCCTTTTGAAAGATTAAAGGGCTAGTTTTGGTCTTTTAAATGTAGATTGCTAAGGTTTTACAAGCAAGAGGTGAGAATAACTCCTTTTTCAGGGGAGTAGGAACTATCTTTAAAAATGCTTATCTAGTAACAGGATGCATCATAACATCACACCAGTCAATAGTACATTGGTGTCTTATTAATCATTATACTTATTGATCTATATCAGTTAATTTGGTGCTTTCTGGAAAATGTATTTAGGAAAGTAAATTTAAAAAAATCAAAACACTAAACTTAATACAAATGGTACTTTTACTAGGACATACATTTTTCAAATTGGATACGATATAATTTGACTTTTCTTTGTCAGGTTCAAATGCTGTGCTTACTATATCTTGCTCATTTCCAAGTATTTTTTCACTAACAGCTTATATCCATTAATTTTGGAGACATTTGCATTAAATGTACCATCTTGTTCTTGTGGCATGGTGAAGGTAGAAATAGGAGAAAGGGTATTCTGAAAGGCTAAAAGGTCCCCCTATTTGACTTCCCTGTAACCGCCTCTCTCTCCTTCAGCTTTACACATTGCCTGCAATTCTTTTTGCCTTGAACGAGTCACCTAGAAGCCTACCACTTATGTATGAGTCATGAGATGCTCATTCTCGCATGTTCTCTTCTCACTGGTGTAATCTTAAGACATCCATCTTGGTGCTATGGTGGGAAAGGCACTATTACTGGAAGTCACAGCTCTAAGCCTGGCTCTCCTATTATTAATAATTGACTGTTCTTAGGCAAGTCACTTAATCTCATCTGTAAATTGAAATTATCTCCAAGGTCCTTTCCAACTCTGAGAATCTGTGAAGTAGTTACTTTTCATGAGAAGGCCTCTCGGGAGGAGGGAGACCTCTGGGGACACTATTAGTCTTTTACATCTTAGTGTGAATTAATCATAGATGATTTCTTCTAAAGGCATTTTAAAAAGCTACTCCCATATAATAGGATTTGGGAAAGAATCTTAGAATGGAATTTAAATGCCACTAGAATATAAGCTTCAGGAGGGTAGGAATTTTTTTTTTTTTTGGTCCACTGATATTTCCCTAGTACGTAAAATGGTAATTAGCCTGTAACATGTACTTAATATTTGTTGAATGCGTGAAGAAATGAAGGAATGGATTGTTGTTGGGGATAGACAAACTTGTTGGAATACTGCACAAATACTCTGAGTACCTCAAAAGAATTCAAAATACAAACCAACCAGAGTATAACCCATTTTTACAACATAAAATGTCTCCTAGTGACAGTAAAGCATCCATTGTTCACTTGGTTGCTTTCATAACTATTAAGCAATTACTGCCCAGACTGCCCTTCCTACTCACAAAGTGTAGTTCTGTCCATCACCAGATCTTACTTTAGTGCCAGCTTGATGTTTCAGTGTGCCTTTTATTCTTATTTGCAAAAATGTATGCCGTAGCCATTCCCTAGACCACTTAATATCATCAATAATGATATGTTTGCTGTTGTAGCAAAGATAAAACATATACATTGATTAAAATTTGGCCTCTCATCCATAGAGGGTTCATAGCACAGCAGTTGAAAACTAGTTCTCTTGGCCTTCTTGTTCCAGTTATCCTAATTTCACAACTGCCATATAAATCATCTTCAAGAATAGTTTTCATCATATGTCTCCTATGCAGAGTTTCTTAGTAAGTCTGTTTTGTCCACAAGATCAAGTCCAAATTCCTGAACCAGTATTCAAGGACTTCTGCATTTTAGCCAATCTACCTTTCCGCTCTATTCCTCTATGGTGGCATGGATTCAATAATTGCTTATATTATTGAATATAATACTTATAATAAAATATAATATAAATTAATTATTGAATAGAAAATAAGGAAACTAAAAGTAGTTGTTTTCACCTAGAAATTATGTTTACAGACGAAGAAAAGCTGGCAGATTATTTCT
The DNA here is from genome assembly GCA_008086735.1 of Cheirogaleus medius. NCBI lineage: Eukaryota > Metazoa > Chordata > Mammalia > Primates > Cheirogaleidae > Cheirogaleus > Cheirogaleus medius. The sequence continues at coordinate 18,873,801 of VBSM01001044.1, read as the reverse complement.
CAGGAAGCCTGTATAGCGTGACATTCATTATTTGAGTGAATTATCAATTTACTAAAAAATAGCATTAGGGACAGGAATCCTTAAAAGTTCATGTGAAGTTTTTTTCTCTCCTTGTTGACAGGCCTATTTGGAAACTAAATAATATAGTCAGCTCTCTGTATCTTTGAGTTCCCTATGCAGAACCCATGAATATGGATGACTGACTAGGGGACAAGAACAACCACAGATTTTGATGTCTAGGGGGGTCCTGGAACCAATCCCCCTTGGATACCAACAGAGGACTATAATCAGAAGGAAATTAAGTATGTATATTTAGTGGCATCAGTTTACATTGCAACAGGGATGACTAAATCATTCTGTGTCTGTAACATTGCTTGGGTGGTTTATCAATCTGGGTGGACTAGGTTATTTTGCAGTAACAACCCTCAAATCTCAGTGGCTTAGCCTAACAAAGGTTTATTTCTCTTCAATTCATGTTACATGTGAGTTGTCTGGGGGCTTCGCTTTATGATGTCCTTGCTCAGGAATGTGGACAGCGAGACTCTTAACTTTCTGGCCTATTGCTGGTTACCACGATAGAGGTAAGGTAATGGGAGTGAATCATACAAACTGGCTCTAATGGCTTCTGTTTATATTAATAGTTCATTGGCCAGAGCAAGTCACATGACCATGCCCAAATTCAAGATGAAGGGGAAGTATAAACCTATCATATATCTGAAAGGAGAGCTGGACTATCATGGCACAGTTTTAATGCTTACCATAATTGGGCATCTTCACATTGACATTTTTGAATATTTTTGAATATTTTGTTGCTATTCTTTCCTGGTTGACCGTTATCTTTGACATAGTCTTTCTTTAGATACGTTTCTTCATTCAGCGGCTATTAAGCATCTCTTATATGCCAAATAAGTATACCTATTCTAGGTACAGTGGACATAGTTCTTGCTCACATGGAGCTCACAGTCAAGTAAGAGGCCATGGACAATAAGCGCATAAGCTGGTTTCCAATAGTGATAAGTACTGTGGGGGGAAATACCAGGTACTGCTCTAGAGAATGATCGGAGGTGAGGGTGGAGTTACTTTTGATTGAGTGGTTAGTATGTGGGAAGAATATTTTAAGCAGAAAGAGTGGCTTGGCCACAAAGTAGAAATAAGTTTGGAGTATTTAAGGACAGAAGGCTAGTGTGGCTGGAGCATTTAGGAAGCAGGTGTAGTGTAAGAGAGTTGGTAGTTTGGTCTAAAGTAGTGATAATAGAAATGGAGAGAAATGGACAATTTGGGAATATATTATAAAGGTAGAGTCAATGAATCGGATGTAGAGAATTGAGAAAAAGTGAAATCAAGGATGAATCCTTTGAGGCTTGAGAAACTGGGAGGATAATGGTTCTATTTACTAAGTTAGGGACAGTTGAGAGGAGCAGATTTGAGAGGGTGCATATTAAGGGTTCTGTTTTCTTTTCTTTTTTTTTTTTTAATTTTTTTTTATTGCATCTTGT
>VBSM01001044.1:18844913-18872205 GCA_008086735.1 Cheirogaleus medius | reverse complement strand
TTTCTTCTAATATCTTCTAGAAGCTTTCTTTTCTGCAGAGACGTTCTATCTGGCGGTGTTTCTCGTCCGCCATCTTGCTCCACCCCCCTAAAAAGCAAGGGTTCTGTTTTCAATATGTTAAGTTCAAAGGATAGATGACTTAGACATCCATGTGGAGTTAACTAGTAGGCAATTGGAGATATGAGTTCAGAGTTGAGAGACTTTTTAAAACAAAGTTTTTTGTTGTTTTTTTCAGAGACAGGGTCTTGCTCTGTCACCCAGTCTGGTGCATAGCTCATTGTAACTATGAAACTCCTGGGCTCAAGTGATCCTCCCACCTCAGCCTCTGGAGTAGCTAGGACTACAGGCGTGTGCCACCGCACCTTGCTAATTTTTAAAATTTTTGTAGAGATGTGGTGTCACTATGTTACCCAGGCTGATGTCAAACTCAGGCCTCAAAAGGTCCTCTTGGCTCGGCCTCCCAAATTTCTGGGATTACAGGAGTAAGCTACCACACCCAGTGAAAAAATGAAGTTAATATGTTAGGTCTTGTTACAGTTAAGTCTTAGACCTAGGAGTCTTATCTCCTTAAGTCAGTGTGTGGTTCCTCTGCTGGGGAAGGAAGGCTTCCCTAAGAGAAAGGGGGCATTTTCAAACTTCAGTATACATTCTGATTTTAGCCCAGGAGATACGGTGGTGACCTTCCACTGTAAATGATAGGGATGTACTACAATCTTCACAAGTGTTGGAACACAAGAAGGGTTAAGAACCATTATGTTACAAAAGCTTGTATAAAAAGCATCATCTTTTGTTGATTTCTTAGTTTAATTTTCATAGGGTGATCTACACTTTTTTTTTGAAGGTCTTAGGGTATATTTCACCCTATTGACTTCTGGTATTGCAGAAATTAGACACGAGTGTTATAAGGGTGGTGACCTTAGTCCAAATCATGAAAAGTGATGGTTTTTTTTCTTTTTTTTGAGACAGAGTCTTGCTCTGTTGCTCTCAGTAGAGTAGTGCAGAGGTGTCATCATAGCTCGCTGCAACCTCAAAATCCTGGGCTAAAGCGATCCTCTTCCCACAGCCTCCCAAGTAGCTGTGACTACAGGCGTGCGCCAGGATGCTCGGCTGATTTTTCTATTTTTTGTAGAGACAGAATCTCGCTCTTCTTGTTCAGGCTAGTCTTCAACTCTTGAGCTCAAGAGATCCTCCCGCCTTGGCCACCCAGAGTGCTAAGGATTACAGGCGTGAACCACCCCACCCAGCCAAAGAGTGAGTTTTTAAATTAGTTTATATTAGCTTGTCTATTTGAGAGTTGAATACTATTTTATTGGTATATCCTTTCACATATAGTCTATCTTAAAAGCATCAGAAATACCTTTAGAAAAGGATCTTTAAGGTGACATTGTTTTATGTGCGTGCGTGCACACACACACACACACACAGAGTCATCCCATGGTATCCATGGGGGATTGGTTCTAGGACCACCCAAGAATACTAGAAGCTGAGGATGCTCAAGTTTCTGATATAAAGTGGTATAGTATTTGCGTATAACCTATGCATATTGCCCTGTATACTTTAAATATTTCTAGATTACTTATAATACCTAATACAATGCAAATGCTATGTAAATTGTTGTTATATTGTTTAGGGAATAATGGCAAGGAAAAAGTCTATACATATCCAGTACAGATGCAATTTTTTTTCAAGTATTTCTGAACCACAGTTGGTGGAATCCATGGGTGTAGAACCTATAGATACAGAGGGCCAATTGTATATATTTTTCCAGTTCTGAGTTCAATAAGGCAGTAGAAAGGATTAGAATATTTTTCCTCCATGTGAATAGTTCCAGAAAAATACTGGATTATTCTAACAGGGAACGTAAGGGCAAATTCATCAAAACATGCTAGAATAATTATAATCATGTACTTGTAGACTTAAGAAACCCTAAGTCTTCACAAAGATTCAGGTGTTTATATAACCATTTAAGAAAATATATATATTATTAATTCCTTTTAATGTAGTTAAAATGTAATACTTGCACATGATGCAAAATTCAAAAGGCCCAAAAGGGAGGAGGAGGAATGGGACCAAAAACCCAAAAGGCAAAAGTCTCCCTCTTATCTCATCCCCCAGCCGCACACTTCCTCTTTCTACAAGTGACTTTTGTCTCCAGTTTCTTTTGTATCCTTCCAGACATATTCAGTGAATATACAAGTATTCACTCACACATTTTTTATCTAAGTGGTAGCATACTGTTCTGCTATCTTGCTTTTTTCTCCCCACTTTCCAGTATAAGGCATAGTCACATAAAAAATAAAGTCTGCGCCAGGCATGGCAGCTCCCTCCTATAATCCTAGCACTTTGGGAGGCTGAGGAGGGAGGATCACTTGAAGCCAGTAGTTCAGGACCAGCCTAAGCAAGAGCAAGACCCTGTCTCTATGAAAAATAGAAAAATTAGCCAGGCGTGGTGGTATGCGCCTATTGTTCCAGCTACTTGCGAGGCTGAGGCAGGAGGATCCCTTGAGTCCAGGAGTTTTGAGTTTGCAATGAGCTATGATGATAACACTGCACTCTAGACTGGGGGACAGAATGAAACCCTGTCTCAAAAAGAAAAAAAAACTCCGTAGGACCAAAACTACTAAATGGTGATGACCACCTAGTTCTCAGAATTTCATTAACTTTATTTCCCCATTATTAGTCCCAGTTCCCTAATGTGGTATACTCAGTGGACTTGATTGTTAATACTGAGGAAAAGGTGGTGGGAAAACTAATTCCCACTTAGCATCTATTTTGTAGTTTTTATTTCAGGGTGACTCAGTCATAAGAATTTAGTTTGATCTAAACTGATTGAAATGATTTATCATATTTTAATTACTGAATCTGCAAAAAATCTAAACTTATTTTCATGCTTGACCTCCCTTCTCAAATTTGATGTCATTTCTCAAACCAGCCTTCCATAAGAAACTGAATTCAGAGAAAGTGGTATGATGAATCATCATTCAGCAAATATTAAACCTTTGGGATTTAATTTAATTTGGGATTAAATATTAGGGCTTTTGAGTTGTTCTAAGCATGGAATCAGGATAAGGGGACTTCATTTTATGATTTGAATATTTAATAGTATCAGGTTTTGTTTACTTGGTAAATCTGTTCCCGCAATAGAAATAAACCTAACAAATATACTAGGCAATGTGAGGTAACCTGATGGCACCCTTTCCCTGGACAGTGCATATATATAGATACTGCTTGTATTTATCTCTGTGCTTCTCTTTATTATTTTTCCAGTATTCATCTTCTCCCCCTAATCCATTCCCCATCTAATTGGCACATTCTTTCAAAATGTTAACTTTCAATCAGATTAGACTCTAGAAGGGTTTAAATGGTTCCAAACAAAACTAACCAAGTCAACAAAATGTATCATTGCTCTTCCGGTATAATAGCTTCTCATATGGCTTATAAAATACGCAGTTAATGTACCATTCACATTGTTACTTTTTGAGTGCAAGTGTTTGCTGCCCTTGTTAGCCTTCCTTTCCCAACGCTTGACCAAATATACCTAAGAAAGGAATACATTTAGGCAATCATGTAATCATTCCTTGAATCTGCTTTGACATTAAACCCTGGGTTTTTTTTAGTTCTTATTTGTGATAAATCTGCCTGCTCTAAACTGGGTTGCATGATCTGCTTAGCTCAACATAATTTTTGAACACTCTTGTAGTCTTATGTAATTATGAAAATAAATTTTACACATTGATTAAAATGTAGTGGAACACTCATTGAGAATCACTGGGCAAGTCCTACTGGACTAGAAGCTGTTACTGTCTATAAGATGACTCTCTAAATATCTTTGCTTTAAACTTCTATCTTCTATCTCATAGTTTAACTCAAAGAGCAACATTTTTCCTAAGCTCTTAGATAAATCCTCAGGGATATCTCCATGCTTTGCATGTTGTTTGTTTGTCTATTTCTCCTGCTATAAACTTTGGGATGGTGGTGAGAATTTCACTACAGAGGAGGTTGGGAAGTATGAGTAGGAGTGAGGTGGGAAACTACTAGTAGCTATGATATAGCTGTATATTACACCAAGAATTCTTTTACCTTAGAGTGGTTCAGGTCACTGAATTTTATAATTTTACAATTATTTTGCATTCCATTATATAACTTAAGAATTTGTGTGTTTTAAGGCTTAGGCTTTAATTTATCAGTTCCTATTAGTGTATCATCCTTATGTTAAGAAACTCATTTTTTATTTAAAATGTAATACCTTTTATTGTAGAAAATCAGTATAGAAAATTAAGCCCAAGAAAATGATTCATTCTTAACGTTACAGAAAAATAAACAGAAAAAAAAAAGGAATGTAGAAAGAACCCTCATCCTTGCAGGATTTTTTTTTCCTGTGTTGCATGTACACACAGAGAAACATATAACAAGTTTAAGAACTGATATTAAAATTTTCTGCCTGGGCACAGTGGCTCACACTTATAATCCTAGCACTCTGAGAGGCTGAGGTGGGAGAATTGCTTGAGGCTGGGAGTTTGAAACTAGCCTGAGCAAGAGGGAGACCCCATTTCTACGTAAAATAGAAAAATTAGCCTAGTGTGTTGGTACATGCCTGCAGTCCCAGCTACTTGGGAGGCTGAGGAAGGAAGATCACAGGAGCCCAGGAGTTCGAGGTTGCTGTGAGCTCTGATGAGGCCGCTGCACTCCAGCCTGGACAACAGAGCGAGATTCTATCTCAAAAAATAAAATAAAATAAAAAATTTGCTGACACCACAAATCATGTTTCTTATACCAAGGGCAGCTTGCTTCATTAGTGATATTTGTATATAAGTGAATAATGGCTAACATTTACAGAGTGATTACAGACATTGTGGTAAGTGCGTTATTTTATTTAATCCTCACAGCACTACTCTGTAAATAGGAGGTTAAGTAACTTGCCTAAGATTGTACATAACTAATACATGGTGAAAACAGGACTCAAACCCGAGAAGTATGACTCTAGGACTTGTCTTTCCCTGTTTGTTACATTATACTGCCTACTCTTTTTTTTTTTATTGAGACAGAGTCTTGCTCTGTTACCCGGGCTAGAGTGCCATGGCGTCAGCCTAGCTCACAGCAACCTCAAAGTCCTGGGCTCCAGCGATCCTCCTGCCTCAGCCTCCCGAATAGCTGGGACTACAGGCATGCACCACCATGCCCGGCTAATTTTTTCTGTATATTTTTAGTTGGCCAATTAATTTCTTTCTATTTATAGTAAAGACGGGGTCTCGCTCTTGCTCAGGCTGGTTTTGAACTCCTGACCTTGAGTGATCCACCCGCCTCGGCCTCCCAGAGAGCTAGGATTACAGACGTGAGCCACCGCGCCCGGCCTATACTGCCTACTCTTTTCAGTTTAATTATGTAAGAATAGTACAACTTCATATTAAATCTTTTGAATGCAAACTAAAACATATTGTTTATCATTTGTCAAATTTTCAAAGCTAAAATATTTATAACACAGAATTTTGTGTTATCAAGGGTGCAGAGAATCCACCTCTAATATCAGAAGTCTAAATTTAAAAAAAAACGTTTTTAGAGGGCAACCATCCATCTCTGCCAAATTCACCAAACTTCTTAGTTGCCAATTTAATGAATATAACAATTTAAAGTAGGAGTTTAAAAAAATTGTTTCTACAAAAATTAATCGGAATGCTTTGGATAGATTGGATGAAGGCAAGTGACTCAAAAACTTTGTATCAAATTAGGTGTAGTTTAGAAAGCTAAACATAAGTAAAATTGTAACAATTTAGGATTTGACACTGAATATGCTACATATCATTAAGTTGTTGAGCTCTTGAGCCATTTTAAGGAAACAAACTAGAAATCATAGATGATGCTTGATTATTTTTAGATTTTAAGTTAAAATGTTTAAGGTACATGTATAACATCTTTTTTAAAAATGAATCCTCATATTAAATGATTTTTTGACCAACCATTGCTCCCAGTCACATTATATGAAAAGGCTTTTACCATGTATTTCAAGAGCCTTATAGCCATATTTTGTGATTCAAATAATTTCCCAAAGGAAATAATCAGATATGTACACATATTTATGTATGGATATTCATCACAGTATTTTCTATAGGAGCAAAAATAAAAATAAACAGCATTCATGTGACAATATTCTGTATGCTCATTTTAAATCATATTTTCAAAAAGCCTTTTTAATATGTAAGAAAATACATTATAATATTAATGACAAAATGCAGCATATAAAACTAAACTGCATGGGAGGAAAAAATACCAGATATTATTGATGGTTGAATTACTGGTGATATTTTATTTTAATTTATTTTTAAAGTAAATGATACTTAAATACAAAATTTGGTATCAAGTAAAAAATATTCTCTACCACCTTTGTTCCCCAGCTTCAAGGTTCACCTGTGTGGAAGCATTCAGTGTTTGTTGGGGATATTCTAAAATGAGAGAGAGAATTTTTTCCATGTTTATTTCTGATTTTTTTTTTTCTATGCACTCCACTGATATATATCAGGAGGCATATAATGTCTGATTGTCTCCTTTTTTAATGCTAAGATTGATTAATGGTTTGGAAGTTGTCAACCTGATCTATCCATTATAAAGCTCCCTATCATCTTTTGTAACTGTTTGTTTGTGGTTTGGGTTTTTTTTTTTTAGAGATAGGGTCTCACTCTGTTGCCCAGGCTGAAGTGCAGTGGCACGATCGTAGCTCACTTAGCTTGCTGCAGCCTCAAACTCCTGGGCTTAAATGATCCTCCTGCCTCCTGAGTAGCTGGAATAGCTGGCATGAGCCACCACCTGTAACTGTTTTTGCTTTCTATCTGTGTCCAAATAGAGAAACCATTTCTGGAGAAGAACTGGAAATATGGAAAGCTTTAGATTCTGGTTTTTGAGTAAAGCAGAAGTTTTACAGTGTTTGCTTAACTAGAGAGTTTTCCTTTATTTCATTTTTACAATTCCCTGTTTGTCTTCAGGACTCAGGTCCACTGTGATCTGAGATGTATTCCCAGATGTTTCACTGCCCCTCAAATTAGATGGGCTGCTTCTGCTTTTCTAGTAACCTGTACTATCTATTCCTCTTAAATAGCACTAATTATTTATACTTATTGGCTTTCTTGTTATTCTTCCCCACTAGAATGTTGTAAACTTCTGGAGAAATAAAACATGTACTTATAATTCACTTCTTGACACATAGGTGCTGAATCAATACATGTTGGATTGAATACATATACTTTCTTTTAATCATTTAAGTAATGAACCCTAAAATACTAGCACTTGTATAGTACTAGTATAATGATATTCATTCGCTCACTGGAGGATATATATTTACATTAATTAATAGTTATTGAGTTACCTTTTAGGTTGTGTATGTAAGGTCTGAAATGCAGTTGCTGCCCATGAGAAGTATTGCAGTCTATTTGGCAAGAGGAGACACACATGGATCAGTTAGTGCCCAGTCACATCTTACATTTCGGCCTTCAATTATTTGTTGATCGTTGAAGTCTTAAACTGTGTAATATTAATTAAGTACAAAAAGGTAGTAACAGAAGAGATCATTGAAGACAGGAATTAAGAAATGTTTCAGAGAGGAAGATTTTAACTCAATCACTGAGAGAGGCTGTGATGAAGTAGAAAGGAGGGAGAGGGGCATTTGGGGGAGAAGAAACATTTTGTTTCAATAAAAATGAATCACTAGGAGAGGCAAGTGTATTAATAGCAAAAGCTTAGGAAATGAGACTTAATGGTATAAAATTATGCTTTCTATGTTTACAGATACTTAAAATGAGTTTAAGAGTCTCTGCCCTTTTCCCTCTGTTTATTTTTGTAAAAGCTTTAATATGGTTAGTTTTTTAAGTTTTTGCCTTCTCATAAACTGGATCCCTTGTTCTCTATGTGATCTTCTAATATTAGTGTTCTGCTAAACTTTGCCTACCGCTTTGAAACCACTTTGATTTTTTGTTTGTTTTTAATAGAGACAGGGTCTCACTGTATTGTCCAGGCTGGAGTACATTGCCATAATCATAGCTCACTGCAGCCACAAACTTGCCGGCTCAAGCAATCCTCCTGCCTCAGCTCCCCAAGTAGCTAGGACTACCGGTGTGAGTCACCACTCCTGGCTTGATGTTTTTGTGTTTGTTTGTTTGTAGAGCCAGGAGTCTTGTTATATTGTTCAGGTTGGTCTTGAGTCCCAGGGCTCAAGCGATCCTCCCACCTTAGCCTCCCAAAATGCTGGGATTATAGGCATGAACCACCACACCCAGCCTGACTGACATCACTTTGAACACTCAAAATATTCTCTTCTTAAGTTTTAACAGTTTGGTAATTAACTTATTTACTTCCCTTTCTCTTTATCCTAATTTTCTCTACTTAAAAAAATCCTATTTTATTGTCTGCAGGTTTTCTCTTTCTTTTGGAGTGAGGCAGGGCAAATACATAAACATCTTAACTTTTATAAATGAAGAAAGTGAGACTCAGCTGTTTCCAAGGCCACAGACCTAGTTAAGTGGGAAAGTTGGGAATTTGAATATGAGTCTGTTAGACCTAATCTTTTAGCTATATCACCCTTTAAAGGTTGGATGAGTCTTTAATTTTTTGCCCAGGTAGATTATGACACCTACTGCATAGTGATCAGAATGCTTTCCAGAAAGCTAGGAGGGACAGGAGGAGCCTGGAGGCCTTTGCAGATTAAACGTTTAACTCCCACTTGGCCTCCAAGTAAGAACACTTACTCCACATCATTGCATATTGAGGGCATCTCCAGTCTGCAGCTAGATCCAGCTGACACAGCTAAGTAGAGCAAACAGAAAACCAATAAGGCTGGCTTTGGTAGTCACCAGTAGAAACAAATATATATTTCAGATACTTTGAGGAATGTTTCTGTAACCTCCAGGATTGAAGGGTAGACCAATTTCCTGGAGAAAAAAGAATGGATGTGGGCCTAGGGAGCCGTATTTCTCAGCTGTGTTAAGCAAGTGCCAGGTGTCCAAGATGCCTAGTGAAAAGTCATGGCATGTGCTCTGTGTCCCAATTTCTTTTAAGTCAGACTATCGAGGTGTAATTTCCATGCGTTTTGACATGCACACAGTTGTGTGATCACCACCACAATCAAATATGGAATAAGTCCCTCTCCCCAAAATGTTTCTTTTCTTTTTTTAGTCAACTTCTCCCTTTCCCCAGTCACTGATATTTTTCTTTCCTTATCTATATTTTTGCCATTTCTAGAATGTCTGGAAGTTGTATAGTATGTAAGCAATGGAGACAGAATGCTTTGGTTCCAGTGCTGACTGTTATCACTTTTTTTGTTGTTGTTTGATCTTGGGAAAATTATTTATTCTTTTTATGCCTCAATTTTTTCATCTATGAAAAGGGGATAATATACCTGCGGTGGCTATGCCTGGCTTTTGGTAAACTTTTGATAAAGGCTAGCTGTTATTTTTAATGATATTGTTATTTAACACCATTAAATATTAACACCATTTCAGTGAGAACCCCTCCCAAATCCCCCAAAAAACCGTTTCTCCACCCCCATAAAAAACTTGGAATGTTTTGTGTTTTCTTCATTCTAATTAAAAAAATTAACTATTAATCTTTAGTTGTATGATATCCAGTTATGAGGACCTTTGATATTTAGATGAATAGTGTAGTCTTGTATAGTAAATCAGTCCCCACAACCATGTTCCTTGAAACATCTGCATCTTTCAAATTTTATACATATCTGTAAAAAAAAAAAAGGGTATTATAGGATAGTCACTAAGTTTGAGGAGTCACAGAGTTAAATAAAATTATGCAGGCTTCTCAGAGTCTTTTAGATATTCGATATCCGAGAAATAGTTTAACATGTAGCATATCCAAACTTACATTAAAATGAAGTAAAGCATCCATTAAAATATATGTGGATACTTTAAACATAACTTGGGACATTCTGTAGTACTATTTTACCATGAACACTACAGGCAGTGTTTGTATAGGATGATTTGTAGGGATCAGGAAAAGACTGGTGGCAGGAATATCAAGTAATTCTTACAGTGATTTAGACTTGAAGTGATGGACCTATAGTTCTGACAGTGGAAAAAGGAACGTCAGAATGGACCTGTGAATTATTTTGAAGGAAGATTCAAGAAGACTTAGTGATTTGTTGGAAGGAAGGAAAGAGGAGTCAACTCCTAGGTTTCTAGTCTAAGAGAAATTTGGTTACAGTAATTTCAAATGTGTTAGGAAGGGCAGCTGGTTGGTTTGACTTTGAAGAGATTTAAGAGATTTGTTTTAGGTATGTTAACTTGGACCTAGCCATGGCAAACCAGGAAGCCAAATACAAAGAATTTAAGGGAGAAACTGGGTCTAGAGAAATAGCTGAAGCCATGAAAGTATATTTCCCCACTTTTGTGTAGAGAGAGAAGAGTTGCTAAAGAAAAGAACCAGTTCCTGGAAAAGGAACCAGAAAAATGGTAAGGGAACAAGGAGAGTTGGGACAGCTGTGTTATATGAACAGGAAGAGTCCAAAAAGGGTCATGGAGTGATGAAAGAGCTAAATGGTGATGAAGAATGAGCAAAGTCTTTAGAGTTGGCTTGGCTGACCTTGATGAGCATCATTAGTGCTATAAAGGCTCCTATATAGCTTCAAGGAACATTGAAAATGCAATTTTTTCAGATGATGGGGCAAAATAAAAGCAAGATTGTAAAGGGTTAAAGAGAAAATGGAAGCTTAAAAAGCACTTATTGTAGAAATTTGGCAGCAAAGGAAAGCAGAGAAAGAGTATAGGAGTTGGTAGGGGAAATCTGAGCATGTTTGAAAGCAGAAGGGGAGGAATCAGATCAAAGAGAGAAATTGAAGATTTTTAAACAGTGTGTGTAGTAGCGAGGTCCAAATTGATGTGAGAAAGCAAGAATTGAGAAAATTAGATGAAGTTGTCCTAATTTTGGAGAAGTTAAAATAGGTTCTTAGGAAATGTTACCTGTGTGTATTGACATTTCCACCTTTTTTGCTTGTTTGCTATAAGTGAGTTATACAACTAACTAAAAGTTTTTAGTTAACTAAAGAAGATAGTGATCTCACTACATTAAAATAAAATTTACTTTCTCAGATTATAAAAATAATTCATGTAGAATTTCTTTGTAGAAAATAGAAAAACATGTCAACAAAGAAAAAAAATCACCTGTAATCCCACCAGGAATAAATAATTTCTGTTAATGTTTTGATAGAACTCATCTATAATATATCTCTTTTGAAAAACTAGGATCATACTATGCATTTAGTTTTCTATTCTGCTTTTTAAAATACCATTGCTAGCCTGGTATGGTGTTGCACACCTGTAGTTCCAGCTGCTTAAGAGGCTGAGGCAGGAGGATATCCTGAGCCCAGGAGTTCGAGGTTAACCTGGGCAACATAGCAAGACCCCCCCATCTCTATTAAAACAAACAAACAAACAAATGACTATGTTTTGAATATGCTTCCCAAAGTTCATGTGTTGAAAACTTAATCCCCAATGCAACACTGTTGAGAGAGGTCCCAACCTTTAGTGGTGATTAGGTCATTAGGGCTGGCTTCTCATGAATAGATTACTGTTATCTTGGAGGTAGGTTCTTTATTGTGAAAGGAAGTTTGTTACAAAACTGAATTCGGCCCTTTCTTTCTCTCTCTCGTGCTCTCTTGCCTTTCTGCCTTCCAACATGGGATGGTGCACCAAGAAGGCCCTCACCATATGTGGGCCCCTGAGTCTTGGACTTCCTAGCCACCAGAACTGTAAGAAATACATCTCTGTTCTCTATAAATTACCCAATCTCAGGTATTCTGCTATAGCAGCACATAACAGACTAAGATAGCCATTATTTTTTAAAACTTCTTCCACTTTACAAAACATTCTTAAAAATAATGTTTTTACTATTCCGTTGTAAGCACTGACCCCATTCAGATCAGCCTTGGTTTTCTAATTTGTGTTTTTATCACCTTGTCACCTGATCTATATTCCATTATTAAACATAAGTACTACAGATACAACTGTGATTAGTAAGAGTCTGGCAGCTGGATTTAGGAGGAAGGAATCAGTATCCTCTGGCCCTAAAGATTGTCCAAGAAAAATCTCATTGTTACCTTCTCTTCCTCTCCCCTTCACTGAAATTCTTCATGTTCATTCTTCCTTTCATTTTTTGAGTGGTAGCTGCCTCATGGGAAAACCTGTGATTTGTCTTTAAACCCAATAAATCTGCTGGGCCTTAAAAGAGAGAAGAAAAGGTTACCCATATGAGGTAAAAGAAAGACGGTAGGTAGCTTATAGCTTATGTTCATCTGTACACATGTTGTCATCTCAAAAGAGTTAGTATTCTTATATTTGGTTTGAATAGGCTTTCTAAAGAAATGTTTAGTTGAGAATGAAATGGATTCTGTTAATGAAAACAAATATGGTAGAATGGCATGGATTCTGTTAACTATGCTCTGCCACTAACTGTCTTTTGGTGAGTTACTTGGTATCTCCAGGTTAAAAAAATAAGCTCAAGCTTTAAATTCTTCAAATAAAATCCTTTTATTTCTTATGTATTTTGTTACTATAAGATAGTGATCATTATAAACTGCTTTTAACCTCAAGACTCTTGTGATAGTGGGAATGACTCTGTGGTAGTGACTAGAGAAGAATGACTCTGCACACAACCATGTTTTGTTTTTCAAGAAGAGGAATAAAATTGCTGCATGAAATTACTGAGTTAAATACAAGGTAAATAATGAATATACTGTAGTATATTAATGTAAAAAGAAAGCTTACGTTAACTTGATTTTGAGCTGTAACTTAAGGTATTACAGACAAAAGTCCACACATGTTTCATTCCTGAATGATGAGTTTTTCTTATTGTGAGTAGGAAGGGGACACTAAGAGCTGTTTATTCTCTTGATTTGGCAGCCATTGTAATAGATTATATGAATAGATCCCTTTTCATCTTTCTGGTAGGAGATAGTTACTATGTAAAGAGAATTCATCTCTCCAATTCCTTAATTTATTTATTTATTTTAAATTTAAGCATATTATGGGGGTACAAATATTACGGTTATGTATATTGCCCATGCCCCCCCCCTCGAGGCAGAGCCTCAAGCATGGCCATCCCCCATACGTTGCACATCTTACTCATTATGTCTCCAATTCCTTCTTCATCCCGTTTTTCTGCATTCTCAAGAAAATACCCATAGCAATCACTGTATTGTTGCTATTTAAGAAAATATGCACTATATCCAATGTTCAGGATAGTTAAAAGTTAGTATGTTGATCCCTTCTCAATCTCCTAGCCCAGGAGTGGGGAACCTGCAGCCTTAAGGCCACATGTGGCCTTCTAGGTCCTTAAATACAACCTTCTGACTGAATCCAGATTTTATAGAACAAATACTTTTATTAATACATTTTTGTTCATCTATTCATTTTTATTTTATTTTTAAAATGAACATATTTAAAATACCAAAGAATAAAATAAGTTTTAATGAAATAATCTTCCCAGATTGGCCAGCACAATTAGAACATTAGTAAGCCATAAGGGCTAAATCGACAGCTGCTACGCTCATGATTTAGTTCTAACTTCCCCAGCCACACTGGCACCACTTCTACAGGAGGCTGGTTGATGAGAGTTTATGGGGGTTGAGTTCACCAGTCTCTTATCAGCTTTTGACAGTGGTGCACTGTGTTTCTTTTTAAAGTGGAATTTGTGAATAGTTGCATGGCTCTACAGTATTTTTTAATTCTGTCTGCTTAACAGTCCATTATGTCAAAGAAGACAGGCTGGGCGCGGTGGCTCATGCCTGTAATCCTAGCACTCTGGGAGGCCGAGGCGGGTGGATTGTTTGAGCTCAGGAGTTAGAGACCAGCCTGAGCAAGAGCGAGACCCCGTCTCTACTAAAAATAGAAAGAAATTAATTGGCCAACTAAAAATATATATAGAAAAAATTAGCTGGGCATGGTGGAGCATTCCTGTAGTCTCACCTACTTGAGAGGCTGAGGCAGAAGGATTGCTGTGAGCTAGGCTGATGCCACAGCACTCTAGCCAGGGCAACAGAGTGAGACTCTGTCTCAAAAAAAAAAAGAAGACCAAGAGAAGAAAACAGATTTTTTTAATGAGTATTGGGAATTGCAATATTGTCTTGTTTCTGCTAAAGATAAGGTGATTTGCTTGCTTTGTGATACTGCAGTATCAACATTAAAGAAATTCAGTGCTCAGGGCTGGGCGTGGTGGCTCATGCCTATAATCTAGCACTTTGGGAGGCCAAGTCATGAAGATTGCTTGAGCCCAGGAATTTGAGACTATCCTGAGCAACGTAATAAGATCCTGTCTCTACAAAAAATAGAAAAATTAGCTGGGCATGGTCATATGTGCCTGTAATCCCAGCTACTCAGGAGGCTGAGGCAGGATTGCTTGAGCCCAGGAGTGTGAGTTTGCAGTGACTTATGATAACGCCACTGCACTTGAGGCCAGGCAACAGAGCAAGACCCTGTCTCAAAAAAAAAATATGAAGCAAGCAAAGTGTACCTCTCATGGAGCTTACATTCTAGTAGAGAAGACATATGATAAACAGACAAATATATATGTCCAGTAATGGTTAAGTACTAGAAACAAAAATAGAGTACGGAGGTAGAGAAGTGAAGGTAGGTGCTATTTCAGAGGGTCGTTCAGGGAAAGCCACTCTGAAGAGGAGGGGATATTTGAGCAAGAACCTAAAAATGTAAAGAAGCAAGCCAGAAGAATATATTAGAGGAAAAATTTCCCAAGTATAGAGTATAGCAAGTACACAGAGCCCTGAGATGAGAAATTTTGGAATCCATTCTCTAGCGAGCAGATTTAGGCCTAAAACATAAAACATCTTTGGTACATTAGACCAAGGTACTTCTCAAAAGCTGTGTTCTTTTTTTAAAATTGGGATTATAATTTCTACATTATAAATTGTGCTGATGATTGAACATGAGACTCAATATAAAGCATCTATAATATAATATAATAATAGAAATAGCTATTATTTTATTGGAAATTATTGTTGTTAGACCACTCATTTTAAGCTTTCAAAATTAGTTTTACAAACTAGTATTACAAAATTAGTTTTACAAACTAGTATTCTTTGGTAATCTTTTTTATGTCTTTATGTCTTTTTATGTCTTTAAAAATTTATAGAATACTAAACTGAATACTACCATTTTAGGAATATCATAATCTTAATGAAATATAACTATTACTTCAGCATCAAATTATGCTTTTGATAATCATTCTATTATATTTATTTTGAAAATATAAATATCATTAGAGATTTATCTCCCCAAATTACTTTTATTAAGATTCATTTGTGATAGAGACAACCCCAGATTTATTGATGAATTGGATTCCAAAAAGGTGTATTTTTACAGATTGTTTAATAATGAGATCACATCTTTAAACAGGAACAAGAGTCTACTCTAATAGTGATGATTTCTAAGTTTAAGCCTTAAAAGCCTGTTTAGAGCTGATCTAATAGTACTATTAAGTGGATTTCTGTGGGAAAAATGTAACTTGAATCCAACTCGGGATACTAAGAATTCATTCTATCCTGTAGCATCCTCAGGCAGGAAAGAAGACGGAGAAAGATCCCTTGTTGTAGTAAATGCCTTTTGTATATAGTGGTTTTAAATTTAGTCTTTGGATACCTATACTTGGAAATAACCAAATGTTTCCCGCTTTGTACAATATTGAGATGTGTTTGTCTTTATTTTTTAATTTTTATTTAATTTTTTTCTCTTTTAGAGCAGACCAGGAAATAGAAGAGGTGTTTGGTATTATTCCTGAAGTATAGTTTCTGTCCTTCATTTTCTGTCATTAAGCTCTCACTTCCTCCTACCTGAATCCTATCCCTCATCAAAAGTCCAGCTCAAGCCTTTCCTAATCACAGAGGTCCATAATAGTAAGCTATTTCTCTTTGAACCCTTATATAATTTAATTTTTCTATAAGTTTAATCTATGCATTATGTGAGGTATACAGCCTGATAGAATTAGCTAACTAGCATGTGGTTGTGTCCTGTCAATCTAACTAGATAGTGAGTTTCTTAAGGCAAGAAAATTTTCTTTGTCTTCCTTTCACCACTTTGCTTCATTTACTCAATTTTTAAATATTAGGTGATTAAATATGAAATGTCTGATTTTGAATCAAAAGTGTAGTTAATTATATCTCAAACAAGAAGCAGTACAGTGAATCAAAGTATGCACCTAAACTATCGACACAGTTTTTTTTTATTTTTTTTTGAGACAGAGTCTCACTCTGTTGCCCCGGCTAGAGTGAGTGCCGTGGCATCAGCCTAGCTCACAGCAACCTCAAACTCCTGGGCTCGAGTGCTCCTCCTGCCTCAGCCTCCCGAGTAGCTGGGACTACAGGCATACGCCACCATGCCCAGCTAATTTTTTTTCTATATATTTTTAGTTGGCCAATTAATTTCTTTCTATTTTTAGTAGAGACGGGGTCTCACTCTTGATCAGGCTGGTTTTGAACTCCTGACCTTGAGCGATCCACCCGCCTCGGCTCCCAGAGTGCTAGGATTACAGGCGTGAGCCACCGCGCCCGGCCTCGGCACAGTTTTGCTATCTTAACAGTAGCTTGTTTATGCCAGCAGTGAAGAAGCCTGGAGAGTGAATGGCAATGAAATCACAAAAGGTGTTTCCCACAGCTTGTTGAGAGTTGAGTATTTTTCCTTGCAAGAAGTGGTCCAAAGCCTGGAAGAAGTAGTCAATTGGAGTAAGGTCTGGTGAAAATGGTGGATAACAGACAGTTTCCAAGTCCAGCCTCTGTAGTTTGAGCAGCTTTGTTTGTGTGACATGTAGTCAAGCATTGTCTTGCAAGAAGATTGGCCTGTTTCTATTGACCAATCTCTGCTGCTTAATTGCAAGCATCCTCATCATTTCGTCCAGTTGATTGCAGTAGACATCAGCTGTAATCCATTGACCAGTTTTCATGAAGCTGTAGTGGTTAATACCAGTGCTGGAACACTAAACAGACACCATTAGGTTTTTTTTTTAATGAATATTTTTTTGGACTGTTTTGGCACTTCATCTTTATCCAATCATTGTGCCAAATGCTTGTGATTATCAAAAAGAATCCATTTTTCATCACACATAACAATATGGTGTAGAAATGGTTTGTCTTTACGTGATGACAACAAAGAAAGGCAAGCTTCAAGATGATTTCTCTTCTAACGCCTATTTAATTCCTGTGAAACCCATCTATCCAGCTTCTTTACCATGCCAGTTTGTTTCAAATGGTCCAACATTGTTGGAATAGTAACGTCAAACCTTGCTGCTAATTCACGCATAGGTCGAGATAGATTTGCTTTCACTGTGGCTTTTGGCTCATCATTATCCACCTTGGTCTCAGGTTGCCCATGTGCCTCATTTTCAAGAAAAAAATCACCAGAACGGAACTTCTCAAACCATGGACATACTCTGTGTTCATTAGCCACATCCTTCCCAAGCACTTCGTTGACATTTCAAGCTGTCTGCGCTGCATCGGTTCCATGATGGAACTCATATTCGAAAATAACCTGAATTTTTTCCTTATTCATGGTTTCACAAAAATTGCTCTTAAAAATTTTTTTAGAAAGATAATCCCAAGCCAAAATGTGTTTGAAAGAATGAGGATGTACCTTCACAATAAAAATAAAACAAAAGTGTCAAAGTAAAATGTCAGAGATATCAGCTGTCAAACTTAGTACTTAAGTAAATTGGGTGTTTTGTACTTAATAACCTATTGATTATGTACAAAACTTAGAAGCAGAGCTTCATTTTCATAAGTCCAGACATGTTAATTTATTTGTTAGATAAATGAATTCTTTTAGAGGGTGGGTTTTAGAAACCTATTAGAGCAATGTTCAGTTCCTTGCCTAGTGCATTTTTAAAAAAATCTGTGCCTAGGCCGGGTGTGATGGCTCACACCTGTAATCCTAGCACTCTGGAAGGCAGAGGCAGGAAGATCACTTGAGGCCAGGTTTGTTCAAGGTCAGCCTGAGCAAGAGTGAGACCCCAGTCTCTACAAATCATAGAAAAATTAGCCAGGCATGGTGGCACATGCCTGCAGTCCCAGCTACTTAGGAGGCTGAGGCAGGAGGATCCCTTGAGTTTGATGTTGCAGTGAGCTATGATGATGCCACTGCACTCTAGCCTGGGTGACAGAATGAGACTGTGTCTCAAACAACAACAACAACAAAAAAAAAAAAAAAACAAAACCAAAAACTGCCTGGTTTGTATCCAATGGAATAGAGGAAATGAATCATTTAGCTCCTCTCTCGTTTATTTTCTTCTGGCCCCTCTAGATACATACAGATTTTATAAGCATATTTATCTTCATTATTTTGACTCACAGCAGCTGTGTGCCTTGCTCATTTTTACTCTATTTAGAGGGCAAAGTTTTGACTGTCATTATAATTCCCCTGTATATCTAGTTTGAATTCAGATTATTTTTTGGGGGAAAAGGGTGCTAATATAAATGGTAATGATTTTTAATTTAAATTACCTTTGTTCATTGCTGGTACATAGGAAAACAAATTACTTTTGTATATTGACCTTGTATTCTGCAGTTTCTCCATTAATCATTTTTCAGTTTTAGGAGTTTTTTTGATGATTCTTTCACATTTTCTCCATAGATAATCATGTCATCTGCAAACAAAGACAATTTTATTTTTTCTGCCCCAATATGTATAACTTTTATTTCCTTTTCTTGTCTTATTGCATTAGCTAGGCCTTCTTGTACAATGTTGAAAAGCCAGAGTGAGAGGGCATCCTTCCCTTGTTCCTGATCTTAGTGAGAAAACTTCACATTTCTTACCATCAAATATGATGTTAGCTGTAGGTTTTTTGTAGATGTTTTTTATCAAATTGAGGAGCTTCCCCTTTATTTCTCATTTGCAAGTGTTTTTACGATCAGTGGGGTTGGATTTTGTCAAATGATTTTTCTGTGTCTGTTGATACAATCATGTAATTTTTCTTGTTTAGACTGTTGATGTGATGGATTCAATTGATCGATTTTCAAATGTTGACCCAGCCTTGCATACCTGGGGTAAATCCTACTTGGTTATAGTGTATAATTCTTTTTATACTTTGTTGGATTAGATTTGCTAATATTTTGTTGAGGATTTTTGCATTGATGTTCATGAGAAATTGGTCTGTGGTTTTTTTGTAATGTCTTTGTCTGATATTGGTATTAGGGGATTTCAGAATGTTTCTGAGTCAGTGAATTAGTTCTGAGTTTTTCTTGATTATTGTCTAATCATTCAACTAGTAGAATATAACAGCTTATGTTAATTATAATTTATATTACTTTGTAATATTTCCCCTTAATACCTGACAACCCCTAATCCCATTTCTGTAATTTTGTCACTTCAAGAATGCTCTGTAAATGAACTCATAGTATGTAAAGTTTTGGGGTTAACTGTTTTTCACTCAGCATAATTCTCTGCATATTCATCCAGAATATTGCATGTATTAATAGTTCATTCCATTTTATTGCTGGGTAATATTCCATGATATGGATATACCACAGTTTGTTTAACCATTTACCCATCAAGGGAAATCTAGATTGCTTCCAGTTTTGGACTATTATGAATAAAGTCTATATAAACATTCATGTACAGGTTTTGGTGTGAAATAAGTTTTCATTTTTCTGAGATAAATTCCTAGGAGTGCAATTGTTGGATCATATGTTAGTTGCATTTTTATTTTTTTTAAGAATCTGCCAACTATTTTACAGAATGGCTGTACCATTTTACTTTTCCTCCAGCAATACATGAATGATCTAATTTGTTTGCATCCTTGCCAGTATTTGGTATTGTCACTATTTTTTATTTTAGCCATTCTAATAGAGTAAAATATGTCATTTTTTGCATTTCTCTAATGGCTAATGATGTTGCATATGCTTATTTGCCATCTGTATACCCTCTTCAGTGAAATGTCTTCTTTTTTAATGGTAAAAAAAAAAAAAAAAGGCTATTTAGAATTAGCATGCTCTTTGCCTAATTGGATTTGGGGGGTTTTACTGTGATTTCGAGAGTTCTTTTTGTTTTTCCTATTAATTAATTTATATACCTACATACACATGCTTACTACAAGTACCTAAAACAGAGCCAGAGAGTTCTTTATATATTCAAGATACTAATCTGTTTTTGAATTTGTGGTTTGCAGATATTTTCTGTCAATTTGTAGTTTATCTTTTCTTCCTCTTACTGGGGTCACTTGCAGAGCAAAAGTTTTTAATTTTCATGAAGCCCTGATTATCAAATTTTCTTGGATCGTGACTGAAGTAGAGCATTTTGCCTAGCCCCAAATATTTCTTCTGTGTTTTTTCCTGAAAACTTTATAGTTTTATCTTTTTTAAATCATTTTTGCAACAACTTTATTAAGATACAATATACAGGCCGGGCGCAGTAGCTCACGCCTGTAATCCTAGCACTCTGGGAGGCCGAGGAGGGTGGATCGCTTGAGCTCAGGAGTTCGACACCAGCCTAAGCAAGAGCGAGACCCCGTCTCTACTAAAAAATAGAAAGAAATTAGCTGGACAACTAAAAATATATATGGAAAAAATTAGCCGGGTGTGGTGGCGCATGCCTGTAGTCCCAGCTACTCAGGAGGCTGAGGCAGAGGATTGCTTGAGCCCAGGAGTTTGAAGTTGCTGTGAGCTAGGCTGATGCCACGGCACTCTAGCCTGGGCAACAGAGTGAGATTCTATCTCGAAAAAAAGATAAAATATATAAACCATACAGTTGAACCATTTAAAGTAACTTATGCAGGCTGGATGTGGTGGCTCACACCTGTATTCTCAGCAGTTTGGAAGGCGGAAGTGGGAGGATTGCCTGAGACCAGCCTGGGCAACATAGCAAGAACTTGTCTCTAAAAAAAAAGAAGAAGAAGAAGAAGAAAAATTAGCCATGGTGACGCACACCTGTAGTTCCGAGTTACTTGGGAGGCTGATGCAGGAGGATCACTTGAGCCCAGGAGAGTTCAAAGCTGCAGTGAGCTATGATCACACCACTGCACTCTAGCCTGGGTGACAGAATGAGACCTCCATCTCAAAAATAATAACTTGAAAAAATAATCAAATAAAGTACTTAGGCAAGTAACAATCTATCTTCTGTCTCTATAGATTTGCCTATTCTAAACATTGCATATAAATGGAATCATATTCTAAACATTACATATAAATGGAATCAAATGATGTGGTCCTTCATGACTGGCTCCTTTCACTTACCACATTCACTTATCACTTTCACATACCACACTTCGTTTATCTATTCATCAGTTCATAGGCATTTGTATTGCTTCCATTATTGGTTATTATGAATAATATTGCTATGAACATTCATGTGCAAGTTTTTTTGTGGACATATGTTTTCCTTTCTTTAAAAATGTGGATTTCTATTTCTTGATTTTTCTCTTTTTTGGTTTATTCATTCTCTTATTTCTTACTGGGTTTTTGGAACTTTGCATGCCTGAAAATATCTGTCTTTCTTTCTTTTGTTTAGAGATGAAGTCCCTCTCTCTGTCGCCCAGGCTGCAGTGCAGTGGCACAATTATAGCTCACTGCAACCTTGAGCTCCTGGGCTTAAGTGATCCTCCTGCCTCAGCCTTTGAAGTGGCTGGGACTACAAGTGTGTGCCACCTGCCCTAGATAATTTTTTTAAAAATTGTTCTAGAGACAGGGTCTCACTGTGTTGCCCAGGCTTGAAGATAACTTTCTTTTACCCTCACACTTGATTGATAATTTGGCTGGATATAAAATTTTTAGGTTGTCTGAGAATTTTGAAGGCATTGCTCTATATCTTTATCATTTGTATATGACCAGGTTTGGATTTTAGGGTTAATTTTTTGTTTGTATATTTTCACCTTCTCTAGCTTTTCTAGTGCTCTGAAATTTGATAATCACGTGCCTCAGAGGTCTATTTTCATCCATTATCATGGCCCAAATTCTGCTCTTTCCATCTGGAAATTCGTGTCTTTCAACCTTGTACAATTTTCATAAGTTATCTCTTTGATGTCTCCTTGTTTTCTTTGTTATACTTTTTCTAAAAATTCTCTTTATTTGGATGTTGCTCCCTCTAAGCCAATCTTCTGATTTTTTATTCTTTTTTTTTTTTTTCTTGTCCTATGTTCAGGAAGATATCTTCAACTTTTTCTTCCAACTTCTATTGAGTTTTTCTGCTACCTTTATTGTGGCACCTATTTTTAATTTTGATGAATATTTCATTGGTTTTTTTTTTGTCTCATTTCTGTTTCATGGATATAATTTTTTCTCATCTTAAGGATTTTTTAGAGTCAGGTTTATTGAGGTATAATTTACATACAATAAAAATTGACTGTTTTTAGTGTATAGTTCTGTTCATTTTGATAGTTAGGTAACCACCACCATAGTCAAGATATAGAACAGCTCTTTGGGAACTTTGACTATATTTCGTGTCAGTATTTTTAGGGGGATGTTTGTGTGTGTGTGTGTGTTCTTCTGGGATTGGTCAGAGTTTTCAAAGAAGTATCTTCTGCACTCTTGCCTGCAGTGTATAAGCCTGGGTGCAAGCCTCTGTGAGGTAAGTGGTAGAAAGTTAGAGGTTTCAACATTTAGTATGTAAACTTTTACTTGATCCCCCTGTTCAGGATATGTTCCTCTCACCCTTATGTGTACCTGGTGTTCCCCATGCCAAGGACTTTGTTGTACATTTTCTATAGAATAAAACTTGAGGTTTTTTACTGGAATACAGAAGGGGATCTAGGCATATAACTGTGTTTTAAATGGATATTCAGTGTAGCTACTTGTTCTGAGGGTCACCTTTATCCCCACTTCTTGACTTCCTGGTATTGCCAATTCCTGAACTTTTGCAGGATTCTGCTTTTCACTGTTACTGGTTGCCGATTTTGAATTTGGCTTTCTTAGATCTGTTAAGATTTGGCTTTCTTAGATCTGGTAACTGTTAAGTCATTTACCACTTTTGCTTTGCAATTTCCATACCTCATCTTTTCTTCTCTTTGTCCTCAAGGGACACACACACACACACACACACACATATATATTTTTTTAAGAGACAAGGTCTTGCTCCATCAGCCAGGCTTGAGTTAAGTGGTGCAATCACAGCTCACTGTAACCACCAACTCTGCAACTCTAGGACTATAGCAATCCTCCCACCTCAGCCTCCTGAGTAGCTGGTACTATAGGTGTACACCACCTACCCCAACTAATTTTTAAATTTTTTTTGTAGAGATTGGGTATTGTTATGTTACCCAGGCTAGTCTCAAATTCCTGGTATCAAGTGATCCCAGTTTCATTGGTTTCAAGTGATCAACCTGTTTTCAAGTGATCTCGCTGGCCTCCCAAAGTGCCCTTTATTGTTACTTTAATGGAGTTTCAGGGAAGGGTAGAAGTAATTGCATGTGTTTAATTCATTATCTTCAACTAAAAGATCCCTTTTCCTTAAAATTAAAAAGAAAAAAAGGCTTACATTGTGGCAATGTGGACAAGACCCTTTATGATCTATTAACAGCTTCTGCCTATCTCTCTAGCCTCACTTCTCACTCTTCTGCAACTGGCCCTCAGCCTAAGCTCCAGCCACAAGTATCTACTTAAGAGATTGCTAAACAAACCATGCTGCTTCATGCCTTTCAATTATGCACATGCTATTTTCTCATGGTGCTATTTGTCCTTTAAGACTCTCCTTAGTTAAGCTTTGCTGAATCTTCTGGGTGCCCCTGTGTTAGTGCTTATTATATTGTTGCAATTATTTATTTACTTTAAAAGGAAATCTCACCCTAGAGGTCTCTTTTTATTTTTTTTTTTTTGACAGCCTCCCTCTGTTGCCCAGGATAGAGTGCTGTGGGGTCAGCCTAGCTCACAGTAACCTCAAACTCCTGGGCTCAGGTGATCCCCTGCCTCAGCCTCCCGAGTAGCTGGGACTACAGGCATGCACCACCATGCCCAGCTAATGTTTTCTTTTTTTAGTTGCCCAGCTAATTTTTTTGTTTGTTTGTTTGTTTTTAGTAGAGACAGATCCAGCTCTTGGTCAGGCTGGTCTCGAACACCTGACCTCAAGCAGTCCTCCTGCCTAGGCTTCCCAGAGTGCTAGGATGACAGGCGTTAGCCACCAGGCCCAGCCAAACACTAGAG
Organism: Cheirogaleus medius; assembly: GCA_008086735.1. Taxonomy (NCBI): domain Eukaryota; kingdom Metazoa; phylum Chordata; class Mammalia; order Primates; family Cheirogaleidae; genus Cheirogaleus; species Cheirogaleus medius. The sequence goes on along the minus strand of VBSM01001044.1, from coordinate 18,848,090 downwards.
GTTTCTTTTTTTTTTCCCAAGGAGAACACCAAACATACTTTATTAGCACAAAAAGCAGCCATAACAAGACATAGCAAGCAGAAACATACACAGGGTTGGTATTGCATACTTAGAAGTCAAAGGGTTAGCATTGCATACAAATATAGCTTTTCTTTCTTAACTTGAGTACAGGTAGACAGGCTATCCATAGATTAGCTGCAGGAAATCTTGAATACCCTAAATCATATTTTTGGAGAATTCAGAATATGCATTAGAAACACCTGTGGAGCTAAATGCAGTGGCATGTGCCTACTCTCAGCTACTGGGGAGGCTAAGGCAGGAGGATCTCTTGAACCCAGGAGTTTGAGACCAGCCTGGGTAGCATAGTGAGACCCACATCTTGAGAAGGGGGCGGGGGAGAGAGAGAGAGACAGACAGACAGAGACAGACAGACTTGTGGCGCTTTTAAAAGATATAATTGCTTCAGGCTCCAGTTCAGAGAGACCTGCTGAGTTATAGTCTCTGAAGTTAGGGCCCAGTAAGATGCATTTTCAAAAGCTTCCTAAATGATTCTTTAGAACAGTATCTCTGAGCATCATTTACATTAACTTAAGGGCCTGGCGTATTATAGTGTATGCTTAGTGGATTTTTAAAGAAAGAACAAGGGAGGAAACATGTTCAGGGCACAACCTAAAATAATTCCTGTGTGAAACCAGAGTACAAGTTGGGAAATCACCAATTTTCTCTTTTATGTAAATGAGGTCATAGCATCTAATTCCACCACCACCTCCTCTTTGGATATAATCAGAGATATAGGAGAGCCTGGGTTATGTTTTTCAAAGGTAGAGGAAAGGTTTGGAGAGCTAGGTGCATGAATGAAAGAAACATGTAAGGATAAAGGCATAGGACAAGTCAGATAGATGTCTGATTTTGGTTCCTCTGGCTGCTTGGTGTTATATTTGACCCAGTGATCTGGTTACAAAATTTTAGACTTCTATATATTTAGATGCCATAAATACCACTACTTTATAGACCTTCCATAACCTGTGCATTTAATAAATGGCTAGTGATAAGGAAAATCAGGAGATTGACATGTTGCTCTCGCAAAAATTCATACATTTTATTGTAACTGTATGCAACTAAAGAATGAGAACACAAAGAGCCCTAATTTCCTGAAGTTCCCTGGCTTGTGTTTCCTCTGTGTTTAAGTTTTTTAAAAATGTATAAATTAGAACTATGTCTTCTGCCTTACTCATAACCCTCTTTTACATAGCATGGTGCTATTGTTTTATGTTTATGTGTGTGTTAGAGAAATGATCAAGCTCTTTTACTTTTTGTATTTTCTATTTATTCTTTCCATTTTATTTTCTAGGTATTTAAGAGATTATGGCATCTGAAACCCACAATGTTAAAAAACGGAACTTTTGTGATAATATTGAGGATCATTCCACTGATCTTCCTAGAAAAAGGATCTCTAATTTCACTAATAAGAACATGAAGGAGGTAAGTCCATGGTTTCTAGGTAACAGATAAGACATTTTAAACTGTCAGCTATACTATAGATAGTTCTGGTTAAATTGTTTACATAGTGGGAGGATAATAATTCTGCTTAATCTCTCAGAATTATATAGAATTAATAAAGTATGACCATTATATTCCTAAAGCTGTAAAAACTTTTTAGCCAGTATACTGTTTTGATGTGATATAATTTGATATTTTAGTTTATGAGGAATCACAGAGGTGCTTTTGGGTCATCTTTGTGAGGCTCATTAGCACTGACATAATTTCTTTTAAACTATATTAAAATTCAACCCACTTATTAAACACCATAGAAGTACAGTATAATATGTGACTAGCAGCGTGGAAAATAGGGAGATGAATATGTTGCTTTGCCAAAAATACCTACATACGATGTTGTACCTAATGATCGAAGCTACAACATTAGAACAGAGAAAACTGTAATCCAAAAAACGTACTTGTTGAATTTTAAATTTGTTGACATCAATCACAAAGTTTACGAAACTATAACTTAAATATGCTGCAACTATCTACTTTCATTTTTCAGGTTAAGAAATCTCCAAAACAGTTGGCTGCTTACAAAAATAGGTAAGAGCTTCTTTAAAGTTTGTGGGGAAGTGCAAATATTGAAAACTAAGTAAGGATGAAAATAAGGAGAAAAATAAGTATTCTTTTTTATTAAAATAATGATTAGGCCAGGCGTAGTGGCTCACGCCTGTAATCCTAGCACTCTAGGAGGCCGAGGCAGGCGGATCGCTCAAGGTCAGGAGTTCAAAACCAGCCTGAGAAAGAGTGAGACCCTGTCTCTGCTAAAAATAGAAAGAAATTAATTGACCAACTAAAAATATATATATATACAAAAAATTAGCCGGGCATGGTGGTACGTGCCTGTAGTCCCAGCTACTCAGGAGGCTAAGGCAGTAGAATCACTTGAGCCCAGGAGATTGAGGTTGCTGTGAGCTAGGCTGACGCCATGGCACTCTAGCCCGGGCAACAAAGTAAGACTCTGTCTCAAAAAAAAAAAAATAATAATAATGATTAACTTATCATCAAACAGCTCCTTTGTGCCAGGCTCTGTGCTAATAAACACCAATATTATCTCTGTTCCTTACAGCAGTCCTGCTTGATAGGCATTATGACCCCTAATAGTTGATGAGAAAACTAAAGATCAGAGAAGTTAAGTGATTTGTTCAGGATCATACAGCCAGAAGGTAGTAAAGATGGCATTCATTATCACATCTGCCAAACTCTAAAGGCACATTCTACAAAACCACTGGTACTCACAATGTGATCTGCGGGCTTGGGAAGTCCCTGAAGACCTTTCAGGGAATTTGTGAGGTCAAAACTATTTTCATAACAATCCTAAGACATTATTCACCACTTTCATTTTCACTGTCTTGCAAGTGTACAACACAGTTTTCCAGAGAATATATAATATTTGATATCACAATAACTGGATGGAGAATGAGAATACAACTGTCTTCTGTTAAACCAGATTGTTTTGGAAAATACGGGTTTTTTGATCAAATATTCTATGTTAATATGTAATGAGTCATTACTTTTGAAATGAATTAACAAGTATTTTAAAATTTTTTCAGTTTTAGTTTCTGATACAGTAAACATCAATAGATATTACCCACATAAATAATTCTTTGAGACATTAATAATTTTCTTTTTTTT
>VBSM01001044.1:18823490-18836607 GCA_008086735.1 Cheirogaleus medius | reverse complement strand
GACGGGGTCTCACTCAGGCTGGTTTCGAACTCCTGACCTTGAGCGATCTGCCCGGCCCATAGAATTCTTAATGATAAAAATCTTAAAAACAGAAATGAATTTCATAGAAGTTTTTTGTTGTTTAGGTTTTTAGAGCATACATTACATGCCACCTTGCTCTGGAGGGGTCTTGTATTCTGGATAGTAGAACTGAAAAATGATTGTTTCTTTAGCAGTTTGCTTTCAATTATAATTTTTTACAAAGGGAGAAGCTTTATTGTGAAAATGACCTTAAAGTACTGTTTATTATTGAGAACAATATTGAGTGTTTACAAGTTCAATGTGAAGTTTTGTAAGCTATGATAAACCTCTTTTACAATATTGAACCCTCAATTTGTAATTTTTTGGGGGAAGAAATCAGAGAGGCTATCATCAAGCTGACCTTGAGTTTATATAACACTGATAGAATTGCTGTGAATGTTAGCTATGAAAGCAGAGTTGTTTGAGCACAGCAACCAAAATACTCACTTAGCACTTAGCAAACATTTATTGATCACATGCTATGTGCTCTAGGCCCTGTGCTGAACAAATGGAGATTAAAAAAACAACAACAACTGAGTAAGACACATCTTTTACCCTCAAAAGGTCACAAAGGGAAAGTAAGACAAATCAAGCAACAAAAAGGGAAAAGAATATGGGTTGTGCATATGTGTGTTTACTGTACTGACTAATGAAATGTTTTTGTTTTATCCTTTAAGGATGTAGATGCTTATTTATTACAGTTGCATTGAGAGATTTCATCTACTAAAGACCACTTGGCTGTTCAAAAGATCCCTGGACTATGATTTACAAAAAAAAGGTCTCTTCTGAGAACTGTGAACTGTGGAAGAAATCAAAACCATTTTTCCTTTTAAAAAGCCACGTATTGAAACCACTAATAAAACCCTAACAATCTACTTCACATTGAAGTGGAAAAATATCCAAAAGGAGCAGCTTCAACTTCAATGAGGTGAAAGTGCACTATGAAGATTGTTCACCTTTGCTGCATTTAGGATTTATATGGTTATTCGGTAACATTGTTTAAGAACTACTGGGTCTTAATGCAATCCTGCACAAGAATATAATTTATACTATGTGAAAAAATAAGACAGGACTTACTACTAGGAACGGCAAAGACCAATCATCATTTACTTTTTTTAAGATTGTGTTTTATAAAAAAGCACATAAATGTGTGCAGCTATTTTCTTATGTTGAAAAGACTGAAAGTTAAAAACATCATAGCAGAAATCAATATTAAAAATTTTTGTCCACACTGAGATACTGTGTATGCAAAATGCCTTAATTATTAATAAGCCAATGTGTTATGATACCAATATCCGTTTAAAAAATTAAAACCAACCATGCTTCTGGCATGATAAAATCATGGAATTCAATCAGGGGCTTACATTCATGTAGAATGTTGTTGAAACATATTCCACACCATTTTTAAAACTTGAGAATATTTCTAGTATCTCAGATTTTTTTCCAGAATCATCATGTCACATGTATGTGTTATCTCTATCTAAAAAAAAAGGTGAATATGTATGAATGTTTAACTGGATATGTCCATGGACTTGGCTAATTTATATTCACTTTTTATTGTATATAGATTTCTAAAATTTTTCATTTCTGTATCATTTAAACTTTTCATTTGAGTAAATTCACTAAATATTTCTATTTTTTGCTTTTTTAATTCTGATTTTATATGAATTCTAATTCTTTTTCACTACACATGTTTTAAAGAGTTACATACAATGCTTTAGACTTGTTTACAGTTAACGCTGACCTTGTATTTTAAATTCCAACATTTTACATCACTACCTCTTCTAATGGTTAGTATGGCATGCCAGCAGACTGTATGAGGTCTTTTTTTAAATACCATTTTTAGTGTCAATGAACCTAATTCTGAAATGTCTTAACAGCTCTAAATCTTACTTCTTTTGAAAATGACTGGGGTTTAATACCACTACTGGTGGTTCATACATCATCTCAACTTTGATATGCCTTGACAGGTATCTGAGCAAAGATTTTTAGTAATTGAATTTCTCTGCAGTATTCCTTCAAGCACTTGAATGTAAATCTTTAGCATTTACCCGTTTAGTGACTACTGATAAGAATCTCAAAGCATATTTCTTGCTTTAAAAATGTTCCTTTCACTGAGTTCTATTTTTATATAACTATATTTCATATAGCTATGTATTCCTCACAGAGAACATGAATTGTAGTAATTGGTTATTTTCTTAAATTTTTAGATTAGAATAATTTCAGATTACTGCATTTCTGTGATTTGAGAGGTGAGTTATTTAAGCAGTCATTTTTCAGAACATGGGAATTTGAATCGTAAACCTACGTCATCTCTGAAACCTTAAGATGAAATATAACCCTTCGTTGTTCCTATTTCTTTAACTGTCTAACAGTTTAAACTGGTTAACTTGGTTGGAGTATGGTGCTAATGAAGCTGAGGACAGAAGTTTGATCTTTTCATAGGTTCATTAACTTTACACACAAAATGATTTTGTGGCTACAGATTGTACCTCCCCTTAGGTATCAATCTCACAAATTCAGCTTTTGGTCATAAGGAAGATGCTGTGTGTGTATAGCTTAGAGTAAACCCCTCACCCCAATGGAATGGTTACTCAAATAATTGGTATATGTGGTCCTGTTTACTTTAAATCTAATATTTAAAATAATATATTCAAAATAAGATATCTAAAATACTATATAATTTTTAGTGTGACCAGTATTAAATAATACTGGATCAGATATTTTCTGTTTTTTTCTCTGGGTCAGATCATTGACTTAAACTGTATCAAAAATTAAACTTCAATTCAATAAATCAAACTTCATTAGAAATTAAGTATAAATATGGAAAAGTATTATCCTGGTAACACTGACTTCTTATGCCTAAATTTAGGTTTGTTGAAGGTGAGTAGATAACACTCCATTTTATATACTCAGAGCTGTAAAGCAGCAGAGTTTTTAGCTTATAAAGATTATTCAGTAGCACACACTCCTAATTTCTGTTCTTTGGCTTTGCAGTTTACCATAGTACCTACCTCTCTCAGTTATTGAGTTGTGATTAGTATTAGATGATTTTAAGGTTCTTGGATAAGAGATGCTAGATAAACAAATATCATTGAACACTACTGTTACTATTAAGCTCTTCTCATGCCACAGCATTTTAATTTGAACAGTGTTGATCCCTTGAAAGAGCTAAAGAAAGTGTTTGCAAAGTGTTTTGGCTGTTGTATTGACCTAGATTAAGACAATCTCTTGTCTGTCATTGTTCATTTGTTGCTATGCTGCTAAGCAGCATACAGAACTAAGGGACTATACCCGAGGACTATACTCCATCCCCTTGTAGCTCTTCTACCTTCTTAGGTTTTCTGTACTTGACTTTGCTAACTTTGCAACTTTAGGAGCAGGTAGTTTATTGAGGCAATAGAGGGTTTTAATCGAATAATTTGCTTCTACTAGGAATAAAGTGAACTAATTATGTGAAGAGTGATCATGATCAGAATAAGGGGTTAAAAGTTAGGAAGCAAATATTATCAGGGTTTTTTAAATTTTCTGGCAGTAATTTCAAAGGTAGTTGGCACCAATTATTTACATGAATCCTGAGATGTGAGAATTAGATATAAGTATCTATACCCATTTGGGGAAATCATAAATACCAGTACTGAACTCTAAAGGCTACTGAGAAATTAAATCCTAATGCCTCTAAATATACTTGGTACATGTCATATCCTAACCTTAAACAAGGTAGTGTGAGTTCAAAGCTAGATTTCTGGCTTTTGAATCAGTAGTTTTCTCGAATGTAGAACATTTCTATATTTTGCCAAGTTGTTGATATACTTAACAACAAATGAATAGTTAATTGGAGTGATGATTATTAGCTATTGATTACTGATAATAGAGATCATATTTAAATACTTAGTTACTTAAGTTAAGAAGTCTGAAAAAGCAAGATTTAAGTTAATATTTCATTAGTCATTCCCAGTTATCTTTATTCTTATTTAAGAATAAGGTGGTAATGTCAGTTGCCTCTGTTTATTTAAAGAAAAAAAATTAGAATCATAAGCAGCTGACTTAACTGGAGTGGTCCATTTGGATACACTAATTCTTATCTTTCAATCCAGACTTTTATTTTCTGGATTACCTTAGATGGAAATAGTATTGCTGGACATATGTTGGTAGGTATTTACTTCTATATTATTATTTCTCCCTTGATTTCTAATTCTTCTAGCTGTGAAAATTGTCATAAAACTTTGTGGCACACTATACCTCCTCCTTTTTTATTCTGTAACAGGAGTATAGAATAAAAAGTTCATCCCTGAACATTGTATCCTTCCAATTTGTAATACAGCTTGATTGATTCAGTGATAGCACCAACTATAACAATGAAAGTAAATACTACATATCATAAACCAGTATACTGAGTATGTTTTCCACTGCTGTATTTGAAATAATATATTTAAAATACTATAATCATTATAATTTTCTCTGGGTCAAATTATTGACTTAAAAGTATCTTCTAAAATCAAACTTCAGTAAAAATTAAGTACAACTACAAATACAACATAGTATATACCACAATATTTTCTGTTACAGACTATAATTAGTCATAAAACACAGAAAAAAAATCATTGCTATCTACCAGTTATTGAATGAAAGGGCAGTCCACAGCTGCCAATGTATTTTTCACAGCAAAGCTTGTTATGTATTATTGTTTTATATACAAAATTATTACTCTCTGAACTAAGTTGTTTTCAGATGGGAGATGCCAGGAGTCCAGATAAGGATTAAGCCCCTAAATACACTTGAACTAGTGTTATTCTTAAGCTTTACAGTATTCTTTATATTCATTCAGATTTAAACCAGGATTTTTTGTTTTTTTTTTAATGTCCTGGACCTGGGCAGGACTGTTGTAACACTGGATTTACACCAAAGCTTGGGAGAGTTAATCCAAAGTATTTTTTAGGGTAAGAAAGAGTTGTCATAAGAGTACTGGGAAACACTGAATTGCCAGAATTACTTGCTTCCAGAATTACTCTATTGCATTTATCAACCAAACTTAGAGAATGAAGCCTGGATTGGAATTAGACCTCACCTTCCAGGAGTCAGGACTAGAGTTAGCATTCATCTACTTTTCTACTTCCATTGTTATTTTAAAAAGAGGAAAAAATTCATTAGCCCTTTGTTTAAAATCATTTAAACAGGTAAATGAGGACCTACCTTATTACCTCTCTTTTGCCCTGCAGTACACTTGCCACTTCCTCTGTACAACTGTACCTTAGCCTCAACAACAGCAGGAGACATAAGAATTGATACCTTTCTTATAGGCAAGTTCTAAACCTTACAAGGGGTTTGGAAGAGGCTTGTCCTTTCCCCTTAACAGTCCAAATTCCTTTTCCCCTACTTAGAATAGGTGGTAAGAAATCAGTAAAGGGGAGAAACCAACTTACTTTTTAGTTCTTTCCTCAATGATTCTTAGACTATAGAGAGGGTATTACCAGTTAAAAATCTCAAGTCATATCAGTGTAATTTATTTCAAATGAAAAGATTTTACCCTAAAACTTTGTATAGTTTGTCAGCATATTTGTGTTTCCTTGAATGCTTTCCATTCTAAACTCAGCTTCTGTGGCATACTTCCCCTGGCTTTGTGGCCCCCTCTCTTGCCTCTTTTTTTTTGAAGGATCCTCTGTCTGTTAGGCATTGGTGTTCTACAAGTTTCTGTTTTAAGGGCCCTTATCACTCTGCCATTTCCTTGAGAAACATCATTTATTCCTATGGCTTCCTTTCCTGTCTACGTTAATTGTTCTCACTTTGGGGGTCGAAGGGAAGCCATTTTGTGGTTGACCAAATAGAATGATTTTTTTAAAAGGCAAACATTGAATTGTATGCTCATCATTCTCAAATACATATCTAAACCTTACTCTTAGCTCTAAAATTGTATATTCAGTTGCCTACTGGAAGTACCCATTAGGATATCTTTTAGATATCCCAAATTCAATATATCCAGAATTGACCTCATTCTATACCTCTACTCCCCTTTATCCACTTTATTCCCACTGCCCATACATGAGCAAAAAGTTTATAAAAAGTATTGCAAAGCCCTCCTGAGTCCTCCTTTTCCATTCTCATTGAATAGCCCTAATATCAGCAATTGTCAAGCTGCAAGTCTCTGAATCACTCATCAAATCCTATTGATATAACCCCCACAGTTCTCTTATCTTTCTACCTCTCTCCACTTCTCCTGCCCTTAATCCAGGGAGTTGCCTCTATTATTCCAGCAGCCTCCTCAGTGGTCTCTCTGGCATTAGTCCTGCATCCCTCCAACCCATTTTCCATACATGCTACTCCAGAATAATTTATAAAGCACTAATCCTACCATGTCACTCCTTAAGGCCTCTTAGGAGAGAGTCTAAAAAGTATGGTTTACAATCTTTTGATATCGCCTCACCAATCAAAATGAATTTGGTTCAATTTCTGAAAAAAGATTACACATCCTTTGCAAATTCTCTGTTCGTCCAAACACTCTTCTCCCCCAAATTCACCCAGTTATCACTTTCTTAACCTTCAGTTCTCAGTACAAATCCTCTGGAAAGCCCTCTCTGCAGCCTCTTGGGCTGTTAGAGGCCTCTGTCATATACTCTCTTCAGCCCTATTCTTTTCTTACCACTACTGATCAGTTTCTTATAACTGCTTATTATCTGTCTTCCCAACTAGATTGATAGCTCTATGAGACCAGAAACCATGTCCTCTAGCACGAAGCCTGGCAAGTAGTCGGCATTTAATCCTTATTGAATAAGGCAAGGGTGTGGTATCTTTGCGCATACATCGTGTGGGAAAATAATTTAGTAATCCAGAGATATTTGTGATAGCATGGTAGCTAAAAATGAATGATTCTAGAATAAGAATTTCCAGTTTTCATCTTTTTTTTGTTTTAGGAAATTGGTTTATAAATGTTTATAATTGGTTTATAAATGCTACAACAAAATAAAACTTTAACTAAGATGTGTTTAATCCTTAAAGGTTGTTTGTTTTTCTATTGTATGGTTTCTACATTCCACATAAGATCTGTGCAAGTGAGGGTCATCTATAAAGTACAAAATTAAGATATTTTCATGTAGTTTTTGAAATACATAAATTTTCTTAGAATTGAGGGTGTCCCTTGAGTGTTTTCTCTTCTGCTTTTATCTAAAAATGATTGAGAATCATGAGATATATTGTTCTTTTTTCCTTATGAGCGCCTTTTTAAAATTACAAAAGTAGTACAAACTTATTTCTGTAAATAGACTAACAAAAAGAAAATTAAACACCCATACTGCCATCTACCCAGAGGGAACCACTGTGTCTGTACTTCCAGATTTTCTTCTATGTGTTTGTGTATTTTTAACCCGAATGGATTTATACTCTACATGCTGATATTTGGTATATTGTTTCCTGCTTTCCATACACTGAAAAAGCTTAAAGGTAACTGAAAAACTTTTTTGCCTATTAAAGCCATACATTCTGAGCAATTTTTTTTTTTTTTTTGGAGAAATTGTTAGAATCTCCCCCAAAATTGAGAATTACTTTTGAAACATTTTTAATATAGGATTCTGTTTTCTTTGACTATTTCTAATCATTATCTAATTTTTTAATGTCAAGAAGAGGGACTTATAAGGAAAAACAATATAATGCCTGTAATTTGAAAAGAAACATGGATTTGTTTAAATGATCCTAAGAATTTGGGAACAAAATTGCAACTTATGCTATGGTATGTTTTCTGTAGCCATCAAATATAATTTTTTAAATAGTAGCTCAATTCCTATGTATAAAATTGGCATAACATTAAGCAATACTATGAATATTGAGTCAATGGAGAACCACCAAGAGTTGATTTTTAATATTCAACCCTGTCCAAAAAAATCAATTCCTGGCCAGGCGCGGTGGCTCACGCCTGTAATCCTAGCACTCTGGGAGGCCAAGGCGGGCGGATCGCTCAAGGTCAGGAGTTCGAAACCAGCCTGAGCAAGAGCGAGACCCTGTCTCTACTAAAAATAAAACTAAATTAATTGGCCAACTAAAAATATATAGAAAAAATTAGCTGGACATGGTGGCACATGCCTGTAGTCCCAGCTACTCGGGAGACTGAGGCAGAAGGATTGCTTGAGCCCAGGACTTTGAGGTTGCTGTGAGTTAGGCTGAGGCCATGGCACTCTAGCCCAGGCAACAGAGTGAGACTCTGTCTCAAAAAAATTAATTAATTAAAATATAAAAATAATTACACACAAGTATAGCATTTGAAACAAACTTAACATGTTAGGCTTTTAAGAATGTCTGATAGTACTGATTAAGGGCCATGTTATTGTTGGCTTAGTAGCCTTAGTCTAACAATTGAATCAGTCATTTCCGCTTTGGCAGGCTCTATGTAATTAATGAGTATAATGACTTCATTCTAAAAATCTTCAATATATGAAATAACAAAAGTTTACTTCAGACATTTCTGGTGACTTTTAAATGGTATTTATAAATTATATTGATAAAATTATTTATCAAAACTACAGTCATTTTCTGTAAATTTCATCAGTTATTTAAACATTGACATAAGTTTGGAATTAAATAATAAAAGCTATAGTGATTATGATAATTGACATGTGCTTGGTGTAGTCTTCAAAGAGAGTAGCTAATGTTTTAGATTAGTATTACACTGTATATCTTAAGATTTGTTTAGGCAAATGACATACTTCTGTAATTTGGTGGGGGTTTTTTTGTTGTTTTTTTTGAGACAGAGTCTCACTCTGTTGCCTGGGCTAGAGTGCCATGGCTTCAGCCTAGCTCACAGCAACCTCAAACTCCTGGGCTCAAGCAATCCTCCTGCCTCAGTCTCCCGAGTAGCTGGGACTACAGGCATGCGCCACCATGCCCAGCTAATTTTTTCTCTATATATTTTTATTTGGCCAATTAATTTCTTTCTATTTTTTAGTAGAGACGGGGTCTTGCTCTTGCTCAGGCTAGTTTCGAACTCCTGACCTTGAGCGATCCGCCCGCCTCGGCCTCCCAGATGTAATTTGGTTTTTGTTTGTTTTTTTGAGACAGGGTGTCACTTTGTCACCCTGGCTAGGGTGCAGTGACACAATCATAGTTTACTTCATCCTCAAACTCCTGGGCTTAAGCAGTCCTCTGCTGGGATTACAGATGTGAGCAACCACGCCCCGCTCACTTTTGTAATTTGAACTAAATGAAAATAACATGACTTTCTTTTTCTTAGGTAGTGGGATGTAATAATTTCTTGAAAATATAAGTTGATATGGAAGGACTCAGTTATAAGTTTTGTATTTCAGTGACACAAAACCCAGTGTTTTCTTTTAAATGTTAATGCAGCTGTTGACTAGTGTGATATTTGAGAAACTGCATTATATCTTTGAAATCAAATACTTTAATTAAAAGATATTTATAAAATATACACAGCTTCCATGAGCTCCTTGTAGCAGCTGGCACACCCCTATTTGTCATATCACATGTGGCATGAGTTTCAAGTCTGCTATTTTTATCTTTTGATCAAACATTTGTTTCATCTTTTAAGAAAAAAAAGCAACAGCTGACCATATAGTAGGAACAGTTTACTCCTGTACATTTCAGTAATGTTTATTAGCAGTGATCCAAGTAAATTGTAACACTGATAGTTTAGAAATGTATGTACACAACTATTTAGTCAATGTTAAAGATACCAATGAAACATATTTGGTTCAAATTAAGTTGTAACAAGTACAACATATTGGGCAACAATTGCCAGGTGCAGTGGCTCATATCTATAATCCCAGCACTTTTTGAGGCCAAGGCGCAAGGATCACTTGAGGCCAGAAGTTTGAGACCAGCCTCAGGCAACATAGCAAGACCCCGTCTCTATAAAAATTAAAAAGTTGTACAACAATTAAGTTGTATATAAAGAATGGAGCCTCAAAGTTGAATATATAAAGTATTTTTTTTCAAATTAGACTAATCTCTTTTCTCCTGTTAGTCATTCTAATTATATAGCTCTCTAAAGTCATATTTCAAGTTGACTAAAACTTGTACTGGAAAATTGAGAAGGTGGGTTTTATGTTGCAAATGAATATTAATAGGTATGATTGAGAGAAGTTCTCTATTTACTGCATATCATTGTTTCTGGTTGCTAAACACAGGCATTGAGCTGCCAGATACCGAGTGGATGCCAATTGGTTGAGGTAGTGAGGCTGTCAATAATCAACAGATTACCTGTTATCTGCTCGTTGATGTTAAGCACAAAGGTAAGGTACAGTCCCTATCCTCAGAAACTTTTTCTAAAATGCCAAATGTTCTGTGGTTCTAAAACCATACTATTGGAAAAGACTTTGAAAGCTTTAGTTCTTACCTTTGCTTTTAGGAAGATCTCAATCAAGCAATTTCATACTCAAATGTAAAAAGTAGTGTATTGCACATTTTAAAACTAGTTTTTTCTTTATGTAGTGCATGTTACTTTTTTCTAGATGACTGGCTGCAAAAGTTAGGAAGGTATTTATTTGCCCTGGTCCCTCAGATCTTTATAATCAAAACTGAAATAATAATTAGGTTTAATAGGGAGTTTTGTATACCATGGCCATCCCTGTTTATTTCTAGTTTAGATATATGATATCCATACTTATTAATACATATTCATTATCCATACTGTGATGTCTTTTGAGAATAATAGCATCCAGTGGATTAAGATACAACTTTAAAGGGTGTTTTGTCTTAGGTCCTTTCCTTTTTCCCTGAATATTGTACCTTGTTGAATGGGTAGCTGCTGGGAAGTTTTCCTTGTAAGAACTTGAGCTATAAAAATTCTGATTATATCATATCTGATCATCTTTTTTCTTTTTGGGCTAAGACTTTCAAAAATTATTAAACATCCTAATGTTCTTTGGTGTCACACCATTATTAGTTACACTAAAATGATTATCTTGTTTAGCCATTAATACCTTTGAAACCAGAGATGCTCCATTAAATTAATATAATTTAAATTTAAATATTTGCCATAGTTATTTTTTTCTCCTTTAGGATCCTTTGCTTTTTTTTGTTTTCTTCTATGTACTCTGTACATCCTTGTTCCTATTTAATTTAGATTCTAAATCTGCTAGATTACATACCCTTCAGAGCTTGTATCCTGAATCATACTGAGTAAAATGGCTGCTTGGTAAATTTTAAGTATTGGTTTTTCACTGTTTTTTCCTGAATTGTTGCAGCAGCATTCTTTCTAGATTACTACTTTTGGCTCCTCAGGAAAATGTCACATTTTAATTATAAATGGTATGCAAAAGCAAAACTATAGATAGAGCTCCTTATGGCTTGTGATGCCATCATCTTTTATAGAAAAAAAAATGTAAATTATGTAAAATCATAGCCTTTAAATATACCTACCCCTCACCAGGTAAAATATCATTACCTGGTGAAATTGACATTGTACATTGGTTATGCAATAATGACTGCAGACTGCATTCCTAATGCACAAGATAAAGCCATATGCCAAAAGCACTCCCTTTGTAGGTGGCGTGGTTAGCCTAGAAGGAATACATTTCCTGAACTGTCTCAAATGAAATTATTGAATTTTTAACTCCAAAGTTGCATATGTCCTGGACAATTTGAGTTTTTCCTTTTAAGGATTTGGAAGAAAGCTGTTCCTTAGCACATGCAGAGTCACAAATACTATGATAGAGGGGAAAGAGCACTGGACTAGGATCAGGGTGCACTGCATCTTAAACACTTAAAACTGAGGGTCAGAGATTATCAGCTGAAAGGTTTTATTTACTTGGATTATGAGAAATGAGTCTGACTTCAGCTCAACATCTCAAAATGGTAATAAACTCTGGTCTATGATAATAAAGTCCCCAGCATACTATACAGCTTCTGCTTGACACCACAGTGGAAGACTATCTTGATAAAGCTATGCCAAATGTGGAAAGACATATTTTGACATTTTATACCAACCGAAACCTTTTTTATATTCCTGAAGGCTGGGCTAAAAGCTGAGCTAAAACCTTAATCCTTAATAAACTTAAGCTCCTTCACCATAGCCTGTATACTTAATATATTGAAGATCTGAATAAATATACAATAGATAGTTGATTATAAGTTTTGAATTTCAGTATTTACAGAAACATTACAACACTTTATTTGGAACAGCACCCAATAAATGCATTGCCTTCTGAAAAGAATTGCTGAGTCACTTGATTTCAGTTTGTGATCCATTCAGCACTTTTATAGAACTTAAATATTTGTGTGAAGCACCAGCAAAGCTGTAATTGTGACCCATAAGCACATTTTTGACTCCTACATTCAAATGTTAATTTTCATTCATGAGCACTTTCAACATTTTATACCTATTTACCCAAAACAACTTACCTAAGTCAGAACTTTACAATAATCAGGCAATTTTTTTCTCCTCCCCCTGCTTTAGTTTTCTCCCAAGAGTCATGTTTGAGTGAAGGTTTACATTAATAAACATTTTTCTAATAATTTGGCAGCTTCTCAATATTGCGCATAATGTGTGTATAATTACTGCAGATCAAAGATAATGCTAATGAGTACAACCTTTCACCCTTTGGTAAGTGCCCTGAGAAGAAAGTTTCTGGAGGTGATAATGGGTAACACTTACTGGATATTAACTGTGTGCCAGGTAGTGATCAGAGTACTTTATGTGTATTAACTCATTTCATCCTCACAGCAACCATATAATTGTCCTTATGAAGAAATTAAAGTACAGCAAATTTAACTGACTTGGGGGCTACACAGCTAATAAGTGGCAAAGCAGGCAGCCTCAGTCCAGAGTCTGTGCTCTTAACATTAAGTTATGTTCCTCTTCCAGAATAGTAAAAGAAAGGAGGTAGGAAAGGGGTGGAGCTGGAACAGTCTTATTAATATTTGACCTTTGAATATGGCAATTAATAGGCATTACTGTCACCCTTACCATGTAAATTTTATGGCTCTTCAAAGAATGTTTTATTCTCTGAGGATATGTGTCTATTTATTTCCTTTATATGATACATACTAAATCTTATATGGATGTTTTAATCAGTTTCTACTACATCTCAGGTGTTCTTTTTTTTTTTTTTTTTTT
>VBSM01001044.1:18800495-18823273 GCA_008086735.1 Cheirogaleus medius | reverse complement strand
CACCTTGGCCTCCCAGAGAGCTAGGATTACAGGCGTGAGCCACCGTGCCCAGCCCTCAGGTGTTCTTGATAACAATTATTTATAAGACCTAAAACATATCTTACATGTCATGCCTGTTACATAAATACTTTTAACCATGTTTCTTAACTACAGCACCACATGGATGGATTCCCATGGTGCTATGTATGCCTTTTTAATTGTAGGTGGAACAGGAAAAAGTTCCATTTAAAATTTATTTTGCTTAATTTAGGAAGAAATTTCCGCTTATGTATTTTCTTAACTGCAGAGGTTTTAGTAAATTTAGTAAAGTAATTTAGGAGATTTAGTAAATCTCTTTCGCTTCAAAATTGGCAAAGCCAGGGATGGTAGCACATACCTGTAAATCCCAGCTACTCTGGAGGCTGAGATGGGAGGATAGGTTGAGCCCAGGAGTTCGAGTCCAGCCTGGGCTAAAACATAGTGAGACCTCATCTCAAAAAAGCTGGTGTAATTTGAGGCTTAAATTATAATCCTCTGATACCTTAATAAAGAGGAGCAAAACTAAGAAAATTGATGTTAAAATAACCCACATAAGCCTGTGTCTTAGAGAAAATAAACTATTATGCTACTCTTGTATCTAAACTGGTTTGTTTTTACTAGAGTTTACTAGATAATTTTTTTCATTGTACATCCTTTGTATATGTGGAAGGTATTCATTATTCAAATGTAACCATAAACAGAAAAATCTGCAAAAGTAATGCTGAAAGCCCTTTCCTCATTTTATTTGTGAATGTGGCACACTACAGTAAAAGTCACAAAATGAAAAGAAGACTCCTAATTTGAAGGTGAAGTTAAGAGATGATACTGTCTTCCTTCCTAACATTAATTCTTTAAATTTGGAGTCATATCCTCCCACCCCAAACAGTAGCCTTAAAATGAACAGGAGGTTAATTTTCCTGGGAAATCTGTTGCCAAGGATACATGTTTCCTGAGTAAGAATTAGGGTTTCACAAAAGGCTGCCTCCTTTGACCATGGGAGCTTTTCAGAATGAACAATCAATTTATGACATGGTTCCATTTTCCAGCTTATCCCCCAAAAGTGGGTCTGGAAACTGGACTCAGAGGTTCAACAGGCTTCATTTCAAGTCTTATTTTCTTACCCTCTCCTCTTTTATTTGGACACTATTTACTGGTGTGCTAGGTGTTAGGAATGCAAAAATCTATCAAGACTTGGTCTCTGCCCTTAAGCAGTTTCCAACTTCAGCACAGTATATTAAGCTCAATAGTGGAGGGAAAATATAGGACTGTATGGACTCACAGAGGAAGAAATCTAAACAGACTGCGGAAAAAGAGACCAGGAAGAAAAGATTCACAGAGGTATCCCAAATTAAAGGAAGATAAGTAGGAGTTAGCTAGTTGAAGAAAGATAGCCCTGGGAAAGTAACCAGTGTCTGAAGGCTTGTGGTATAAAGTGAAAGGTACACTGGAAGGTGACAGAAGTATATGAGGGGCCAGATAATAAATGTTTTTGTGAGCATTGAGAATAATATTCTAAGTTTTAAGATTTGAATTAATATTTATTGATTCAAAGCAAGTAAATTGCATGCAAGTTTTGTTTCAGACAACTCATTCTGTCAGTAATGTGGGAGGGGGTTGCTCAGTGGAGGCAGAAAGCTCTGTTAGAAGGCTATGGGGATGGCCCAGGCCAGCAGGGGTGAGGCCTTGAACTAACGCAGAAGCAATGGAATAAGAATAAGCTAGGAAAGAGGTTACGGGGACATTGTAGGGATAAGTGAATGTTGAGTGTTCCAGTTATCTATTGCCCTAAAATTTATTGGTGTATTAGCAAGATTGCAGCATACAAGGTCAACATAGAAAAATTATATTTCTATACAGTAGCAATGAGCAAACCAAAAATGAAACTAAGGAAACTATTCCATTTATAATAGCACCAAAAACAATAAATACCTAGGAATAAACTTAACAAAAGTACAAAACTTATACTTTGAAGACTACAAAACATTGTTTTATAAGAAATTAAAGAAGACTGAGATAAATGGAAAGATATCCTGTGTTAATAGCTTGGAATGCTTAATATTAAAATGGTAGTACTCCCAAAATTGACGTACAGATTTCGTTCAATCCCTATCACGATTCCAGCTCACTTTGTAGAAATTGACAAATTGATCCTCAATTTCATATGGAAGTGTAAGAGAATCAGAATAACCAGAACAATCTTGAGAAAAAAAGAACAAAATTAGAGGACTCATATTTCCCAATTTCAAAACTTACTATAAAGCTTCAGTAATCAAGACAGTGTAGTAGTGGTCATAAGACCACTCATAAGTGGTCATATATATTAATGGAATAGAATTGAGAGTCCAGAAAAAAAGCCCTCACATTTATGGTCAATTTATTTTCCACAATGATATCAAGACACATGGGGAAAGAACAGTCTTTATGAAATGTTGGTGGGACAGTCAGATATCTATATGCAAAAGAATGAATTTTGACCCCCCACACAAACACAAAAATTAACTAAAAATGGATCTGAGATCTAGATGTTAAGAGCAAAAGCTATAAAACTCTTAGAAAACATAGCTATAAATCTTAGTGACCTTGGATTAGTCAATGGATTCTTAGATATGACACCAAAAGTATAAGCAACAAAAGAAAAAAATAGATAAATTACACATCATCAAAATTAAAAACTTTTGTGTTTTAAGGTTTGTGCTATCAAAAAAGTGAAAAAACCCACAGAGTGAGAGAACACTTTTGCAAATCATATTATCTGATAACAGACTTGTATCTAGAATATATAAAGAACTACAACTCAATAATAAAAAGACAAATAACTTAGTTATAATATGCTCAAAGAATCTGAATAGGCAGTTCTCCAAAGAAGATATACATGACCAATAAACACATGAAAACGTGCTCAACATCATTTGCCATCAGGAAAATGCAAATCAAAGCTGAAATGAGATGCTACTTCATGTCTACCAGGATGGCTAATATCAAAAAGACAGATTATAACGAGTGTTGGCAAGGACGTAGAGAAATTGGAATCCCCTCAGACATGGCTGGTGGGAATGTAAAATAGTGGAACCACTTTAGTCCAGTAGTTCCTCAAACAGTTAAATAGAGTCACCATCTGATTTAGCCATTCCATTCCTAGGTATACACCCAAAAGAATACCAAGAGAAATGAAAACACGTTCACACAAAAACATGTACATGAATGCCCAAACCAGGATTATTTATGGTAGCCAAAAGCTGAAAAACACCCAAATGCTCATCAACTGATGAATAGATAAATAAAATGTGGTATATTCATACAATGAATATTGCCAATCAAAAGGAATGAAATACTGATACTACAGTATGGGTGAACCTTCTAAACATTATGTTAAGTGAAAAAACCCAGTCATAAAGGAACACATTGTATGATTCCATTTATATGAAATGTCCAGAATAGGCAAATCTGTAGAGAGAAATTAGATTGGTGGTTACCTAAGGATAGGAGGACAGGAGACTTGGAGGGTGAAAGATAAAGGGGATGAGATTTGGGGGGTAATGAAAATGTTTTAAAATTGTGATGGATACACAACTCTGCCTATGTTAAAAGCCATTGAACTGTATGCTTTATTATTTTTTATTTTTTTCCCTTTGATCTATTCATACATGAGAACTGTACACTTTAAATGGGTGAATTGTATGTGAATTATATCTCAGTAAACTTTTAAAAAAAACTTAATGGCATAAAACAAGTATTGTATTATGCTCACAATTTTGGGAGTCAGGAACTTGGGTGGGGCACAGCAGGGGCAGCTCCTATCGATTCCACCATGACTGGATCTTCAGCTGGGGTAAAGACAACTCTTGACTGGCTAGAGTTATCTGGGAAGGCTCAACTAAGGTCATGTGCAATGGTATGCCGGAACCAGCTCTCACCAACTTCTGGGAGAGCCAGTTGTGCACATCCCATCTCCACTTTCCATGATATCACATTGGTAGTTATAATTGGTCATGGGAGTGTGTACACTACAGACATAGGAAAATGCAACAAATCAGGGCTTCCTGATTTGAGTATTAGGGCAAAGTATAAGGAAAAAATAAAATGGCATCAGAATTCTCTCTAGAAGAAGCCTGCAGTCCTTTTGTGCTTAGTTTTTGGTTTTTTTTAACTGATGTTTTAACATAAGGAATAAACTGGTAGGGTGCTTCTTTCCTGAAGTGGCAGAATGAAAATTAAGACTAGAACATTCTCGTGCTGCAGTCAGGCAGTCTTCGTCCAGCCTTATAGAGCCTATACCAGCCTTATGGAGCCTATAGGCTCTATAAGGATGTGACCACCACCACATGATCTGCTGTAATGGAGAAGTGAAGGATGGTAGCCTAGGTCAAGAGTACCACAGCACCCTGAAAAAGTCCAGGGATCTTTTTCTCTTTACTCTTCAAGGACAGCAATTATAATTTCAAATACTTTAAATGATATGTTTTTGAAAGTGGAGGAGTACACGAAATGAGCATAATTCAGGACCCTCTGACAACTCTCTTGTCCATCTTGAGGGTGAAAATGTTGGGTTGATCTCTTTAGAATCTCCTATTGCTTCACTTTTTCTCTCTGTTTCAACACAAAAGTTGGGGAAAATATGAACTCCAAATTAATCATATTTTCAAGTGTGTTGCTGGTCACAGATTGTTATGATATAAATGCAGAGATTTAAAACCATACCTCCATTGAAAAAAGACCCCATTACACGTGCCTGGTTTGTAAGGCTTTGTAGGATCTTACAAATAAGAAGGTACATTTTTTTTTTTAAGTGAAAGTAAGTAATGGGGAGGGGTGTGGCTTTTGTTTATGTATTTCTTTTTGGTCAGTGCAGCTGGATAGGGGTTGATTACTTCAGTCTGCAGGAATCTGGGAAAACATGATCCATACTGCATGTGGACTAGCAATTTCAGGCAGTGTATACCAAATACCAAATTCATTCAGACAAATACTTTATAAGATTACTGTGGATGGAATTCCTTTATTGTTGTCTACTAATTGGATAGTTTTATTACTAATATCAACAAAACTTCTGTGTTCCTCATATTTAGTTAATTGAGAATAGATAGGCTTTAGAAAGATAAGGGGTGAAAGCACCAACATCTGCCCTAGAAACAAAAGAGCCTAACTCTCTTCATCTTGGCTCAGAATCTGCTCAGATTTAATGACTGACTCACTGCTGCTAGTGATCTAACAGGAACTTCTGGCACCTTAATATGGTTTTAGTAAATTCAGAAAATACTATAAGCCACTATTTTCAATATAAAACTCTTTCAAAGGTTGTCTTTGAGGCAAGAATTTAGGAGAATTACCAAGTCTCCCTTATCCTTTGTAAAAGACAGCTCGAGGGATCTTTCCAATGTACAGGAAGATCATACAGCTTCCCGATTTAAAACTTCAGTAGTTGTCTAATGCCTCAGGGTAAGGTTCAAATTACTTATTTTGATTTACTAGCCCCTTCATGTTCTTGGCTTTGCTTTCCAGCTAGCTTCATCTCATCTCGACATCACACACACACACATTCCACTGGGTGCCAGAGTACTCTTCAGCCAGTTGGTTGGACACACCCTGCAATTTCATTCCAAGCTTTCAAACTTAGTTTTCTCTGTTGAAAACATCCTCCCTCCCTCTCTGCCTTTTTCCCTTCAACCATCCTCCTACCTCCTAATAGAACACTTCCTTGGATCTTTGAGTGTTAGCTTATTCTTCTCTTCCAATTTTTGTTAGTGTTGGGTGCTCCTCCTTTGTGCTCTAAGAGTACCCTATACTTCCCCCATCATGGTACATAAGTGTAATTGGCTATACTGAATTTTACTTTTACCTGTCTGCAGCCTCTTAGGTAGGACCTGTCTATGTCTGTCTAAATCACCATTGAATCTCCACCTCCCAGCTCTGAGCTATGTGCAGCCTAAATAAGAAATGTACAACACAAATTTGTTGAATAAATGAGTAAACAAAGGAACAAAGAACTACTGGGTGTTTATACTAGACCAGAATAGTCAGACAAGACCCAGGTGCCTATTCTTATCAGTCATCCATCCTTGGCTGTAGCCACCAATTAGCACCTGTTTTTCTATCAAGAGAAGATTCATTCAATAATAGAACTCCCGTAACAGGACCCTGCCATGCTGTCAATGTACACATCTGCAAACCCTCTGTTACTGCCATTGGGATTCACTGCCTTACACATGGGTCATTAATTGTAAGACTGTATATTTTGTTGCAGAATTAATGTAAGGTACTTGCTCAATACAGGTACCCAGCACAGTACCCTTTATAGTTTCATTGTTCCATAGATGTGTGCTGACAATTATAACACCCTGGGGACTGCCAGAAGCTCATCAGGATCTCTGCCAGTAGATCTGGCATGAAGGTAATTTCCTTACCCTATTGGTTATGCCTCTAACCAGTTCCCAGAGATGGGCGGAAGTAGGGAGCTGAGCGACTCTATCATTAGCACTGTCCATCTCTGTTGAGGGACGTCACTGTTACCTCCTGGGCCTTTTTCTGCACTCACTAACCACACTGCCACCCCTGTCTATTTGAAATCATAAAATGTCTGGGAAATGAAAAGTTCTTATGGAAAAAGATTAGGGACCTTTGAGAACCAGAGTTGTATAAGTCTGGGTTAAGGGAATTGAATTTCTCTATAGGAAATATAGATGAAGATTCTTTATCTGAAGAGTTGATCATATTCA
Source organism: Cheirogaleus medius (assembly GCA_008086735.1). Taxonomy (NCBI): domain Eukaryota; kingdom Metazoa; phylum Chordata; class Mammalia; order Primates; family Cheirogaleidae; genus Cheirogaleus; species Cheirogaleus medius. The sequence goes on along the minus strand of VBSM01001044.1, from coordinate 18,816,542 downwards.
TTTTAATGTAATAGGTCAGAGCACTGTAACTAAAAGAACTATGATTAATTATGTTTGCTGGTTACTATTATCATTTTTTTATCTAGTATTAAGACATAAGCCTTCACTAGTATAAGACTGATTTATTTATCTTTATTTTAGAAAAGCGTTCTGGTTTTAGGGGAGAACTTTGGCCTGGGATATAAAACCCGTCTCCCAAATCTTGGATTTCCATAGCTATGACAGCTGTGTGGTCTAGAATATGGCACAGGTGGCCATCTCAGGCTATTAATTTTTTTCTGTAATGTTATCTCCCTATTTGATAGGGGAGCATATTTCTGAGTAAGTGATAGAAACAAATGCAGAATGGAAGAGACTAGATAAAATTACTTTAAAATAGATAAATGTTTTTAGTGTGTAAATAGAAAACTTGTATGTTTCACCCTCCCCTGGAACAAACATATAGTCACAGAAATCGTACGAAGTTGATCCTATTTCTAATCCTGCATTAATCACAGCAAGGTCACACTGAAATCATCTAGTGATTCACCATAATAATAATAGTACTTCCATTTATTGATTGCTTTCTACATGCCTGTAGCTCTGCTAAGCACCTCATTCCCATTATCTCATTCAATCCCCATAACAACCTTGAGAGGTAAGTACTCTAATTCCTTTTTCCACATGAGGAAACTGGGGCTCAGCAAGGTGAAGACACTTGGCCAAGATCCCACTGTTAGTAATTGACACAGCCTGAATTTAAACCCCAGTTTGACCCTTGTGTGTGTGTTCTTAACCCCTGCCCTGCACTGTTTTGTGTTGAGTCAGAGCTGGACAGAAATGTGTTAGTATCTTGATAAATGGACGTATAATTTCTGCTTCTGGAAAATTGCTAATGACTAATAGCCACAGTGGAAGCATTGTGCTCAAAAACTAAAGCTCAGCATTTATGTTTTATTTTCTAAGAGGTTTAGTAGCCTACTCATTTAATGCAAATGATATTCTCCTGAGATAGGTCAACAACTCTCAAATTTGGAGCACATCACAATCACATGAGGAGCTTGTAAACATGGAACTGCCCAGGGCCTCATCCCAGACCTACTGAGTCAGAATCTCTGTGGGTGGGACCAGGCATCTGTGATATTTAATAAGCTTCCCAGGTGATTCTGACACACTAGAGTTTGAGAAATCATTGAGGTCTGTGAACAGTAGGAGTTTTTTGTTGTTCTTTTTTCAGGAATGATAATTCTCAGGCTTGTAGCTTTAGTCAGGGCCTTACAGGAAATTTGCGAATGGCTAAATAAATTTCGAATCATCATCCTGTCTAAATTTATAGTATAATTGTCAATGGGCAACCTCTGTGGTATGACCTATTGTAATGGAACTGATTGTCATCTAATTTTCATTTTTTCCTGTTGAAAGATTGTGTATTAATGATAATAACTAGGTTTGTGTTTAGTCTTTTTCACTTGGCATGTGAGAAATGATGGTTGTTTTCCTGTAACTACTATTAATAAAATCTCAGTCACTTTAAAATAACAACTGTTCAGTCTCCAAATAAAGAACCACAAAATCCCAAGATTAAGGTGATCATGTACAGCCATCTGTTACTTGAATTCTCTTTTATGGCATCTCCACCAAGTGGCTAAGGGGCTATTCCTGATAGGAATTCCTGGCCACCTCCTGGGAAAAGCCTATTTTGTCTGACTTAAAAACCTCTTCCTTATAGCAAGGTAAAATCTATTTCTCTAGAGCTTCCATACATTAGTCCTTTTTCTAACTTTCTTATCAGAACTTTTTACTCAAATCAGCCAAAATCTTTGCTCAAGAAAATGAGTCTGAATGCTGTTTTCTTTTTTTTCTTTTTTTCTTTTTGAGACAGAGTCTCACTCTGTTGCCTGGGCTAGAGTGCCATGGCATCAGCCTAGCTCACAGCAACCTCCAACTCCTGGGCTCAAGTGATCCTCCTGCCTCAGCCTCCCGAGTAGCTGGGACTACAGGCATGCACCACCATTCCCAGCTAATTTTATATATATATATATATTTAGCTGTCCAACTAATTTCTATTTTTTTTTTTAGTAGAGATAGGGTCTCACTCTTGCTTAGGCTGGTCTTGAACTCCTGAGCTCAAAGGATCCTCCCTTCTTGGCCTCCCAGAGCGCTAGGATTGCAGGCGTGAGCCACCACGCCTGGCCTGAATGCTGTTTTCTGAAAGTTCACAGGATGCCTTCACTATTTGATGTAAGCTGTGCTTATTCCATGGCCAGATCATCTGTTAGGCTATTTTCTGTACTCTTGCACATATAATTATAGGACTTAAAACTAAATTCATATTTTAATAAATTTTAGTAATTCAATATAGAGAGATTTGCTATGGAGTGTTTAAATATAGAGGCCCAAATGACAGAAAAAGGAATGTGATCTTACATTATGTCAAAGCACTCTAAGTGTTCCATTTATACTAGATTAGTATCATTAACATGATATAATGTTAGCTGTAGCAACCAGATTTAAAGTTTAAGAAGTTGTTTACTTTCTTTGTGAGTTGTTAATAGTTCTTTTCTAAATGAGAAATATATTGTACATCAGGTTCTTATGATTCATTTGCTCCTTTGAAGCTAAAAAGAAAAGGAGGCTGGTCGCCATGACTCACTCCTGTAATCCTAGCACTTTGGGAGGCCAAGTCAGAAGGATTGCTTGAGACCAGGAGTTCAAGATCAGCCTGAACAACATAGTGAGACCTCATTTCTACAAAATATGCTGTATTAAAAAAAAATTAGCTGGGCATGATGGTGCATTCCTCCCAGCTACTCAGGAGGTTGAGGCAGGAGGATTGCTTGAGCCCAGGAGTTTGAGGTTGCAGTGAGCTATAATGATGCCACTGCACTCTAGCCCAGGCAACAGAGCAAGATCCTGTCTCAAAAAAAGAAAGAAAGAAAAAGAACGTTTGTGTGTCCTCACTATCTGAGAACTTCCAACACTTCTTCCTAGGGGTATACACTTCCTTTTCACTACCCTTTCCCACAGACCAGAACTTGACCTGGAGCCCAAGATAAAAACAGCAAATGCATTGCTAACCAGTAGTCCAACTAATTGCCACCAGTGTTAACTTTCAAAGCTCTGCATCTAATTAGAGTCAAATGTAGGCAGCAACTAAGATAATAAGTCAGGGGAGTGTTGGGAAGAGGCATTTTCCTGGTAGGTCTTCCTTGCTATAGGTATCTTGGGGTGTAAGGTACAAGTATTAGAGGAAATGCCAGAAAAATGTTAGTTACTACTAACACCATTCAGATAGGCCAGCCAGGGTGAGCCCTTATTGCACTAATCACAGATAGAAAAGACATTATAAACTAGCATAAGGAGAATTTGCAGTTCAGTGGTAACTTATGATGAAGGTGAGATATGCATCCAGGAGACAGTCCCTTCAGTGTATGACTACATTGGTATAAAGATAAATATGATACAAGCAGATTCATTATTGTAAATTCATTATTGTTTTATTTATTTTATTCTTATTTTAAGAGAAATTAAGACATTTTTGTGGGCCCCTACAAGCATCATGGGTCCCAGGCACTGTTACCTACGGTGTCTAATGCATAAGTTGGCCCTGGTAGAATGAGAGGCCAGCATTCTTCTCTATTTCCCCTGATGCTTCCAGACTTTTGTCCATCATGGATCTTCTTTTCTGAAATTATAGTGATCTCTTTTTGTCACTCTCAACCAACCTATCCGAGATATTTTGCCACACCTCTTTTGCATCTCATTCTATCTAGTCTCCTGCCATCATTGATGACATCTTCTATATTCAAATTGCTTCTTCAAGTGTAAAACAAAGTACAGAAAAGAAACATATGAGTCATTTGTATTTTTAAGAGAAGAGTATGAACTTATAGGCATGCTTTAATAACTAAAAATTACTCTTTGGGGAAATTATATGTGTATACATCTGCTTTAGCAATAAGGGACTGAATGACATTTGAACTACAATAGTACATGTCTTAAAGTCTGGTTTTTGGAAAATTGTAAACAAAAATATATCCATTTGTATCATTAAACTTTCTAGGGTTGACCCCACACAACTAACAGATAAAGTATCCCAATAGTATTTTATAATTAAAAAGCAAGAAGAGCAGCAATTGAAAATTATGACCAACTCATAATAACACTGCTGGTGCAGTTTCAGACAGCATCCTGTCTGAAAATTGTAGGAATTCCAACTATCTGCCTCTGCCCATTAATTGTGGGAGCTCAGCAACCTGCCAACTATTGTATGGCTGCCAGTCTTAATTGCGAAATTCTGAATTAGAGTCTGTAATAAACCAAGGCCAACTTATCCATTAGGCACAGTAGATACAATGTCTAGGGCCCATGATACTTTTAGGTGTGCATAAAAATGTCTTAATTTCTTTTAAAATAAGAAAATAAATAAAACAATAATGAATATACAATAATAAACCTTGTATTATATTTATCTTTATAGTCATAAAATAGAATCTATTTTTTTATGGAGATTATGGAGGAAGGAGTCTACAAAGGCAAAAAGTGTCTAGGACCCCTCAAAATCATGATATGGCCCTGTGCTAAATGCTAACATTTTGCTAATATAGCTCACGCATCCCAAATTTTAATGGCCTTCAATTCACAAAATATAGCATTTAGTGCTAAATGACACTCTTTGACCCTGCTTGTCTTGTGATCATAAGATCTAAAGAAAGAACTTAAATTTTAGCATCTGGACTGGAGGATCCTTGTAACCTACCCAGGAACAAAGGGCCACTTTGATCATCACAGGGCTTTACCTCTCCTATTCAAATTAAGTTCATGAGCTAGCAGCATGGAGGAGCTTGTTAGAAATGCAGAACCTCAGACCCTATCCAGACCTTCCTAATCAGAATGCACATTTTTACAAAATTCTCAGGTAATATGCATGCATGTGAAAACCGAGAGGCACTGTCAGTTTTAGAAGAATCTTACCTAGGAAAATACTCTGCATTCTAAAGAGGAGGACTGCCCCCAAAGTAGTATGGTTGAGTAAAAACAAAAACCAATTCTTGACCAACAACTCTATCCTTAAGGAGATAAGTATTCCAGATCCCATGAGAAGCAGAGGAATCTTCCAACAAATGTATAAAGGGTAGTCATAAAAAGACAAAAAAAACCCAAAAAACTATAAAATTCTTAGAAGAAAACATAGGGGAAAGCTTCATGACATTGGATTTAGCAGTGATTTCTTGGACATGACACATCAAAATAAAAACACTTCTATGCATAAAAGGATTCAATCAACAGAGTGAAAAAGCAACCTACAGAATGGGAGAAAGTACTTGCAAATCATACATTTGATAAAGGGTTAATATCCAAAGTATATAAAACACAGCTACAACTCAACAACAGAAAATCCCATTTTAAAATAGGCAGAGGACTTGAAGAGACATTTCTCTAAAGAAGATATACAAATGGCCAAAAAGCATACAAAAAGATATGCAACATCACTAATCATTAGGAAAATGCAAATCAAAAGCACAAAACCTTATATACACATCAGGATGGCTGCTAAAAAAAAAAAAAAAGAAGCAAAACAGAAAATAATAAGTATTGGTGAGGATGTGGAGAAACTTGTGCACCATTGGTGGGAATGTAAAATGGTACAGCTGCTATAAAAAACGGTATGGCAGTTCCTCTAAAAATTAAAAATAAAATTACTATATGATCCAGCAATTCCACTTCTGGTTATATACCCAAAAGAAATGAAGGCAAGGACTCAAACAGGTATTTGTATACCCATATTCACAGCAGCATTATTCGCAGTAGCCAAAAGGTGGAAGCAACCCAAGTGTTCATCTACAATGAATGGATACATAAAATGTAGTTTATACATTGGATGCCTTAAAAAGGAAGAAAATTCTGGGCCAAATACAGTGGCCCATGTCAGGCTGAGGTGGGAGGGTCATTTGAGACCGAGAGTTCAAGACCAGCAGCCTGGGCAATAGTGAAACCCCATCTGTACAAAAAATTAAAAACAATTAGCCAGGCTTAGTAGTGCACACCTGTAGTTCCAGCTACTGGGGAAACTGAGGCAGGAGGATTGCTTGAGTTCAGGAGCTTGAGGTTGCAGTGAGCTATGATTGCACCACTGTTCTCTAGCCTGGGCAACAGAGTAAGATCCTGTCTCAAAAATAAAGTAAAATAAAAATTAAATTTAAAAAGGCAAAAAATTGCAACATATGCTACATTGTAGATGAACTTTGAGGACATTATGTTAAGTGAAATAAGCCAGTCACAAAAAGACACACATTGTTATATGAGTCTACTTGTGAGTTACCTAAAGTAGTCAAACTCACAGAAACAGAAAGTAGAATGAATGGTGGTTGCTAGGGGTTGGTGGGGAGAGGAAAATGGGGAGTTATTTAATGGATATAGTTTCAGTTTTGCAAGATTAAAAAATTCTGAAGATTGGTTGTACAACAATGTGAATATACTTAACACTTAAAATGAACACTTAAAAATGGTTAAGGTGGTAAATTTTATGTTATGTGTATTTTAACCATAATTAAAAAAACTAAGACTCTAGCCAAGTCGTGAAGGAGATCCAGCTTTTGCACTTACTATACAGAGATGTAGACAGAGGGCGAATGCTTTATAAGGGCTAGGATGTGAGGCAGACAACACCGGGACTACAGAAGGAGGGCTGGGGGATGTCTTGTGTGAAGCTGGAGTTCAATTACTGTTCTTGGGTTCTATGACTGATCTGGGAGCCAATCCTTTATCCTAGGTCCCTATAGTGCATTGGACATTCCTATTCTGCGCTATGGGCCATTGAGAAGCTGGGTTAAACCAGCCAGAAGTACCTAACAGCACAAAGGGTAGTAGTGTAAGTTACTCCTTCCTCCTAACACTTTCACTTCTGAGTCACTATTGTTACTACAGCAACTAATAATATTTATAGTTTAGCATTACAAAGCACTTTAGCTAGAATATCCCAGGATGTTTAGAATTTTATCATTTCTTAATATCAAAGTTGATTGCTTCCTCTTCATGTTCTATTTAGCATATCTTCACACTTCCCAATTTATTTTACTTATGTTTTTCACTGAATTTAGTGGAAGAGATGAGAATTTAGAGTAAAATGAAGAAAATGAAGTCTTTCTACTGTAATTTATTTTTGCAGGACATTGAGGCAAGTTAAGATGCCTCTTGAACTGCCTCCAAGAAGGGTGGATGTCCCATCCCATTTCAGAGGACTTCCATAGGGAACTTCAGAAAGCCAAAGCCACTGTCCTAGTGGATGACAAGCATTTTAAAATATTAAGGGAATTGGCTCCAGTTTACTTGAGTGAAAAAGATTAGCTAATCTACTTGAAGTAAATGAGATTTGAAAACCAAAGGGCCAAAAGCACTTTAAAACTAGCAGGATACTTGAAGATTAGCACAGCTGAAGTTTCCCAAGCATTCTGCTAGTGTTACTCTATTTAAAAAAACAACAACAACAACAACCCATTGACTTAAATATAAAGGAGAAGTAGCTAAAGATATGATCCTCATTACCTTTTAGTCATACCTTATAACCTACTACCTCTTCTATGTAAACAGATAGCCAATGTGTGAAGAATAGTTTGAAAAGCACCATGGCACTGAGAGATGCTGACAGAGTTCTGAGACAGAGGGGAGGAAGATCAAAACCATCCCCAAAGATGCCACTTTAAATGATAATGAAAAGTTCAAACAGAGATGATAATTGTTTTTTTGGCTGATTCAAATTTTAAGAGCTCAAAGAAAATTCTATTATATATTTTTAGAAAGTTTAGCTTCTCCCTTTATTTTGAAAAATAACTTTATATTTTCCTCACTTTAAAAATGTTGCAAAAAAAAAAAAGAGAAACATGAAGAACACTTAATATAAACTCTAGAGTTAACTTCTATTGGTATAACCCAACATTTACAAAAATTCCTAACGCATGGGTTTTGAGTTTTGTTTCTGTCCCTATCTTTGTTCACCCCCTTGTGGCCATGATATAAAGAAGCCAAAAGCAAGGCAGTAAAAGGAAAGAGGGGGAAAGTGAAAGACCTGGATAATAAACTTCTCACTTTAAAACTATTTGTGATAATGAAGATAAGTAGGTCTACCTGAAATCTATTATATATGGGTTAAGGTCTTGGCAAGAAACAAACGGAACACTTGGAAGCGGTGATTGTAAATTATCCCTTCATTGAACTTTTTTTGAAGTGTGGGCAGTGTTAAGAGAGCCTGAAAGGGGTGTCCTACAGATACCTCCTATTGGCTGAACCCAACTGGAAGCCAGAAGGAAAGGGAACTGAGTTTTTGCAGTCTTAAAGGTCCAGCCTTCAAGGCTACAAAGCAGGGTAAAGGGTAGAAAGTGATCTGGCTAGACCTTCTAAGCAAGTCCAGCACAAAATCTTTCTGAAATATTTCATTATAATTATAGTTTCTTTTATAAGGCATGAGTCCAACATCTACATTATGGAAAAACTCTTGTATAATTTGGAATTGAATATCTATGCAATTCCTATGGCCTACCTGGAAAACAGCAGATACAAGAGAATTTCACAATACCTGAAAACTCAGGCTTTTCTCCTCCATCTAATGCCTGTAGAGATAAAAGCCTAGGGGGATTCAAAGCACTGGATACTTTGGCATGAGTGACAATAAGGAAAGGGAAGAAAGGAAGGCAGAAATGGGGACACCGAGAGCTCAGTTGCTGTTTGCTGCTGGTCCTCTTCTACTCTTTGTCCTACAGAGAAAGTAAACTTCCCAGCTCCTACCTAGAGTATCAGTAATCACTGATTACCTATTAGTCAAACTGAACATGTGTCTAAGATACCAGCAAAGAAGGGTCACCAAGAATATATGAAAAATAATCAGAAAACTTGGGATGAAATTATTTTTATCTCAGCATATTTGTATATTTTGCATCATTTCAAAAAAGTTTAATATTTCATAGTTTAGATGGTGGGGAGGGTTGTTGCACATTATAATCTTTTTACTATAGTTTTACTGCTGTCCTGATTGGGACTGAAACAAGAGCATCTCAGGCCTCAGCCCAACATATCCCAGGGAAAGAACATAATGAGCAGAGACTTGTATTTTAAAATCAGCATTTTGAGGCTTTTATCTTTGATGAAAAATGTCCTTGGCTAAAGAGATGGCTTTATTCTTCTTTAATTGCTTTCCATTAATCCTATGATACAACTTAGATTCAATTCACTGTATGGTAAAGGATGGATAAAAAGCCAGGAGGAAGATATCCTATAGTGGGTCCATTATTAAATATGGATGAAGGTGGGGGGAGGAGAGGTCAAAGATGCTGTATTAGTTTGCTAGGGCTGCCATAACAAAATAACACAGACTGGGTGGCTTATACAACAGAGATTTATTTTCTCACAGTTCTAGAAATCCAAGATGAAGGTGCTAACAGGGTTGGCTTTTCCTGAGGCCTCTCTCGTTGGTTTGCATTTGGCCTTCTCTCTGTGCTTGCACATCTCTGATATCTCCTTCTCTTCTTGTAAGGACACCAGTCCTATTGGATAAGGGCCCCACCCTTGTGACTTCATTTAACTTTAATTATCTCTCTAAAGGCCCTATCTCCAAATATATAGCCAAATTGGGGGTGAGGGCTTCAATATATGAATTTTGAGGGGATACAATTCAGTCCATAATAAATGTACTCTCTCAAGGGATACTTAGAAAACATCCAGGATCAAAAATGTCTTAAACTATTCACTTCTCTTCTGAGCTATGCCCATGAAGAAAGCTTCTCCTTTTCTCAGTTTCTGTTTATTTTTAATAATTTTATAACTCTTTGTTAGAAAATGAGAGATGAAAAGGATAAAATTGGACAGAACTCACAATATAAAGAACCAGGAAAAACATATTTGTAATTCATATCACAAAGATATCATTTTCCTAATGTTTAAGAGTTCCTCCTGATAAATAAGAAAAGTAACAATTCAACAGAAAGTGGACAAAGAATACAAATCAGGCAAGTCACAGCAAAAGAACTTTTTTTTATTGAGACAGAGTCTCACTTTGTCACCCCAGGTAGAGTAGTACAGTGGGGTCATCATAACTCACTGCAACTTCCAACTCCTGAGCTCAAGCGATCCTCCTGCCTCAGCCTCCACAGTAGCTGGGACTACATGTGCACCCTACAATGCCTGGTTAATTTTTCTATTTTAGTAGAGACGGGGCCTCACTCTTGCTTAGGCTGGTCTTGAACTCCTGAGCTCAAGCAATCCTCCCACCTCAGCCTCTCAGAGTGCCAGGGTTACAGGTGTGAGCTACCATGCCCAGGCTAGCAAAGGAACTTTTAAATGGCTCTTAAACATTTGATACAATGTTCTGCCTCACTTATAATTAGAAAAATTTACATTAAAACTAAGATATTTTTAATCCATTTGCTTGGCAAAGATAATATTTGACAGCACATTGTTGTCGGTGAGGGTATGGAGGAACAAAGCATCCTCTACATTGCTGGTGAGAGTAAAAGTTGGAACAACTGCTGTGGAAGAATATTTGACAATATCATCAAAATTACAATGGCACATACTCTTTGATCCAGCAATTCTACTAGTTCTAATTATATTACACACATACACCTGTGGAGATGATGTGGCAAAAGAAATTCATTTCAGCAAAATTAGTAATAGCAAGATTGGAAATGATCTTAATGTTCCTCAATAGAGAATCAGTACATCCATATGTTGGAATACTGTCAATCATGAAATGAGGAAGCTCTTTATGTACTGATAAAGGATGATTTCCAAGTTACATTAAGTAAAAAGAACAGAGTATTCTTATAGTATGCTACGAATCACATCTAAAAGATATGGAAATGTGTGTGTGTGTGTGTGTGTATAATGTAAAACACAGCATGCATTATAGTTATATGTAATCATAGATTAAGCAAAATAGTATATTTTATATAGAATAAATATTTGTATATTATGCTAAATAAATATATATTTCTGCCTCCTTTTTCATACAATTGGTAGCATACTATATATATTTTTTAATGTATGCATTTGCTTATAGATTATTGACTATCTCGGGGAGAACACACAGAAAAATAGCAACACTGATTGCCTCTTGAGAACTGGGTGACTGGGGGAGAGAAGTGGGTGGGAAATTTTTCTCTACATACTCATACCTTTTGAATATTGTACCATGTAACAAGTCCATCAGATAAAGACCACCAGGAACACACCTGCAGTCAAACAAAGTTAGGTTTATTAGCTTGTTGCTGCCTGGAAGATTTTACACCAAAGACACCAGGGGAATAGGGAGGGACTTTTTATAGGATTTGGGTTTCTGCTGAATGATTGAGGAGAGTCCATGGAACACAAGGATCAGCTCTTGATTGGGTATCTCAGCAATCTTTTAAGAGGCATTAGGAACAAAGCAGGGCTGGAGTCATTGGTAAGAAAGTGGCAATGACTGAAAAGAAGAAGGTTGTGAGTCATTTAGCTGGTGTAGTGTGACCTTGGGAAAAAACATTGTTTCCCAATGGCCTTGCCACTGGTCCTGTCTATGTCTATTAGATACATCACAGACTGATTATAATTGGCACTTATCTTTACTTTCTCAGTCCTGAATGGATTTTTACTTTCTGACACATGTGTTATCTATTCAAAAACTAAAACAGATATTAAAGTAAATAAGATGAAAATAAACCTTCTCCACGAACTCTGTGAACCAAGATTATCAGTTCCCTCACAAATAAGAGATATACCTGACAGACAAGAAAGTCAAATTCGTTTTTTTCTTTTGAGCAGCCCTACTCTTTGCAAACATCAAATGTGAAGAAATAACCCTCTTCAGAAAAAGACAAGGGAAAGTACCCCAACTCGGCAGTAGCTGATGCCACGGAGACTAGAGTATAGGGGTATCCCTGGGTGCCAACCCCCAGCCAGGGTAGAGCACTTGGCTCATGTATGTCTTTCTTCAATTTTTGTTACTCTTCCCAGGAAGCTAACTCAAAGAGTGCACAGGGCAAAAACATGCATTGCCCTCAATAATCTTCAATAAGGATCTGTGGTAGAGAGAGCAATGTTCAGGGCCAAAAAAACCTTGGGCAAGTCACTTGCCTTTCTAGCATCAATAAAATGAAAAGACTGGAGCAGATGATCTTTGAAATCTTGGCTACAGCCCCAATGATCCACACTGACAGCGCCCCGCCCACCCCAGCAAAGTTGCTGTTATGCTCACCGTAAAGCATTCAAAATAGAATGAATGGCATAGTGTCAGATAAATTGTCCTCCAACCCTTTCACCAGAGGCAACCCTTAGTTAGCAGTTTATGTATTTTTCCAGGTATACAGAGACAGAAGCATCCCCTTTAAATGCACACACACAAATAAGAGCCTTTCCATCTCATACCGTGTTTCCCCGAAAATAAGACCTACCCATAAAATAAGCCCTAGCAGGATTTCTAAGCATTTGCGCAATATAAGCCCTACCCTGAAAATAAGACCTAGTGATGGGCGTGGCTACACAGCGTATCTGCACAACCCGTGCATTTCCTGCACAGCTGTCAATAAGACAGCAGCCCTTCTCATCTGCCCCATGAGAGCTCTATTGCTCATCATGAGAGATTGGGGCCAATGGTTCTAAAGGAAATAGAGTCGCAAGAAATTCAGGATGGAATTCAGAGTTTGGAGAGTTATGATGATGTTCCAGAAGACGACGACTTAACTATATTTGAATAAATGTAGATTGTTGTACCGTATTTAAAAAAAAATAACACATCCCCTGAAAATAAGCCCAAGGGTGTCTTCTTGAGGAAAAATAAATATAAGACCCTGCCTTATTTTCGGGAAAACACGGTAAGTCTTGGGGAGTCTTTATTTTCTTTATACTCAGTTTTGACAAAAAAAAAAATTTAAAAAAAAAGTGGTTATAAGACCCTGCCTTATTTTCGGGAAAACATGGTAGGTCTTGGGGAGTCTCTATTTTTTTTATACTCAGTTTTGACAAAAAAAAAAAAATTAAAAAAAAAAGTGGTTCAAAGCTCTTTCAGGACTTGTTTCTCCCGGAGGCGGAGCCTCATTTACAGACACTACTTCAGATCCTCGCCCTTCTCGGTCTCGTCATCCTTTTCTCCTGTGAGGTCCTTAGCCTCCGTGGCTGCCACAGCAACACACTTCACCACTTTCACTTCTCGGGAGGCCCCTTTCATCCGCACCTGACACACACACCCCCGCACCGCCCTCCAACCCTCAGCGCCGGCCGTTGGGGGCCGCACTTCCGCCCCGCAAGTTGATTGGCCCAGACCTCTCCCTCTGGTTGGAGCTCACAGCTCGTGCCCAATCCGGCGTGCGGTGATGACGACATCTGGCCGGCGGCGGCGGCAGTGGCGGCTGGGAGACCGGGAGGGCTTCCGGGGCTGCCGGCCTGGCTGCTGAGAGCCGCTGTCATGGCTGCCGCTCTGTGGGGCTGTTTCTCCGTCCTGCTGCTGCTCCTATCGGGGGATGCCCAGAGCTCGGAGGTGCCCGGAGCTGCTGCCGAGGGATCTGGAGGGAGTGGGGTCGGCATAGGAGACCGCTTCAAGATTGAGGGGCGTGCAGTTGTCCCAGGGGTGAAGCCCCAGGACTGGATCTCCGCGGCCCGAGTGCTGGTAGACGGAGAAGAGCACGTCGGTTTCCTTAAGTGAGCAATGAGGGCAGCGGGAAATCCGTTGGGATGGAGGCCGGAGGGGGATCCCACTAGAAGAGCCAAGTGTCAGGGTGGGACAACGTCGCTGTCTCAGACTGAAGGGGCGGGTGCTGCTAACGGTCTATGCCAGGAGACCTTGGGAGGCAGTCGGACACTTTCCCCTTTCTGGTCCCCTACCTCAGAAATGAAGATGGCAGGCGCTCACCCCAGGGTCAGAGCAGTAGAATCAGTTATTTTCAACTTCATTTTGGTCCTGTATGGGGACGACCACTCCTGGACCCTGGGGACAGGTAGACCCTTATTTGTCTCTTGCTGGATTCTTTCCTTTGCATCTCATTTGGTTTCCCTAGAACCTAGTCGCTTTTTGCATTTATTTCAGTCTTTTGGTAACTTGATGTTGTGTAGAAAGATGCTAAACAAATGGGAATTCTCAAAGCCCAAAGGGCTTCTATTGATGACATAGACTGGGAAGCTAATGTTACTGTTTCTAAAATTAATGGGCCCTGAAGTCCCTAATCAAAGCACTTTTTTTCTTTTTTGCCTAGAGGTGGGATTGTTGTTCTTTTTTACACTTGAATTCATTGAGGGATTAGCTATATCACACTTGTCACTTATGTGAGACTAGAGTTTCTTTACATTGTTTACATGCTTTTGTCCTTTCCAGCTATTAGAAGAAATGAAATTTCTGTCTGTATTAAAAGACGGGATGTATTTGTTAGCACTAGTTTTGCAGCAGCCTGCTTTTTAAATGTTTGGTGCAGGTATGATGTTTTAAATCTTTCCACCCCTGCTTAGAAAGTGGAACTGCAAACTGAAAGAAAATATTTAGGAAAGGAAGTGTTTCTTTGGTGCTTTTGTACACCAGCAAGTGGTATCTGACAATCAGACAACTCAAATGTGGACATTTAATTCTAAATCTGATTTGCAGATTTGTTCAGATCATCCAGGTGCCCTTGCATGAGAATTTCAACCTCAGATTAATAAATAATGACACATTTACAACCAGTATTTTCATGCCATCTGTCATTAAAAATATGGCATTAGGGCATTTGTTAGAGTTTACCCTAATTAGTGATGTTTTAATGATAAAGCTCTTGTAAAACTTTGGAAAATTAGCCTTAATTGACCATTTGGCCTCTTTACTCTTCTGTAGTTCACAGTTCTTTTGAAAAGCATTTCTACTTTAATTTTTTTTTTTTTTTTTTTTGAGGCAGAGTCTCACTGTTGTCCTGGCTAGAGTGTCCTGACGTCAGCGTAGCTCACAGCAACCTCAAACTCCTGGGCTCAAGCAATCCTTCTGCCTCAACGTCCCTAGTAGCTGAGACTACAGGCATGTCCCACCATGCCTGGCTAATTTTTTCTATGTATTTTTAGTTGGCCAATTAATTTCTTTCTATTTTTGGTAGAGACGGGGTCTCGCTCTTTCTCAGGCTGGATTTGAACTCCTGACCTTGAGCAATCCACCTGCCTCGGCCTCCCAGAGTGCTAGGATTACAGGCGTGAGCCACCTCGCCCGGCCTCTACTTTCATTTTGAAAAGAAAATAGAATTAACCCTTAACATTTTATTGGGTTTTTTTTACCTCCTCTTTTTTTGGAATCATATGACCTCTGTTTTTAATAGTAAAATATATATAGTATTTTGTAACCAGCCTTTTCCACTTAATATTTGTGAGCAGCTTTTGATAGTATTTCCTTCCATTTGTATATAAAAAGGTTGATTCAGAATTAATATGAGGAACTTATGGTGACAATTTTGTTGGAAGTGGGGTAATTTGTATTGTAGCTATTTTGAATAACTAGCATGTAGACTTTTATTTATGCTTATTGGAGGTGACTTGGGACTTGGCTAATGGAGATGAGGCAAGCTGGGTCGGAAGACATCTCATGCCATATCTTATCATCACTGTGCATATAAATCACAATTTATTTAACCATTCCCCTGTTTTTGGACACTTAGTTAGGTAATTTTCAATTTTTTGATATAGTAAGACTATGTGCTATACTTTTTTGAACTTTTTATTATAGAAATTTTCAGACATACATAAAATAAACAGAATAGCTTTGTGAATCCTTAGATGCTCATTGCAGCCTACTGTTTTGTTTCATGTCTTCTCTGTACCTCATTTCTTTTCTGGAATATTTTTAAGTGGTTCAAAGCATAATATAATTTCACTTGTAAAAGCTTTAGTATATATCTCTAAAAGATAAGAACTTAAACAAAAATCATATTAGCATTATTGATTCAATAAAATAAATAGCAATGCCTAACATAATCTAATACCCAGTCTATTTTTATGTCTACCTAGTTATATCAAAAATACTTGTATATAATTGTTTTTTTTTTCTTTTGAGACAGAGTCTCACTTTGTTGCCAGGGCTAGAGTGCCATGGTGTCAGCC
>VBSM01001044.1:18770495-18781666 GCA_008086735.1 Cheirogaleus medius | reverse complement strand
GAGATGGGGTCTCACTCTTGCTCAGGCTGGTCTCGAACTCCTGAGCTCAACCAATCCGCCGGCCTCAGCCTCCCAGAGTGCTAGGATTACAGGTGTTGAGCCACCGGGCCTGGCCCGAGGGTATCTTTTTGTGTAGATTTGACTTTGAACTTTGCTGGTGAATTGCTGTGGGGGAGATGGAAATTAGTGTCCCTCACAGTGGGAATGAGGTGACTGGGGCACCAACTCTTTAAACAGCTGAAAAGGAAATGCTGCTGTGGTGTCTGGTACAAAGTCTCCACCCATTAGAGGGCGGTGATTTGAGGTCTGCCCCACCTCCCTTGTCCTAGAGGGAAAAGGAAGCATTTTAGTCACAGATAGCATCATTATTATTAATCTTAATTTGGTCATTGCTAAGTTAGAGGAAAAGGGGAATCACAAAAGATATCAAGAGGGATGTGTGTCCGTATTATCTACCAACCTTTCTCTTTTTATTATATTTTTTCTTTATTAAAAAAATATTTTTTTAGAGATAGGGTCTTGGGCTATGTTTCCCAGGCTGGAGGTCAGTGGCTATTCACAGGTGCAATCGTAGTGCGCTGCAGCCTTGAACTCTTGGCCTCTAGGGATTCCCCACCTCAGCCTCTTGAGTGGCTGGGACTACAGGTGTGTGCTACCATGCCAGGCTTTCAATCCCCGTGTTCTTAAAAGGCCAGGCCACACAAAGGTGTGAGGGTCCGCTAAATATAGATGGATTTAACAAGCTAACCTGAAACCATTTTCTTATTTAAAAGCTTTGCATTGGACCACTGTGGTTAAATTTCTTTAATATGTAGAATAGTGCTAGTACAATACAGAAACGCAGCCCGGTCCCCATATCCTTTGCTGTAATTCCAGTATTTACAGTAGACAATTGGATGTTCCAATCCAGGGGTTTAGGTACAGATTTTACAATTACAAAGAGCTGACATCAGCATCGTTCTCAAAGGACATTCACCAAAGGAGCAAAGCAGAAGCCAGAAATATTGACAAAAGGCTTTAACCAAAAATTGTACAGAAAACAAAGATTCCCTGACAAGCCATCAAATTCACAGCCAAGAAGTAACAAGTTACAGTGTTAGCAAAATAGCAGCATCCAATAGGTAACTCGTCACAGCTGTACATGGGTAACCACAGACAGAGGTTGGAAGGCTGGGGACACAGAAGATCTAAGATCTGAAGTCAGCCCGTGCCAAGTCCCTGTAGTTTACAACTGGGTCTGTTCATTCTAAGCACCCCACTAGAGGCCCTTTCTACAGAAGTCTAGTCCCTAGCAGTTTCAGATATTTTTTTGTCCATGTCAAGGGACATAGATAGTCTGCAAAACTGGCTGCTTTCATAAAGAAGGAAGCATAGGCCTCTTAATTTTATAAAAGGTGCACAAAAAAGGCTAAGTCCTAAGCAATTGTGGAGTGTGCAAAGGGTCCCCCCGGCTGCACAGCCTCACCATTTTGTGTTCTTTTGTTTGAATTGGCTTCTCTCTGTACTGTGAACGGTGAACGCCCAATATGGGATTAAGCTGCTATTCTCATGGATGAATTTTCATTTCTGTTGGAAATCAAAGCCTTAAATGAAAAAAAAATCCACTTTATCTGGAGCTGGTAGAGCAGGTTTGTTCATGAAACCACACCTTGTTGGCATCACATAAGCCTGAGAGCCTCTGTCCTGGAGAACTGAGCCAATTAATTTTCTCTACCAAATTCTTGGCAGGTATCAACCTGCCTTTCACAAAGGCTCAGCAGCCACACTGCTTCTGAGCTGTTTCATGTCAATGTTAAATCCCTATAGGGCTGGAGGAGAGGCCTGGGTGGACCAGCCCTGTCCTGCCTGGGATTCTGCTACCCCGAAGGCCCTCTGGGACTTCATGTAGGAGGTTGGGTGTGCTTATCAGTGGGTGGGTTGGAGATCTATACAAGGTACATACCTAACTCCCAGGACAATTAAACCAGCTGTTTTTCCATCCCCTTAGCAAATGAGTCTGAAAAAGACCTGGCCTACATTCAATGAAATGAAGTCTGGCGATTTTTAAACACAGCTGCAGATGTAATCAGCAGGTTAAATAACAAACTTCTGTCTGACAGGAGTGCTCCATCTTTAAAATCCTTGTGTACCACGCTACTGCTTTCTTTGTGGACCTTTTAGTAATTTTGTGCACCCTTTTATAGTTTCAGTTTCTTACACTTCAGTTTATTTTCAATATTATCATTCAGTTTGTCTATATACACTTAGAGATTTCAGTTAACTTTGGTTTTTAATAATCTTGGTACTCTAATGTATGTTAATTTTTTTTTTGAGACAGAGTTTCACTCTGTTGCCTGGGCTAGAGTGCCGTGGCGTCAGCCTAGCTCACAGCAACCTCAAACTCCTGGGCTCCAGGGATCCTTCTGCCTTGGCCTCCTGGAGTGCTAGGATTATAGGCATGAGCCACCGTGCCCCGCATATGTTAACTGTTTTATTGTTATGCATTACTATGACCTACTCTCTGTTTTTAAAGATAAAGCTTTCAGATCATTTTCAGCTTCACTGGACCCTCAACTGCTTTTCTGGACTTCTCATCTTTGAATTTAAAGAGTCAGTCATTTCAGAGCCCAGATTTGAAGGACCTAATATAAAAAGGAAAATCCCCCATTTTTCCCCCCAAATAGCACTTCTGCCTAAAGGCAGCACAGTGACCTGCTTGTGCCTGGGTATGAATTAGAGATCTGAATGAGGGAAATTGGAGGCTGCAAAAGAGCTCTGGAAGAAGTTCAAAAGCAAATTCATTTTCCACATTTTGCTTAGGTTTGCCTTGTGCAGAGATTAGAAAGCAAGACCTCTGGAAACAATGTAAGAGAACTGTGATTAAGTAATCTGAGATCTTTACCCAGTGAAGGGCCATTATACATTATACAACTAGACCTCCTAAGAACATAGCATAAATGAATGGGTTCAAATAGGCACAAAAATAGAATGCACAATATTTGTTTAGATAATAGGAAAAAAAATTCCTCCTGGTAAAAACCAAAATAACTGACTATGAAGACTTGATCAATTTTATTAGCAGAACAGAAGCAACCAGGTTTCAGTGTCCTTCTGGAGCCCAGATTCTCAGAGGAAGGGTGGTTATGTAGGGATCAACATGGTTTCAGTGAGTACCAGGAATTGGCATCTGTTATAAAAGGGAAGAGAAAGAGCCACACTCAGATGTAGGGACAGAAAAATATACCACAGTACAGACCACATGGTAGCTGTGTAATAAATACTGATCAGTTTGTGAATATATTCTTAGAAGCCGATTGAATAATCACTTTTGTTACCAGAACACTGATTTATAGTCTCCTGGTTCTCACTGGCACAAGACAACTTCATGGACACATAGATATTGCACAAAACACTAGGACAGGTTTCTACAGGGGAAGGTTTTCACCTGGTCCCTGCTGTTTCCCACAGAAGGCTGACAAAAGTTCCTTAAACCATTGCGCATTGTGACCCAGTGTGCTTCCTCCTGTGAAGGGCTCTGAGTCTCTCTTTTCTTCACTGGCAAACTCCAGTGGCATCAGGTGGCCTTGGTCATAGGCAAGAATCATTCGATATGACAGCAATTGCTGCAGCTGTGACTCCTTCCTTTTGGCAACAGACCTTGAGCCTTTACAAAAGTCCTCGGGGGCTCAAAATGACAGATGTCTTTTTAAAAAATATACAAACTAGAATCAGCTTGCCCATCCTCAGAGGAAGGTGACTGTGGTCATTATTCTCTTGGGAGGAGTTGCTAGCCTTTCAGGGTAGCTTGCTGTTCCCTTGCCAGTACAACTTCTCTTCCACTTTTTTCTTTTTCCATCGGCAGAGAAGCAGCATCTTAAAGGTCTTCCGGAAGGTTCTGTTGCAGAGAGCATAGCAGATGGGGTTGACAGTGCTATTGACATAGCACAACCAATAGCCCAAGTGCCACAGGGTGACTGGGACACACTTGTCACAGAAGGTGGAAACTAGGACCATGATGTTATAAGGGGTCCACGTGATGATGAAGGCCAGGAGAATGGCACTCAAGGTCTGGGCTGCTTTCTTCTCTTTGACTAGGACCATTCTCTTTCGTTTCGTCATTTGATGGCTGAGGTTGGGATCGAGGCCTTTCGTTGAAGGGTCCTTGGCCACTGGGAAGGAGCAGGGCATGATTGTCACTTTGTGACAGCCATTGCTGGTCTCCTGGGTCCCATCAGCTTTTACCACCAATCGGAATTTATAGGCCACACATTTCTGACTCTTGGGTCTATGAGCAGCAGCTGGAGACAGGAAGTATTTTGGGGTGTCACAGTCATTTTGTTCAGTTTGAGCTTTCACAAAAGTTTCCTTGGTCTCGTCAGCACTGAATTCATCCCTTGGGCTTTCCTTGGCCTGACTCTTGTAGACCACTTGGAAGACAGGGTCAGTGGCGGGCTTGTCCTCATCCTCTGAGGAGGCGTAGCTGCTACAGGTAGTGAGCTGCTCAGCTTTGGCCCAGTCGGGACTTGGGCCAGTGCCTTGGGATGGCTTCCCAGTGGTGGAGGTGCTCCTGCGGGAGGACGACCAGGAGGCCTGGTTCCTTTCCCTCTGGGCCAGGGCTGGTCGAGGGCAGCTGAGGCAAGATCTGAGCAGAGCCCTGTGAGCCGGCTTTCTCTTCTCAGCGTCGGCCACGGAGTCAGAGCCCTGGAGGTCAGCCAGGTCTTTGGTTCGCTTCTCTGTTTCCCGGTAGATTCGGCAGTAGAGGATGGTCATGACAGAAACAGGGATGTAGAAGGCAGCGATGGCAGTGCCGAAGGTGATGGTGGGCTCAGAGAGGAACTGGATCTGGCACTCATCCGGTGGGACCGTCCGCTTCCCAACCAAGTACTGCCAGCAGAGGATTGCTGGGGCCCAGAGGATGAAGGAGATCAGCCAGGCCAGGCCGATCATGACGCCAGCCCTCTTTGGGGTACGCTTGGCCCGATACGTCAGGGGTCTTGTGATGGAAAAGTAACGGTCAAAACTGATCACCAGGAGGTTCATGACAGAAGCGTTGCTGGCCACATAATCCAGTGCGAGCCAAAGGTCACAGGCCAGACTCCCGAGAGCCCAGCGTCCCATGAGGATGTAGGTTGTGTAGAGGTTCATGGAGAAGATGCCAATGATGAGATCTGCACAGGCTAAGCTGAGCAGGTAATAGTTGTTGACTGTCTTGAGCTGGCTGTTGACTTTGAAGGAGATCATGACCAGGACGTTGCCCACGATGGTCATCAGGCTCACCACAGCAGTCACAGCCGCGATGGTGATGACTTCCCACAACCCGTGGCGTCCCAAAGGCTGGTGATTTACTGGGGTGCTGTTGACGGTGGTTACATTGTGGTAAGATTCCCCCTCCATCCTGGTGCAAGAATTTACATTAGGATTAAGTCTTAGGTTCTAGGCTGTTCTCCTTTCTATCTCACCTCTTCTTGGCCAGCATCTGAAAGACAGGAAAACACATTAGCTCCATTCGCCAGCATGACTTTCTCTTCCACCCATTGTTTACAGTTTCTAATAGAACATTAAACGTGGCTGCCCACATATTCAGAACAAGATGCTGCAATCTCTAAAGTTGTGATAACGTTTTTATATCGGCAGCATCCTTTTTTGCTTTTTGTGATGGCCAATGCCTTAGTGCCTTTCTTGTGCATGCCTTAGTGCCTTTCTTGTGCATGAGGCTGCTGCCCTCTTGTGACAATTTTTAAAAAGGGGCCCGAGAAGATGAGAAAGGTGAAGGAATAGGGAAAAGAATTGGATTGTTGAGGAGCAAAGAGAGGAAAGCAGGGATGTCAAATTACCTTAGATTGCAATGACCGTAAGGGCGGGAACGGTCTTTTTAACCACTTCGGTACCACCGTCGACTATAGTCGACAGCCACAGATGAACGCGAGCGTCGACTTTAGCCGACAGCCGTGATATGAAGGCGCACAGCCGAGTGTCGACTTTAGTCGACAGCCAAAAAGCTTTTACTTTTATCTCTGCAGTTGCAGTGTGTACGTTCAGCTAATAAGTTACTACGAATCTGTGACCTTTTAACAAGTCCTTAGTAGGAGTTATTATAGTTATTTTCCTAAAGCTGCCTGTAAAGTAAAACAAGCTTTCAGTGCTTTAAAGCTTTCCTCATCACACAAGAGCAAAACGGATTCGTGGTCAATGCACAGCGCAAACTATCCTGCGGACTATGAGTGCCGGCTGTGGGCAAGCTTTCGCGGCCGTTGAGCGCGGTATCGAAGTGGTTAAAGGTCCTGGTGATAAATATCTAGACTGTCATGCACTGGGGAAAAAGACAAGTGGTATCTATTCTACAGTCCCAGTTTCAATTATAACATTAAACATTACTGAGATGCGGCTGCGAGCCAAGACCATACTATACCACATCCCCTGCCCTAATGCACAAACTCCAAGTATATGCCTGGTTTTCCATCTGGAGCGAGGGGTTTGAAATTTGTACCAGCTGCTGAAGACAATGACCCTCCCTCTCTTCTTGGACTATTTGCAAAGTCATAGAACTGTTTTAAGTTATCTTTTTTTCTGATCATAAAGTAATATACTCCTCATAAAAGTTCAACCAATGTCAAAATGTACAACTTAGAAAACAAAAGCCTCCTTTAATTCCATCTTACAGAGCTGAACAATGTTAACAGGTTAGTGTATTTTTTGGCATTTTTCTCCCTATGCATATTTAAAAGCAATCATTTTTAAATGAGTAAATTTTTAATGTTTACACTCTGAATTTGCTCTTTACTTAACAAATCACCATTTTTGTATCAGTACATCTAAAGCTATATTTTTTTTCATTTCAATAACTCTACATTATTCCACTTAATGGATGTGCTATATTTAATCAGTCTCCTGTTGACAACTTCCAACTTTTAAAACTAAAAAAAAAATTTCCTTTTGTAGATTAAAAATCTATGTACATGAAAAGGATTTCAATTGTACCTATTCCTCTTGATAAAAGAAAAAGAAAAAGAAAAAAAGAAAAAAGAAAAAGAAAAAAAATGATAAGGATTTCAACAGATACTAAAGGGTAAATGGTAGAAAATAGGTTTCCCTCCCTCCTCTGACCTTGTAAGCCCAGAGGTAACCCCAGAGGTAACCACTGCTACATTTATCTTTCCTTCCAGAGGTATGTGGTCCTACAACATATATTTTATGGTATATAACAAATACCTCTTTAATTACAAATTCCAAGTACATTAACATGATAATAGGAGGAGAGACTTTTTGACGACCCTCAAAGTGCCAAGTGGGCAATAACACTCTGCCTACTGGCTGCCTTGACATTTCTAACCCAGAAGTGGCTTAGTTTATCTAATATTTTTTCAGAGGAACATCTGTTAATGTCTTGTGAAATCCATGTATCACACTTGGGGAATACAGTTTAGCAAAAAACATACTGAACCAGGAGTATTGAGTAGGAGTTGTCAGTTTGGTTAAAAATCTTGTGATTTGAGACAAGTCACATATTGACTCCGGGTTTCAGTTTCCCCATATGTAGAATTAAGAGATTGCCATAGATGATTTATCCTTTAAAATGCTTTCAGGACTTTTTTTTTTTTTTTTTTTTTTTTTTTTTTTGAGACAGTCTCACTATGTTGCCCAGGCTAGAGTGCCATGGTGTCAGCCTAGCTCACAGCAACCTCAAACTCCTGGGCTCAAGCAATCCTCCTGCCTCAGCCTTCCAAGTAGCTGGGACTACAGGCATGCACCACCATACCTGGCTAATTTTTTCTATATATTTTTAGTTGGCCAATTGATTTCTTTCTATTTTTAGTAGAGACAGGGTCTCGCTCTTGCTCAGGCTGATCTTGAACTCCTGACCTCAAACAGTCCTCCCGCCTCGGCCTCCCAGAGTGCTAGAATTACAGGCGTGAGTTACCACGCCCAGCCACTTTCAGGCTTTTTCTATGGACTCACAATGGAAAACACTGGACATTGGATTAATTTTAGACCTTAACTTTCCTCTACTCTCAGCTGGGGAGATAGCAGTTACTTCCCTGCTTTGGAAGTCAGTCCAGTGAAAGCAGCTCTCAGCTAATTTTTGAGTCGTGGGTTTTCCCATCTGTTGAACAGGTATAACAATACCTACTCTACCTGCATTATAGAGTTGAAAATAAAGGGTTTGTCGAGGTAAATGGATCTGAGCACAAGTTTTCATTAGAATCACCTGGAAGCTTTTGAAAAGTACTAATTAGTCTGAGCCCTAGCCCAGGCCTGTTAACTCAGGACCTACTTGGGAGAGACTTGGGTGTCAATCATTTCATGCTGAAATTCCTCAGGTGATTCTCTTGTGCAGCCCGAGTGGAGAACCAGTGACTCCTCGAGAGCCTTGCTACTCCAGGTGCAGAAAATACATGAGCAACTGTGACATCACCTGGGGGCTCGTTACAAAGAAGAATCCCCAGGATTATAATCAATGCTTCTTAAAATTTAACATGCATCTGAATTACCTGGATAATCTTGTTAAATTACAGAAAGGCGGGCTTGCAAGTCCACGCTTCTAAAAAGCTCCCGAGAACTCTCAATGCTGCCAATCCTTAAACTATATTTTAAGTCTCAAGAATGAGATTAATTTCTGAAGTTCCTAGAAAAGGGGACTCATATCTTACAAAGGAGCTGTTAAACTGGAATTTTCCAAATGTGATGTGCAGTAACTTTTGGATCCCCCCTGCCTTCCAAAGTTATTTGTATTTTTAAAAACTTCTCCTGTTTGAAATTAATAAAATGATCATTCCAGCTTTGCTTCTCTCTATTCTTCCCACTTTTTTCTGCCTCCCATTTTTAGGAGAATGATTTTTTTTACTGATTCCTGGGCTACTGGGAGTGGACAGACCTTTCCACAAAGTCATTTTGGACATAAGGTAGGTTCCATGGCTGAAAGATTGATTTCTTTTTTTGGATGAGAGTTGAGTGTGAAAACTGAGTTTCAGGCATGACGGTCTTCCACAATAAACTTCTTAAATCATTAAGAGGTTTTCTAGTAAAAGATTGTGTTTATAGAGGGCTCTTACCTTTGGCAGGAGTTGCAGAGGCAAATGAAATATAAATGGTTATCTGGGGATAGGGACCTTTCAGGGTTCTCAGTTACTCAAACTCTAAAATTCCCATTTTTTACCCTACTGTCCAGAGTATGTCCAGCATAAATATAGAGCAATAATCATCCACGTTTATTTTCCACCACTGAACAGAAGACAAAGAATCTCACAGTAATAAAAGCCTCTGTGTTCTCAACCTTGGCAGATTGGTTCTTTGTTCTTTGTTGTCAAAAAGTCACAAATGAGGCAAAACAACAAAAAAAGCAAAATAGGTAACACTGTGTATCAGTTGAATTCCATTCCTTCTCCAGTGGCCTTGAGGGCTTCTAAGGCTTTGCATAAGGTTAGCTTAGACCTTGCTTTTCTCAAATACCTTTTCTCTGAGAAGCTTTATGCCTGAACCTGTCCTTGCTACGCTTCACTGTTTCTATAACAACTACAGTGGAAAACTTTAATAGCATCTACAATACAGTGATATGAGGACATCATCATAACCAGCTCATATTGTTGTCACGTACAGTATTGATGAACTGCTCTCCCCCTCCTTCCTTTAAGGACAAATCAAGAGAAAGTAGGCTTAAAACACATATGGCAACATTGCATTAGATATTAGGAAGAACTTCCAATGAAGGAATGTGTAAGGGAAGTTCTGGACTTGCTTTTTTGATAACTATTTTAAAGTGCGATATATCTAACTTCTTTTGATTGGTAGAGTAGAAATGTTGTCTAAAGATATATGGTAATTAAGAAATGACTTAATGTCTCTAAAGCAACATCTAGAGCAGGATTTTAATATGATATGCTTTTTAGAATATACTGTGTTCACCACTGTACTAGATGCTGTGGGGCATATAAAAGAAAGATACAATAGTCCTTGAACTGAAGGAGCTAATCTTTTACAGTTCTAAGAAAAAGAATGTAAGAAGTCAAGTCTTTTTTTTTTGAGGCAGAGTCTCACTTTGTTGCCCGGGCTAGAGTGCCATGGTGTCAGCCTAGCTCACAGCAACCTCAAACTCCTGGGCTCAATCAATCCTCCTGCCTCAGCCTCCCAAGCAGCTGGGACTACAGGCACACGCCACCATGCCAGGCTAATTTTTTCTATATATTTTTACCTGTCCAAATAACTTCTTTCTATTTTTGGTAGAGATGGGGTCTCGCTCTTGCTCAGGCTGGTCTTGAACCCCTGAGCTCAAATGATCCACCTGCCTCGGCTTCCAAAAGTGCTAGAATTACAGGTGTGACCCACCGCACCTGGCCAGAAGTCAAGTCTTAAAGTCAAGTCTTTAGACCAAATTCCTGTGACAGAGAGGTCTAAACTGAGGAAACCAAATAATTGTATTGTTATCATAGGACAGGAAAACAGGCGGACTTGCTTTGCAAGTAGGCATAAACTAGAGCCATTTAATGGGTAAACTGTAGCTCCCCCAGACCCTGGCCGTGGAGTTGGCTACATGGGTCCCCTTTTGTTGGGGGCAGTCTTGTTCCAGAGTACTGGGTGAATATTATTTTCTTTTTCTTTTTTTTTTTAAAGGCTGATCAAGTGAAGCAGTGGGAGTGGAGAAAGGAACAAAGGAATCTGTAACTGGTTGTGATCAATTAGTTATAAACACCACTGCACTCTAACCAACCCGAATATTATTTTCTATGTGTGCCATTACATGCAAAAGTCTGGAAAGTACTGCAGCAAACAGAGTTATGTAAGAATCTGGAAGCCCAGAAGCCCTGGACTATCATCCAAGTCTTCCCAACAGATGTAGGGCAAGGATTATATATCCATCTTTGACTTCCCAAGGGTAGCGTATAGTTCTGGAAGCAACAATAAGAAAATGTTTCAAGGTGGAGGGAGTAATCAACTGTATCAAATGAGGCTGATAATCAAGTGAGATTAGGGAAGACTTGACCATTGAATTTAGTTCCATGGAGATCACAGGGAAACTCGATAAGTTGTTTGGTGAACTGGTGGGCATGAAAGCTTTGTGGAGAGGATGAGAGTGAATGGGAGCAGAACTGGAGAGAGTGCTGTTGATGACTCTCTTGAGGAGCTTAATAACTATAAAAGGCAGTAGAGATAGGGCAGGAACTGAATTAGGATGTAAGGCCAAGAGGTGTTTTTTTTTT
>VBSM01001044.1:18749644-18770395 GCA_008086735.1 Cheirogaleus medius | reverse complement strand
CTTTTTGATAAAGGCCATTCTTACCGGAGATAAGTGATATCTCATTGCAGCTTTCATTTGCATTTCCCTGATGATTAGAGATGTTGAGCATTTTTTTTAAGTTTATTGGCCATTACTGTCTTCTTTTGAAAAATTTGAGAACCACTACTTTAAAGAATTGATTTCCTGTCTAAAAAAAAGTCATATATATTAAAAATATTCACAAAGTACAGTTTATTTTCTTAAGGAGCTATCTATGTATATAATTCAGCATTTGGTTTTGATATCTCTTGAATTCTCATGAAGCCTACCTAAGGGGAAACTGAATTTTTTATTCATGCAATGGCATATGTTTAAAATCAGGACTATCAAGCAAAAAGCAATACCAGAAAATATTCCTTCCCTTTGTTATTTAAGAAATCAAAAGGTCTCTAGTCGCTTACAATGCAGGAGGTGCTTGTGTGGTATTTTCATCCTTGATGATACTTTTCCCATGTGGATCAGAACCACATGAAGAAAGCATACTCTGCATCTTTGTTAAAAGAACTTTACCTAGTGGTGTCCTCTAATTAGGAAGTGCTAGAAGGGAACCTCATAATTTTCTATATCCTTAACACTCTTGGTTGAATTAGAAAAACAAAACAAAACAGAAACCCTTGAATTAATCGACTGATGGTAATGTAGTTCCTGGACTTCTGATGGCATCTGCAACAACACAGATTTAAGGACAAACTGTCCTGGTATGAATCCCAGTTCTGTCACTTATTACCTTGGACAAATTATTTAACTTCTTTGTCACTCAGTTTTCTTATCAATAAAGTAGAGATAATAACAGTGTTTATTTCATAGGGATATTTTGAAGATTAAATGTTAGCACGTGTAAAGTGCTTAGAATAGTACCAGGTGCAAAATAAATGTCAAATAAATATCAGACATCACTATCCAAAAACAATATCCGTAAAACAGGCATAATAATACCTTTCAAAAGTGTTATTGATCTTAAATTGACTACTAAGTGAAAGTATCAAGCACAGTGAAGGTGGCCCTAATGAAGTTGGCTTAATCTGAAAGCCCCTGATCTTTTCAACCTCAAAATTTTGGAGACTTCTTGATGGACTGGTATATAGTTAAATCTATTTGTGCTAGTGGTTCTCTTATTCATGGTGATTTTGCTTCCCAGGGGAGATTTGGGAATGTCTAGAGACACCTCTGGTTGTCATAAATGGGGGGAAGAGAGGTTGATACTGGCATCTGGTGGGTAGAGGCTGGGGATGCTGGTAAACATTCTACAATACACAGGATAAACCATCACAACAAACATTATCCAGCCCTAAATGTGCCAAGGTTAGGGAATCCTGGTTTGTGCAAATGTCTGGTATGAGATTAACACGTGGATCTCTGTCTTGGTGACAGCCCAAACCAGTGGTGCACTGGTAACCACTTTCTCCCATGTTCCTTCCCTCCACTGCTATGATCTGAATGTTCATCTCCCTCAAAATTCATATGTGAAACCTAATCATCAATGTGATGGCATTAGGGTGTGGGCCTTTGGGAGGTTGTTAGGTCATGAGGGTGAAGTGCTCATGAATGGGATTAGTGCCTTTATAAGAGATCCCATGGCTTGTAGTCCTATATAGTCCCTTTCCTTCTACAGTGGTAGCTGTAGTTCCAGCTACTCTGGAGGCTGGGGTGGGAGGATCACTTGAGCCCAGGAGTTTGAGTCCAGCCTGGACAATATATATAGATTCTGTTTCTCTTTAAAAAAAAAAAAAAATCCCAGAGAGCTAGCTCCTCTGCCCTTCCACCATGTGAAAACACAAGTACCATCTGAGAACTAGGAAGTGGTGAATCTGCTAGTGTCTTGATCTTGGACTTCTTAGCCTCTAGAACTGTGAGGAATACATTTCAGTTGTTCTTAAGCCCCCTAGTTTTGTTATAGCAATCCAAAGGCACTAAGACACCCCCCCCACCACAGTAGCGCTGATTTGCAGAAATTTGCCAATTTCTGTGGTATAAAAATTCCCACTATGGCCTATTTCCACCTACCAATTTTATGTCACTGAATGCAGAACTGGGAAGAGATAATATGCCAAACCATTATCTTTCCTGGCCACTTAGGGGATAAGTCCAGGTTGTCCAGTGGTTTCTTAGGGCCTTTCCTAACTGTCTGTATCTCCTGTTAGCTTATTTATGGTGTGCAGAGAAAAGGATACAATTCTTATTATGATTCCCATCTTCCTGTTGCTCGGTGTTTCTCTAGGGGTGGGACTATTGAATCTGAGAGTTCAAGATAGGGATAAATACCTTAATCCTGAGTGCCACTGGCAGTCTTAATTTCATAAGTGGAGACAAGGGAAAAAAAGGGGGTGGGGTAATAGGACATGGAATAATTAAAAAAGGGGAAGGCTGGAGAAGAGAAGTAAAAGAGAAAATAGATGCACTGTGTGGGAAATAATAGCATCTACTGACAAAAATGTTAATAGCTAACAATGAAATAACATAAAATACACATGTGTATATATAATACAGAATGTTAAATACTATTATCCTGACAACCTATCCTGACACATCTCCCTCCTTCAGCTCTGTATTCCCTCTTGACTAATGGCATAATTAACTACCTGGTCACCCAAGCAAGAAACTTGGGTATCATCACTCCTGACCTCCCCATTTTCAATTGAACACAAAATCCTAATTCTCCCATCTCCTACCTGTCCTAGTATCTGTCTCCTTTGCTTTCAATTCAGGCCCTAATTACTTGTGGCTTGGACTATTCCAGTGGCTTTGTAATGGCTCTGCCTAGAATTCTAATTCTCTTCCACAGGATGATCGTCTGAGTACAGAGGTTGAGAGTGTAGACTTTGAAGCCAGATCACTCTGGGTTCAGAGCATTCCGTTACTTACTAGCTATGTGATCTTGGAAGTTACTTAACATCTGTTCTAGATCCCTGATCTGTAAAATGGGGATAACACTAGCTTACCTCACAGGGCTGCTGTGAGGTTCAAAGGAAATGACAGGTGGGAAGTACTTAGAACAATGTTTGGTGCACAGTGAGTGCTCTACAAGTGTTACTATTTTTAAGACTGTGTTTCTCTCAAGTTAACAATCCTTCAGTGCTTCCCTCTGCCTGCAAAAGCTCCCGTACTCCCATTTATCAACCAGGCAAACTCCTGCTCAACCATCAGGTTTAGGTCAGGGGTCTATTTCTCATGAAACCTTGGGTAACCCATTTAAGCACAGTTTAACTTTTCTTCTTTGGGCCTTGACCTTGACCCTTTCACTGCACTCAGCAACACTGTACTGTAGTCATCTGTTTACAGGATTATCTTCCTCGTGGGTAGTGAGCTACTTGAGGACAGGGACGATGTCTTTTTTTTTTTTTTTTTAACTTCAGGACATCACAACGTGCCTGACTCAGAGTACACAATTAGAAGCAATGAACAGTGTTAACTATATACGGCTATAGGAAAGGACTACAAAGTACTGGCAAGGAAGAAAACCTTGTTTTGCTAGGCTGACGTTTTAGCCCTTGCTTTCACTATTTTCATGTGGTTTTTGTAGCACAAAGTTAAAAATGGCTTCTATGCACCTGTATAACCCAACTGTTCCTCTTCCCTTCTCCTTGGTTAGAAGAATGGACTGGAGTGAGACTGCCTGACTTAGAAGGCCAGTTCCACCACTACCAACCTCTCTAGGGCTGTTACCTCATTTGCGAATGACAACAGTAGAACCCACCCTCACAGGGCTGTTATGAAAACTGAATACTCATGTGCTCAACATGTGCGAGCTATACTATAGCTGCTACAGTAGTCATTTCTACAAAAATGCTCCTGAGGACCTCGAAGCCCCTTCCAGCCATCTCCCGATTTTGCACTGTTGTCTCTACTCCCAGTTGCGGCAGTCCACCTCTCACCTGGGACACCCACCCCGTTTTTACATCCGTACCTCAACCCTGACTTCAGTATAATTATTAAACATACACATTCATTCTTGAAAATCAGTAGATTAAATAGAAGAAAAAGAAAAATTAACTCACTGGAAATCTCAGCAGTTAACCACTGCTAACATTTTGATATATACTTGTTCAGACCTTTTCTTATGCAAAAATAAGCCTGAAGTTTTTCTTTTTCTATTTTTATTTTTTTACAAAAATGAGTTCATACCGTACGGACTTTGTTTTATGACTTGTCCCTTTACTTACCACGGCCCCACCCGCCCCATCTCTGGTGCCTTGAGGCGTACCCTGCAGATCCCCCGCCAGCCCGCCGTCCCTCCGCGTCCCCAGCCTGCCCGGTGCCTGGGTTCCGGCCCCACCTGCGGGGACCCCGGCCGCCCCGCCCCGCCGCAGCCGGCTTCCATCCCGGCCCAGCACCCGCGCCTCGCCGCCACCGGGGCCGTTCGCTGCCTGCTCCTCCGTGCGGCCCGTTTCCGGTGGGGCCAGGGCGTCTCCGCGGCGGCCCGGCTCCCTCGCGCTCAGCTCCGCGGCGGCGGCCAGATGCAGGCGGAGCGAGGAGCCCGGGGCGGCCGCGGGCGGCGGCCCGGCCGCGAACGGCCCAGCGGAGATCGCCACAGCGAGCGGGCGGGAGCCGCCGCGGCGGTGGCGAGAGGCGGCGGCGGCGGGGACGGAGGCGGCCGTAGGGGTCGCGGAAGGGGCTTCCGCGGCGGCCGAGGAGGAGGCGCCCCGAGAGGCGGCCGCCGGGACCGCGGAGGCCGGGGAGGTCGGGGCGCCGGGGCCAGCGCGCCGGTAAGAAGCGACGGGTGGGAGGGTCGGGGGCCCCCCGGAACCGGGGCAGGTGGGGCCGGGACCGCGAGCCAAGAGCCGCGAGCGAGCGTGCGGGGCGCGCGCGAGGCGGGCTGCGGCGGCGCCTGCGCGGGACGGGCGGAAGGCGGTGGGGGCGCGCGCCCGGGTGTGCACGTGGCGCCCGGCGCTGCCTCCCGGCCTTGCTGGAGCGAGGTGGTCGGGGTGGTGGGCTTTCCCAGTCTGCCCTGAGGGCCCGTAATGGTTAAGAACGCAGAGGCCGAGGCTGTGTGTCAGGGCTGCAAGTCTCAGGCGCTCGGTTCGGCGTCTGTGGGCTTGACCATTGCGGGAGGGAGTTGCGGCCAGGGCTCGGTCTCGGGGCGCCAGGACCAAGGCAGCCTTGCCCTAGAGGGGCGCATTCCTGTTATTAGGAGGGAAGGGCTTTTTTGGTCGGTTTTGTTCACTGCCTATGCAATGCCTGGTATGCAGTAGGCGCATAATGAAACTGTCGAATGAAAGGATTTCCTCTACAAACTGGACTCTAGTATTTTGGGGCGGGGCAGGTGCATAGTTATCTTTTTAATAGCGTGGTTCTCTTTTATTATACATACATGTGTAGAAATCAGGGGTTACTAGGCTTCGTTTTGAATTTTCAGTCCTAAACGAGCAGTCCTAATATCATCGGTCTTATTCACAGGTTCATGGAAGGAAATTTCTCAGAGATTGGAACAAGGGGTTATATATATGTGGGCAAACTCTTATGCTACTTACATTTCAGTTGAAGGAGTTTGATTACTGCCTTTTTATGAGCCATTCTGTTATTTTAATAGTTCTAGTACAAGACAGTCTTTATATTCTGAATTGTTATACATACAGATTAAAAGATTCTTTTTCTTAATGCAGAATTTCCTATTACTGAAATATTTGCAATATCTTAAGGGCATAGTAGGTAAGATATCTCTAAAGATGGTAGTTGTATCCAGCAATACAGAGTTGGAAAAAACACTATAAAACTTTAAGTGTAACAGACTTAACCTTGTTAGGATTAAGGTAGGTAATAAGCAAAACGAGTGAGGTATAGAGACATTTTTTAGGGTCAGCCTACCTGTGAGTTTGAGGAAGGAAATGACAGAAACTAAGACCAACTTAGTGCCCACTATATATCACATTTTGTCCTTATAGCAAGCAACTCTTATGTACATATATTTATTTATATATATACACACACATAAGCTTTATTTTTAAAGGTTAACTGACTTGCCTAAGGTTTCACAACTAGTGGTAGAGCTGAGATTTATACCAAGCTGCCCTTGAATCAACTATATTTTACCTCTTACATTTTTCTGAACCAGTCACCACTTCACCGAGGACAAAGTAGCCAATCGTTGGCTGCAGGGATCATGCTTTAATAGTAATTGTAGTAATGGTAACTTTGATACTAACTATGGTGTCTAGCACAGAGGTCTCTACTAATGAGCATCTAACTTGTTGAATTGAGTGAAGGTGCTTCTGTCGTCTTCATCTCTGTTGAACTAAATTAAGTAAAATGATGATATGTCATTTAGAGAGAGAATAATACAAGACTTTTTAAAAAAATTCGAGCTAATATTGTAATCCATTCTATTAAAATTTTAGGCTTTTATCCCTTGTTGGGATGGTCTTAAAAATTCCATCATTTATTTATTTATTCATTTTTTCTTTTTCTTTTTTAAAGACCTGGTCACAGAAAAAAAATTCCATCTTATACTGTATTTTAGGACTTTCTCACTTTATGGTTTAGTGATTAAATGTGTGGTTGTATGTAAATGCTCGCCACAGTGCCGTGGCATAAATGACAGCTGCAGTCACCCTCACCATTACTTCCTTAGGTTTTTCCACCAAAGCTGGTGGAAGCAATGTTGGGCAGGTTATTCTTTCATTTTGGTTTGGGTTGGTGACCTCTGATGTTCCTTGTACTTCCCACGTTCTGAAGTACTGTTCATATTCAATCTTGCTAAGAATCCCATTCTTGGTGTCCAAAGATTAAATGGGACAAGATCGATTGACCTTCCTGAGGCCTCCTTGTTCTCATATCCCGCGAGGGCATACTTAAGCACGTTCAGGTTCTAACCAATTTGCTTCAGGCTTTCTGAAAAAGGGAAAATGCAGTCTAGAGGCTGTCATTTGAGTTTGAACTTTAACAGGCTCTTGATCTCTAGCTGGCTGACATTATGCAGGGTGACTCCTTTCAGAAACAATGAATGCACAAGTGCCTTAAAAATCTGCCAGTAACTTTGATTTGACATCGTTTCTTCTTCCAGGTTCACACCAAACTTGAACACAAAGTTAGAGATGCCGTTTTACTGAATGAAATGAAAATTTCCAAGGCATCTATTATTAATGACTACTCAGGCAAGCCATTTGTATTATTGTTTACAATGCAAAAGTTTGGCCAGAAAAAAATGGTTTTCCTTAGTGCAGCTATAAACAGCTATCTTATCTTTTATTGGATCTAGTTTTAAAATGAATATGAGAGGCCAAAGCAGGAGGATCACTTGAGGTCAGGAGTTTGAAACCAGCCTGAGCAAGAGTGAGACCCCGCCTCTACAAAAAAAAAAAAAAAGAAGGAAAGAAAAGAAAATTAGCCTGGTATGGTGGTGTGTGCCTGTACTCAGGAGGTTGAGGCAGGAGAATCACTTGAGCCCAGGAATTTGAAAAAAAAAAAAAAAAAAAAAAAAGCCTTGTAATCTTAAGTGTTGGGTACAATTTTTTTTCTTTTAGATTGAATTAAGATTACATTGATTAATGGATAGTTTATTTTGATTTGCAATATTCAACATAAAGGTAAAATTTTATTGTAAATGCATCTCATTTTCCCTAATAAATTTAGGTATCCATGGATGCCTGAATGAGACAGGATTCAGTGTCAATTCTCTTCCCAATTTTTGGCTTTATAGATGTAAGCGCTGAAAAACATTGTTCCCATAAACAGGTAGATGGGAATGCTGGAGTTTTGCCATATAACTGTCACTTGGTTCTTTAAATACCTCTAATTATATGCTAAAATCATTATTAATATAAAGATATTTTAATGATCTGTCAGCTGACAACTGCCTTAGGTTCTTCAGGTTTGTTGTAGAAATCGAAGAATTGGAAACAACCTGCTTTGCAAAAAGACATGTTACATGATCTTTAGAGTTATACTTTCTTAATGTCTATACCTTTATTTAAAATCGTCCCTTTGCTTGGGGCTCGGGGAATTCACCACAAACTGAGAATGATTGAGAAGAAGTTGCCTTGTCTTTAGGCATTAATACATTCTGCTTTTAGGAAAGACTGGATGTTGAGAGTATGGAATTTTATTCCCTTAAAAACATCCTGCTCATATACCCCTTGGAAAGTCTTCCTGAACCCCCAGATGTGTGGATACTCCATTTTGAGGACAGCTGGCTAAGATCATATTACTTACTATTTTTTTTCTTAGATAGTTTATTACATGTATTTACCCAGGGTTTTTGTTTTTAGCTTTTTTGGCTATGCGTCATTTGTAGAATGTGATTTCCAGTTTTTGCGATTTTTAATAGTGTTACTATCTTTCTTTTAGACTGTTGCTATGATGGGAAAGGGCTAGCTCATAATTCCATACCACTGGCCTACTTTTCCTGGGGGACTAGGTACTAAGTCATTGCTGCTTTTTCATGTTTTTTCCAGAAAAAAAATTGTGATTACTTTTCACACCATTGTGCAAGTGTCCTCTAGAGAGGCTGTGTAGGTCATTTGATCCTAACCATACCACAGCATGACTTACTAGCCTTTTTCTAGAAATTAAGTGGTTGTAAAGGTGTTTTCTATGCAGATATCACTATTTCCTGATGCCCTTTGAAATATCAAAGGGAGAAATAAAGACTATACTGATATTTCTGTTTTGTAGAAGCTACTAATTATTAGGCCACTGGATTAATTTGCTTTTATTTTTATTTATTTATATTTTTTGGCTAGAGTGAGTGCCGTGGCGTCAGCCTAGCTCACAGCAACCTCAAACTCCTGGGCTCAAGCGATCCTCCTGCCTCAGCCTCCCAAGTAGCTGGGACTACAGGCATGCGCCACCATGCCCGGCTAATTTTTTCTGTATATATTTTTAGTTGGTCAGTTAATTTCTTTCTATTTTTAGTAGAGATGGGGTCTCGCTCAGGCTGGTCTCGAACTCCTGACCTTGAGCGATCCTCCTGCCTCGGCCTCCCAGAGTGCTAGGATTACAGGTGTGAGCCACTGCGCCCGGCCTAATTTGCTTTTAAATTTTATTTTCCTTTGTTAGAAGCTGTGTTTGTAGTGGGTGGGGGCGGGAATGAGGGTGGTGAATTTCCAAGAGTAAATACTGTAATACTTTTTCTTTTGGATGGAAGTAATCAGTAGCTTTGTTGGTCTGAACATTTTCTATAAAGATGTTATGGGGCAGTGCATGGATAATTGTTATGGATAATATTTCTTTTTTTTTTTTTGAGACAGAGTCTCACTCTGTTGCCTGGGCTAGAGTGCTGTGGCATCAGCCTAGCTCACAGCAACCTCAAACTCCTGGGCTCAAGTGATCCTTCTGCCTCAGCCTTCCGAGTAGCTGGGACTACAGGCATGTGCCACCATGCCCGGCTAATTTTTTTCTCTATATATTTTTAGTTGGCCAATTAATTTTCTTTCTATTTATAGTAGAGACGGGGTCTCGCTCTTGCTCAGGCTGGTTTCGAACTCCTGAGCTCAAATGATCCGCTCGCCTCGGCCTCCCAGAGTGCTAGGATTACAGGTGTGAGCCACCGCGCCCGGCCAGTATTTCACTTTTGGGTGGGTTTTGTCAAAGGATGTTGAAAAGACGTACAAACTGATGTGTGTATTTTATCCTGATGCTGCTAGGATGCTGTTGTTATAATTCCACCTACCTTATCTTGTCAACCTTAAATTGCTTAAAAAACAATTTCTCTGAAGAGCAGTACTCCCAAGGATACTGTTTCCTGCCATCCATATTACATCATTGTTATGTGACAATGGCATGACAATTTCAAAGTATAATAGAATGCATTCCCTGTTGTAAAAATTGAATCCTACCTTTGAGTTTTGTTGCCATTAAGGACTGATACAAATATGTCTGATCCATATTTCTTTCTATGTTTTAAAAATTTTTTTAAATTTATTTTTTATTTTCTGTGGAGACGGGGTCTCACTAGTGCCCAGGCTGGTCTCAACTCCTGGCCTCAAACGATCCTCTCCAGTTGGCAGCCCTAACTGCTGAGATGATAGGCCTGAGCCACTGCACCCAGCCTGATCCATATTCCTTTAGTACTAAGTCAAACTTATATTGAGGGACATTTTAATACTAACCTAAGCAAACATTTTAATATTAACCTAAGCAAAGCATAATTAAGATGGCAGGGCTGTTACAAAAATCATATATATTCTTTTGGATTATCAGTGCTATGATTCCTCTATTTCTGTATTTAGCTGTGCAAAGTTACTAATGCTGAGAGACTTTGTTAATGGATGCATATTCTGTGAAACAAACATAGTCATCACATTTAGATATCTATAATTTATGGCTTGAAAGGACCATAGCTACATTTTGGAAAAATTAAAAATATTTAGCTAATATTCATGCTCAAGTTTAATGCGGTGTGAATTTCATTTACATAGAGGATTTAGAATTTATAGTTCTATTGTGAATCTAGAGTTTACATTCTGGTGAGCTGGATTCATGATATTGAGCACTGGGATATGTCAATATCATTTTTTCCTTTTACTACAAAGCCGATAAAAGAAATGTGTCTTTGTTTAATATTTGTACTAATTAAAGACTAGTCTTACATTATTGAAGAAATCTTAATCCCTGTTACAGATACACAAACTTCAAGTCCTTGCAAGGAAGTTATGATTTTTCTGGAAGTAAAAGTTGAGGAAAAAATGAGTATTATGCCAAAAACGAAGCTTGGCTTTCTATTTTTCCTTACTGTTCCACACCCCATTCCCAAGTGTTGTGTTTTGTTTCGCTGCTGCTTTCTTTTTTAAAGTCAGCAGTACTGTGATCGTGTAGAACAACTGCTAAAGTTTTAACACAGTTTTTGTTTTTGTTTGTTTTCTCTTCTTCTAGTGGTCAACCAAGGGAATCATTGAATTTAGAAGTGGCCAGCAGATGTTATTTTAAGAGCATGTATCATATTTTATGTACCTTGGAGGGAAAAATTAAGCAGACAAATTGATTTGGTTTTCATTTTTACAATATTGAAGTCCACTTAAAGTAGAGAGTTTTTAGACAGAGTTGGTGGTAGCAGTGGGGGTGGGGAGGGTTCAGGTTTGAGCCTCAGCAGTTTTCTGTTTGGTGACTTGGGAGATGGGGAGGACAGTGGGGTGTCTCCTCTAGTGGGTGGCACCACTGTGATGCGGGGCAGAGGGAGATCTCTGAAAACTTAAGGATTACAGTTGAAGAATTATGGACAAATAGCAATAATTATTTCAAAGTAAGAGATATAGATAAAAATAACTGGGATATAACCTCTCAACATCAAGTAGTTGTTCTGCTTTTTGACTATCCCCTTTCTATCCCTATCTTTTTCTCCCACCTGTGTTTTTTTCCTCTCTCCTTCAGGGGGAGGTATGTGGTAGTCAGTACTGTGTGTTTTGGAGCCTAAGACTGGTTAGAATCTTACCTTTAAACCCCTAGTTACTAGTTGTAAAATCTCTGGAAAGTGACTGGAGTTTCCTCAACTGTAAAAGGTGTGTCTACCTTACACAGTTGTTGTAAAGACTGAAATTAGATGAACACAATAAAAAGTAGTTATTATATTTATAGTCTTTCTGCCACTCTGATGTCCTTTTCACACAGGGTCTTCTTTTCTTAGAGTGTGTAGGTCAGATGCAAATTACACACTCATTCATGCATACACATGGATATGTGTTTAGAACATTTAGAATTTGATTACTTATTGAATAAGGTATTATCTTTTTGCATTTAAAATTTCTTTAAGTGCCTCGAAGCACTAAGTCTACCAGCTTTTGCTGATGGGTTCTCTCTGGGTTAGGGTATGCTTTCAGTGCTCTGGTAGGAAATTTACAACTCTGTCTTAGTCTTCACTTCCTGCCTGCATAGAGCCTTACAGGCAGTCAGAGGTGAGAGATTAGGGCCTTCTCAGATCTTTTCTGGGCATGACCACACCTTGCTGATATGGTTTGGATGTTTGTCCCCTCCAAATCTCATGTTGAAATTTGATTCCCAGTGTTGGAGGTAGGGTCTAGTGGGAGGTGTTTGGGTCATGGG
Organism: Cheirogaleus medius; assembly: GCA_008086735.1. Taxonomy (NCBI): domain Eukaryota; kingdom Metazoa; phylum Chordata; class Mammalia; order Primates; family Cheirogaleidae; genus Cheirogaleus; species Cheirogaleus medius. The sequence goes on along the minus strand of VBSM01001044.1, from coordinate 18,758,404 downwards.
GTCAGATCCCTCATGAATGGCTTGGCGTCTTCCCTACAGTAATGAGTGAGTTCTTGCTTCTATAGTTCACTTGAGAGCTGGTTATTTAACAGAGTGTGGGAACCCCCTTCTCTCCCTCTTGTTCCCTCTTGTGCCATGTAACATGCCTGCTCCCCCTTTACCTTCTGCCATGATTGCAAGTTTCCCGAATGTTGTCACCAGAAGCAGGTGCTGGCACTATGCTTCTTGTACAGTCTGCAGAACCATAAGCCAAAGCAATCTCTTTCCTTTGTAAATTACCCAGCCAAAGGTATTTTCTTTATACCAATGCAAAATGGGCTAAGACACTTGCACATGTGTAGGGCCTAGATTCCCAGGAATATGTTCAAGCTTAACAAAGCCCTCGTGAACATTCTGTTCCTCAGTTTTTCCTTTTAAGTTTTTTGTCAGTCTTTTTTGATTCCCACCTGATATTACTGACTCAGGTAGCTGCGATTTTAAACCTTTGCTGCTGATTGCTTTTGACAAACTGTCTGGTGATAGGACGGTTTGCATAGAGTGAGGTATGAGACGGGGGGAATAAAGACAAGGGCTGAGAATAGAGCTTTTCATAGAGCATATATATCAAACTGTTGGTCTGTGTTTGGAGTGGGAAAATATAGGGATTATGTGGAACTTTCTCTTATTCAGATTTTTTACAGTTGAGTATTATCAGAAACATAAATATATTCTATTTTGAAAAGAGGATTCAACAAATATGCCGTGCTTATAAAATAAGAGAAGACAGGTAGGCAAGATGATGCATATAAAAACAGTAGGGATTATCTGTGGGTGGTAGGATTATGTAGTGTCATGCACTGTGTAAGTACAAACACAGGCTTGGTGGAGTGAGGTGATCATTTGAGTTTGGATGGTTGAGTGCCTGTGCTTCTTGCCTTCTCTCTGTCTCTGTCTCTGTCTCTCTCCCCCCCTCCCCCTCCCCCCTCCCTACCCACATACACACACACTATCCCCCCACAACCTTTAAGATTAAATGGTGGCCCTGATGGCCCTTCATCCGTAAACACTTCAGTGTGTATTTCCTAAAAGCAGGGAAATCTCTTAAATAACTATAGTGCAATTATCCAAATCAGAACATTAACATTACTATGATGCGGTTACCTAACATTACAGAAATTTCATCAATTGACCCAATAATGTCCTTTATTAGGCTTTGAATTTTGAGGCAATGATATTATAGATGCAGGGACACTTAGAGATTATTCACTATGGCAGTTACCATGGCATCCTGACTACCGCAGTCTGTTTCTCTTATGTTACTGTGGTTGAGTTCTCAGCTGCCTGCTTCCTGCTTGCTTTTTTATTCAGTGTGCTTCTCTAGACTTCTTATCAGTTGTATGAGCTACCTGAAATTCTTTTAGCAAATTCCTTTTCTGCCTAAATTTGCCAGAATTGTTTTCTATAGTTTGCAACCAAAACTCTAGAAAATTACATTCCCCCCCCACTTTTCATATTTCAAAATCTTATTCATCTTCACATGCTCACCTCAAATACCGCTTTTCTTTGTGAAGCTCCTGATTTTCCTCAGCAATTTTGTACTTTGTAAATATAGCCCTTATTTTCATTCTGCATTTTATTATAGTTAAATATTTATTCATATGCCTGCTTCTTAATTGTAAGCTCCTTGAAAGCCTGTACATGATACAGCACTGGTTTTCAGAAAGAATTCAATGTTTGTTGAATGTGATAGCATTTAGAAGGTAATTTAGAAGGTAAATGGGGTGAACTAGAGAAAGGGTGTGTTTTGAGGCAGTATCATTTTGGGAGTACAGGTAGAGGAAGCCTTAATGTTTCATTTGCCTTCCTGGCACTATTTGGAGTGCCCTTTTTTGGTGGTTGACAGCTCACTAACTAAAAAACCATTGCTGTCCCAAGGGCCAGATTGATACAAGAGCTTAAAACTACATTGGATTTTATATTTTCCTTCTTCTAAGTCTATTAAGCTTTCCAATTTAATACAAACCACAGATTTTTTAAACTGTGAGAATAAAACAGAAATTATAGTACCCAGAGGTTTATATCTGTAGAATCCCTTTTTACTATTCTATTCTCTTTTTATCAGTTTTAAACTCATTTGTTTTATGCATCATGTAAGCTTGATTCATATTTTGTCTGTACTTTGGATTCTTTGCCACTTTTACCTTTGCCATTTTTGGGGGGTCAATTATTAAATAGAAAAATGTTGGGTTTTTTTGTTATCTGACTACATAATGCTTAAATAATTTTTAATTCATACTTTTAAAAAAATGATATTTGAGGCCAGGCGCGGTGGCTCACGCCTATAATCCTAGCGCTCTGGGAGGCCAAGGCAGGTGGATTGCTCAAGGTGAGGAGTTCACCAACCTGAGCAAGAGTGAGACCCCGTCTCTACTGAAAACAGAAAGAAATTAATTGGCCAACCAAAAATATATAGAAAAAATTAGCTGGGCATGGTGGTGCGTGCCTGTAGTCCCAGCTACTAGGGAGGCTGAAGCAGGAGGATTGCTTGAGCCCAGGAGTTGGAGGTTGCTGTGAGCTAGGCTGATACCATGGCACTCTAGCCCGGGCAACAGAGTGAGACTCTGTCTCAAAAAAAAAAAAAATGATATTTGAAATGTAGATTCCACGAGAAATTTTAGTGTTTATTTTTTATTAACTCTTTCCTAAATAGTTTAAATTTTGACCCAAATTTATTTATAGTGTGCTATGTTTGTTTTATGTATAGTATAATGAAATTAGATAAATCATTTTTTTTTTTAACCTAGCAGAGAAGAATGAAAGCATACCAGATTTTTAGTAGTATTCCTTTATGGCTGTAAAATTACATCAGGACTAACCTGGGACAGAGTATTTCTTGTGCCTCAGTGTTGTTGTTATTATTATTTTTGTTTCTTTTGCTAAATAGAAATCATAGGTTCTTTATTTGCTTCAAAGAGATGGTGGAAACATAAATTACGCTTAAAATATTTAAAAATCTATGTCAAACTTTTGGAGGTAGGCTTCCTAATGAAACTACCTGTATATACAGAAAAAACCCTTTAAACTATGTTTTATAAAAAAAAGAAAAAGCATTGAGCTGGGTGTGGTGGCTCATGCCTGTAATTCCAGCTATTTGAGAGGCTGAGATGGGAGGATCACTTGACCCCAGGAGTCTGAGGCTGCAGAGTGTTATGATTGTGCTACTGCATTCCAGCCTGGGCAACAGAGCGAGACCCCATCTCTTAAAAAAAGCATCGATCATACTCAGATTGATTGAACTTGGATACTCTTCTGTTTTCTTGGTAGGAGTTGATAAATCCATAAATGAGGCAATTTGACATAAAAATTTAGCCTGTGGTCCAGCAATTCTATATCTGGCAATTTGTTTCACAGATATGTCTGAATAAATTAGCAAATAAACAAGCAGAGGATTGTTCATTGCAGTATTATTTAGTATAAGGAAACAACTTCCTAAATCTCTTTTAAGAAGGACTGGTTAATGGCCGGGCGTGGTGGCTCACACCTGTAATCCTAACACTCTGGGAGGCCGAGGCAGGCGGATTGCTCAAGGTCAGGAGTTCGAAACCAGCCTGAGCAACAGTGAGACCCCGTCTCTACTATAAATAGAAATAAATTAACTGGACAACTAAAAATATAGAAAAAATTAGCCGGGCATGGTGGCGCATGCATGTAGTCCCAGCTACTCGGGAGGCTGAGACAGGAGGATCGCTTGAGCCCAGGAGTTTGAGGTTGCTGTGAGCTAGGCTGACGCCATGGCACTCTAGCCGGGCCGGCAACACAGTGAGACTCTGTCTCAAAAAAAAAAAAAAAAAAAGAAGGACTGGTTAAGTAATTTATGGTTATGCCTATGCAGAAGAATATCATGCAGCTGTTAAAGAATGGGGCAGGGAGGGAAAAATGTTCAATGTAGAGGGAAAAAAGTTACTTCACGAAAGGTAGTACAGTATTATTCCATTTTCATACATGTGTTTAGAGCATTTCTGGAAGGCTATATACTAAACATAGATAGTAGCTACCTTTGTGGAATACGACTAGGAGGTAAGGAGGATGAGGAAACTTTTCTTTTTTTCCTTAATATCTTTCAGAACTATTTGAATTTTTATTTTGTTGCCATGAGCATGTATTACTTTTATGAGTAAGAAATAAGTTAAACAATAAAATGTGAATTTAACTAAAACCAGCTGCTGCTTCAGAGTAGGTGCTAAGGGAAATCTTCACATTTAAATAATTATCAGTACCTACCTGGGAAGGAGGAAGGTAATATTAAATGTAGTTTTGCAGGTGAAGAAATAGTAGTTGAGTGGATTTTGGCTTTTTTTAATTACAGCCTAGTAGTTGGTAGTGGGATTGATACTTGAATTTGAGGTTTCTGATTTCTAGGACAAGATTTAGTTTCTTGTTAATGAATAATCAAAACAACTAATTGTAATTTTTTTCTCTTCTAGAACTATTATTTGTAGACTGCTTTTCATGCTTTGTTATCAAGCATATATATATATATAAAAATATATCTTTCTTTTCTAATATAGCAAAATGGTTAGGCTATGTTGAATTGTAGTTTGTCCTTTAGATCTGTTGGCGTAGGCTTTTCTAGTTTATTCAATATATATCTATTACCTTTAGAGATAGTGGAGTAGTAAAATGTGAAGATGGGAATTTAAGGTTTCCACCAAAATAACTTAGAAATTGAGGTCTTTGTCCAGGATCCTAAAGTCTATAGATGTGGCTTCACCACAGTATGCTACCGAAGCTGTAAAAGCCAGACTCGCATTCCCCAAATTCTAGTTCCTTAAACATCAGGGATTCTAAGCTGCTGTGATATGTGCTATTAGAAAGACTGGGAAACTTTTGTATCCTATTTGCCTTCTCTTCTCACTTTCTTTCTAAATTTGGGACATCTTTAGCAAACAAGTATTAATTCACTCTTATTCTCTTTCTCTCTCTCATAAAATATTTAAATGTGAACAGTCTTTAAGAGACAGACCACTCAGTTTTACAATGGCATTCTTATAGGTTATAATCAATGAAATCATCCTTGTGGTTTTTTTTAATAATTAAATGTTAAATTTTTATAATTAAATGATTCAGATGTGCTCTATAAGTACACATTCTGGATGCGCAAATTGCTTAGAAGTTACTGTGAGATGGTGATGCTTTACTTCTCTTTATACAAGTTCTGATTATAAGATTTTTAAATTATTTTTATAAGAAATGAATAGTAGAGTTAAAAGCAAATGTCTAAGTTCTATTGGCCTTAATTAAATAAAGGACAATTGGTCCATCCGTCAAATAAAGGTTGTATTAACTCTGTGGCCTTTTTCTAGCTCCAAAACATTAAAAGAAAATTACAGGTTAGTCCTGGACATCATCTGCTGCATAGAACATGTGTTTGCTTGCAGCTGAAATGAAAACAGCAACCAAAGCACAGTTTCAGTAGTGAACAGCAGGTGGGGTAAGCAGTCCAACATTTTTCCAACTGGTTGTATCATCTATTTCTTACTTCAGCCATTGAGCAACCATGGAATGCTTGCAAAGCTGAGTATGTTCAAACCTTAGCTGAGTAGATTAAAACAACAGCAGCAATAAAATCTTGATAGTGATTATAACTCTTTACTACTCAATTTGCTTCCTGAATTGTCAGTGTTATTTCAAACCAGACTGGAAAAAAACTGAGAAATGATATACACTCTTCCTTCTCTTTTGTGTTTCTCCTTCCCTTATTTTGTTAGAATAGTACATTCTTAGCCACAGAGGAAAAAAAGTGGGAATCAGGGAAAAAAGTTACAAGGAAAAAATCTTCTTTTGATGTTGGACTTTTTAAATTTTTTGATGTATTAGGCATTATCTCTGATTGATCACCAACATATATGTCCTGGCCAAGGAAACTCAGCAAATGTGTGAGCTTAATGTGATATTTAACATTTTATCCTTAACATAGGTATTTCTAGATGAAAATGTTTATTAAAACTGGCTTATAGTAGTACAAACTCCAGGTCTGGTAGGTATTATCATATTTGTGAAATTTCAACATAGTTTCACTTATTACTGCACATTGATGGCTTAGAGTCAAAGTAGAGCTTACATCTACTGAATGAATTTTGTGTAATAAATAGCAAACTTTGGTAGTTTTTTTCTTTTGGGTTGTTATATTGATTTTTTAAAGGCATTTTCCTGTTATGATATATTAATTTTTATTTAGTCTACTTTCTTAATTTTCTGGATTGTGGAAATAGCGTACATTTGCAGTTTACATATAGAGTGACATTTTTGTTGCCATGGCTACCTGTGTCTCCTACCTCCAAAACCGGTATATCTTTACATACACATTTATTTTAAAAGAACAAATTAAAGAGGTACTTTCTTTTTTTTTTTCTTGAGATAGGGTCTCACTCTGTCACCCAGGCTGGAGTGCAGTGGCAGGATCATAGGTAATTGTAACCTGGAATTCCTGAATTCAAGTGATCCTCCTGCCTCAGCCTCCCGAGTAGTAGGGACTACAGGTGCATGCAACCACGCCCAGCTAGTTTTTAAAATTATTTTTATAGAGACAGGGTCTCGCCACATTGCCCAGCCTGGTCTAGAACTCCTGGCCTCAAGCAATCCTCCTGCTTTACCCTCCCAAAGTGTCTTACTGCTTTTTGAGTGGCTTGAGGACCATTAGAGGTAATAGTAGGAGTCTCTCTTTTTTTTTTTTTACCTTTCAATGCACCCAGTTGTTCTGGATAATGACTGAGGACTGGTCTTGGGGATTGTGTAGGAGGAAGCAAGGTTTATCTTGCTGGTGACTGTGGCATTTTCTTTGGGGCAGACCCTGTTTCCTAGGGCCTTTTTCCTGTCCCCTTTATTCTCTAGGGCTGTCTTTGAGATAGCCCATTTAGAACTATTTTTATGATGTATTCCAGACATCTCCTTTTCTTCTGTCCTTGTCAAAATTGTCATACTCACAGGGAAGGGCTTTTAATTTCAAATCACTCCAATCAATAGTCAATATTGCCTCTATAGAAATCCCAGTGGGGGCGCTATTTTGAGGCAGAGGAGCCTTTTAGTGCCAGTAAGCATGTTACAGGAAGATACATTTTTGTTCTGCTAAAGCTAGAGCTTATGTCCTGATAGGATTTAGCTTTTTCAGGTTTATTCTTCTTGAAAGTTTAGAAGATTATAATTTTAAATTCACAGGCCTCCTTGTTAGAGGAGAGCAATACTAGAATTTAACTTGTACTTCTTCCCCACGCGTATTCGGAGACTGTTGGGTGGGGATCTAGAGAAGGTGGAATTAAATGTTGCTTTGAATTTCTATGAAGCAGAGATAAATAATCTCACACTTATGCAAAAGGTAAGGCACACATAATGTTAGTATTGCTAACTCCAAGGGAATTTTACCAACGTGCAGATGTTCAGGCTTGCATGTCCCCTGGCCCAGCTTCAAGGCCCTTAGCTTGTGTGCTCTGCTACGTAATCCTGATCCTGGGATTTATATTTTGTTTTTATGGATTGGGAGCTTTGAGAAAATCCACCTTTTTCTAATGCAAGGTAAAAGCTTGCTTCCTTCCTTAGCCGTCTTTGCTGCCCTTTCTTTTAATTAAAGATTTTTCCTCCCCGATGTTGGAAGAGCTTCCTAAAGGTCACACTTGAAAAGAGCTGCAGAAGGGAAACGCAGATTCTAGTAATATTCTGTCCTGTCGTGGGGGAAATTGTGTCTCGCATGGCTCTGCCTCTGTAAAGTGCATTTTCTTTTTCTTGTTTCTCCTTTCTGGTTGAAGTAGAAGGGATCAGAAGGAAGGAAGGAATTTTTGCTAATATGTAGCCGTGATGTCATCAGTGTGATGGCTGAGGAGCAAGAGAAGGCAGTTCAGCCAGAGAAGAAGGGTGTGCCAGCCGAGCCCCTTTCCAGTGTCACACACTGTGTAGCAAGAGTAGGTTTCGAGTAGAATGCGTGCGCTTGTCTTCATGGCGAACAATGCTGTCTTATTCTAGCTACGAAATATTTGCACTTGAAATCTCTAAGTATGATTTTCGCAGTAGTTGTCATTTGGTTTCTGTGGACTTTCAGGGAACCGCTTACAAGAGCCCTGTGAGTGCTCACTTCCTTTTCTCTTCATGTTAATGTTGGAAGTGCTCTTGAAGATAAAGATTTTTATGTATAAAACTTCAGCCAGCCCACAAAAGAGAAAAGATATTTATTTTATAGACTCTTCATCAGAGAAGAACTGAAAAGGAGGGTAAATTAGAAAGTGGAAGCCTATGTGAAATTATTTTGTGAGTGTCAGACATAATAAAATACGTACCCAAAGAAAGACTTTTCAGATGATTGGTTGAATGACTCATTCCTTTTCATTTAGTAGTGTGTGTATATGGGCAGTCTTTGCTTAAAGTAGGCACCTAAAAGGGAGAGAGGCTGGGCGCGGTGGCTCACGCCTGTAATCCTAGCCCTCTGGGACTCTGAGGCAGGAGGATCGCTTGAGCTCCCAAGTCTGAGGTTGCTGTGAGCTAGGCTGACGACACGGCACTCAACTCAGGGCAACCAAGTAAGACTCTGTCTCAAACAAAAAAATTTTTTTTAAAAAATAATTTTAGACTGGGTGCGATGGCTCAAGCCTGTAATCCTCGCACTCTGGGAGGCCGAGGCGGGCAGATTGCTTGAGCTCAGGAGTTCGAGACGAGACCAGCCTGAGCAAGAGAGAGACTCCATCTCTACTAAAAAAATATAGAAAGAAATTAGCCAAACAACTAAAAATATATATA
>VBSM01001044.1:18723170-18737536 GCA_008086735.1 Cheirogaleus medius | reverse complement strand
AAAAAAAAGAAATAGGATACACAGGGATAGATTTTAGAGATATCAGTCATACAAGTGTTTAGGCAGCAACTTGTCAGATTTCCTTTTCAATGATCACTAAAAGTTTACTCTGAAAGAACACTCTGATATAAGGGGTTCTCTTGAAATATTATTTATTATCCTCAGATGGCTTAGTGTATAAATTTGCTCTTTATTATGATACCTATGTACTATTTTTTGTTCTCGTTTTATTTTACCATGAAGACTACTAAGGTCAAGATTTCCACTGCCTGCTTATTGATTTGTCGCTATTGATTGCAGGCTGAAGAAGACAGCGATGGAGAGACCTACGGAGAAGAGAATGATGAACAGGGAAATTATTCTAAAAGAAAGATCGTCTCTAACTGGGATCGATATCAAGATATTGAAAAAGAGGTCAATCACGAAAGTGGAGGATCACAGAGGGGAACAGATTTCAGCGTCCTCCTTAGCTCTGCAGGTATGAATTCCAGTTGCATGCATGCTGCTCGGTGCTATGAAAGTAGAATAGACATTTTATTTATGTTACTTTTTACATCACGTTTTTATAACTAGCAATTTATCCTTTGTTCTTTAGATTTTTAAATTCAAGCGAAGGACAGTGTTTCCAATGGTTTGCAAGGGAAACAAGATGTTTCTTTAAGTGGAAGTCAGGGTTTCCATGTACTGATGTAGAATGACTATAGTCTCTGCCATGGATAAAAGGCTTTCACATAAGTAGAAAAATGCTGAACCATGCTGCTCTAAATTTGGTACTCTGAGAAAAAAGTCATTTTTATTTTGGAGAAAATAGTACTTATGTTTATAAGAAGCATTATAAAGTTTCTAGAATATATGTTCTCTTTTTTAATAGCCAGGAATATGCACATTAGTGGACTTGTATATATTAGAGCCATATGCACCTAAACACCAAAACCTTGCTTTTTGCTTTTGGATAGTCTTCTCTATCAATAAGGTGAAATCTCGTTCCTTCCATGACCAGCTGTTATCTAAGATTGATTCCACCTTGCACAATGTGAAGGTGGAGAGAGAGAGGTAACAAGAAACAATGCAGGAGGGAGGGCTGGGTGTACCCATGGCCACTGTCAGCTAGGGTGTGGCATGACCACCTAAAGTGTAAGCGGAGGATAGATTAGTGGGTGCCAGGGATTAGGGATGGGAGGTGGGAGGAGGATGTGGCTATAAAAGGGCAACATGAAGGATCCTAGGGTACTAATACTGTCTGGTATCTTGAGTGGTGGCAGATACACGAACCTACTTCAGTGATAAAATTGTGTAGAACTTAATATACACACACGCGCACAAATGAATTTGAATAAATCTGAGTAAGATTGGTGGATTGTATCAATGTTAATACATCACTGTCCTGGTTGTGATATTATACTACAGTTGTGCAAAATGTTATCATTGGAGGAAACTGGGCAAAGTATACAAGAGATCTCTCTGTATTATTTCCTTACAACTGTATGTGAATCTACAAGTGCCTCAATAAAAGATATCATTGCCAAGTTAAAAAGATGTAAAGGATGAAGATGTGAGGAACAGAGACATAAAAAAATAATAATATTTTCAGACTGTTTTGAATTCCCTTTTCCCCATAACTTTTATGTTGCTGTTTAACTCTACTTTTCTTTTTTTTCAACTGCCTAAATTTTTGAATGCCTACACCAGACTAAGAATCACAGAGTGATGCATCCTTTTTCAACTTTTTAGAGTAAACTTTTCTGAGTAGGAAAGAAGTGGGGCAAGTATTAAATTGGAAGTCAGAAGCACATAGCAAGACCCCTTTAGATATAGGTTTGCAGATGGCACTCAATTCATTGTTCAAGGACTGATAACCCTAAATAATTTTGCCAGTCAGATGAGCACTTCCCTCTTGTTACCTACATTTTGGCCAGTTATGGGTTTATAAGCACTTTTCTTCATGGGAGAAAGGGAATGAAGACAAAATGTGGGCTGGTTAGTTTTAATTCTCATCAGTTGTTCTGCCAAAAGATCTAGGAGGAGACAATCAAAGTAATGCAGTGAAATTAACCTGTGGACTACTTTTGGCTTTAAGTCCATCAATTGTGTAGTCAGGTACTAAGATAGTGTCTAGCAATAAGAGATATTGCATGTTTGAAGGCAGTTAAAAACTCTAGTGTAACCCAGCAGGCATGTCCCCTGGCTTATGATTTTGGTTATTTATTTGAGTATTTTATTTATGATTTAAAACCTGGCATGGTTTGGGTCTCCCATGTACTTTTCTTGTAGTCTGTCTTTGCTTAATGATTTTTTCTCAAGTGACTTGTTTATCTGTGATTGGTTTTTTGTTTTTCCTTTGTCACGTCAGAGGGGTAATGTGCCAATATCATAATGAGGTTTGAGGGAGGCACATCTCACACATTTGCGTGAACACCCAATCATCATGCTTATGAACTACACAAGGATCCGTGTTTTTTTTTTTTTTTGGGAGATTGCAACTGTTGTATCTTTTGATATGTGCTTATGTTTCTTCCCCACTCTGCTGATTTATCAGTTTCTTCTCACCATAGCATAAGCCTGAGAAGAGCTGCCATGCTTTCTTTATACATGTTACAGTAGGGCTATATTGCTTTACTTTTGAGAGGAAGAGTTCATCATAAAATATTCGGAGTATTCTCTGGATAAGCTGACCATACTCCTTGAAATGATTCTGATCTTTAGTATACTGTCCTTGTTTATATAAATTAATATGCAACCCAGAAAAGCTATTACTTGTTTCTGAGGTGTGCATATCATAAACTTTTCTGGATATTGCCAAATTGCTTTCCAAAATAGAGATGAGCTGGAGTTCCTAGTGTTCCCCATCCCTGCCAATACTGTAGTATTGTTAGATTTTTTAATTGCAACCAGTTGATCAAATGGTATCTAGTTGTGGTTCATTCAACAGATATTTAAGTGCTCATTGTCTTATGATAGTGTTTTAGAGGCTGGGCATATGGTAAGAATAGAACAAATATAAACACCTGCTTTATGGAGTTGACATTCTAGAGGGTGGAGACAAGAAAGAAAAGTAAAGTATGTAACATGTTAAATGGCGATCATTGCTTAGGATAGAAATAAAGTGGGGAAGGGCTGTTACAGGTTTAGAAAGAGTGGCCACAGCAGATCTTACTGAGATGACATTTGGCTAGAGACCTGAGGAAGGTGAAGGAACAAGCATTGATGATATCTGTGGGAAAAGTGTTCCAGGCAAAGGGAACAGCAAACTCAAAGGCTTTGAGATAGGAGAATAGAGAATAGCAAGGAAGGCCAGTGTGGCAGAAGCAAAGTGAGCAAGGAGGCGATGAGGCCAGAAAGGCATTATGTGGGCAGATCACATAGAGACTCGTAGACCGTTGGCTTTTACTCCAAGTGAGATGAGAAACCACTGGAGGCTTTGAAGAGAAGAAGAAATAGGTAACCGCTGTGTTAACAATCATTGCGCTCTGTTGGAACGAACTGAAGGTGGGGAGCGGGCAGACTAGTTGGGAGGCTGCTGTAATAACCAAGGCGAGCGGGGATGGTGGCTGGAGCCCGGGGAGAGCAGTGGAGCTGGTGACACACGGTCCGGTTCTGGATCTGTGTTGAAGGAAGAGCAGGGAGGACACGTGAATGTGGGGTATGAGATAAAAAGATTTATAAGGATGATGCTAGGTTTTTGGTCTGAACAGCCAGAAGAAGGGAGTTGCCATTAAGTGAGATGGGTAAGCTATAGAAGGTTTTGAGTGTTGCATATGTTAAAATTGAGATGAATTCCTATAAGAAATAAATGGCACACTCAGTATAAGTAGAAGGAAGTTTTCACAAAGGAACCATTCACAAAGGTGTCAGTAGGACACAGAGAAAGCACAGGGGTAGTGCAGTGTTGGGAGGGCAGGTAACAGCAGAGATGTTACCACCTGTGATAACTGGAATTTGGAAGGAGAGTCATACAGAGTTTACCTTGAGAGGATGGATCACCTTTGGCAAAGGGACCCAGCCAGTGAAGGTGACCTCACGTGGAGAGAGTCAGAGGAATAAATACTCTGGCCTTCCACTCTTCTTCTCTTCAAGTCTCCTGCCAGGGCTTTCATGACCCTAACCTGCTGGAAGCCAGGAGACAAGGGAAGCCTGTTGCTGTCGTCCATATTGGTCAACCCGCCACAGCAGAACAGGATGGGGAAGGGAGGAGGGTAAATCTGAAGTGGCAAATGTGAGAGACCCAGCGCAGCACCCCATGGGAGATACCAAGCAGGCTGTTGGATGAAGGAATCTGGGGTTCAGGATCGAGGTCTGGGCTGGAGATACACAGGTGGGTGATGCCAGCCTATGGATGATATTTAAAGTCATGAGAATATGTGACATGACCAAGGGAGTCACTACCTAGAAAAGTACTGAGCTGTGGTACAGTGTCTAGTACAGTGTCTAGAGGTTAGGGAACTGAGAAAAAGCTAGCAAAGGAGACTGAGCTGAATGGTAGAAGGAAAACCAGGAAAGTATAGTGTTTTCAAGTGTTTTGTGGAAGAAGGTGGGGTCTGTGTCAAATGCAGCTGATGACAGCCAAGTGCAGTGTTGATCTTCCAAGTGTAGTTTTGTTGCAATGGTGGGATACATTTTTGCTTGAATTTAAAAAGAATATGGGAGGAGAGACTTTTGAGACAGCAAGCATAAACAAGTCTTAATTTTAAGGAGTTTTGTTATAAAGGAAAGGAGAATAATGGGCTGGTGGGAGAAGTGGTTCAAGACATTTTTAAAGATGGGAAAGGTAAAAAAAATTTAAAAATGGGAGAAATAACTACATGTTTACTTGTTGATAGAAAGATCCAGAAAGGAGGGCAAAAATAACCCGAGGAAGGTAAGAATCTCTGGATCTGTGTTCTTTAGAAGATGTGAGGTGGTAGGATCTAATGCACAGGTGGAGGGATTGCCTACTGCTGGGGCCTGGGCAGTTTTCCAAGTGAAATGGGAAGAAATGCAGAATATATGGGCATAAATGGGTAGGTGGTAAAATGGGTAGGTGGGTAGATATGATGGGGGCTTGAGGAAGTTCTCTTCTAATTGCTTCTGTTTTCTTAACGAAATAAGAAAGCTGTGTGTGAGGGTTGGGGAGGAGGTATTGGAAGTATGAGGAGAGAATAGAAGGTAAGAAATAGTTGTCTAGGGAGTGGGAGAGTGAATGTAATAGAAAAATACGGTATGGTTGCTGGATCGTAACAGGGGCGCACGTGAGGTTGGTGTGATTCACATATTTAAGGTAAAAGAACAGCTGTTTCCTTCCCCTTCCCCCTGTATTCTGCTGTATGGGGGCGGGCACAGAAGGTTGGGAGGGTGGGATTTAATCACGATTATAGTTCAGCTGAGCAAATGCAATGACTCGAGAGAGGGAAAAAGGGGGCGATTAGAATGATTGTCATTGAATTTCAGCTGGATAAGGAGGGTGGTGAAGGCACGAGAGGAGGTGAAGGGAGAGTGAAAAGGTCATGGGGTCACTGGCCTGTAGATTCTTCTGGGCAAAAGGATGATTGACCTGCTTGAGGGAGTGTGTGAGTTGGAGAGGTGGGAAGTAGTGGCTGTAGACTGGCATGTTTGACATTGAGATTTGGTGGGGCAGGGGTCTCAGATGTTAAGAATGATATAGTCTGGTATAAAAACGTGGACATGGCAGGCATGGAGGTGGTGTGAACCACCTGGTCACTAGAGGTTTTAATTTGCATTTCTTTAGTTACTATTGAAGTGGAACATGTTTGTATTTGCCGTTCTTGCTTTCATCTCTGTGAACTGCCTGCCTGCATTCTTTAACCATTTGGCTAGTTTGTTTCATATTGATTTGTGGATTTTTAAAAAATGTATTTTTGACACTTATCTTTTGATGTCTGTGTTTGCAAATATCTCCTTCCAAAGTGAGATTTACTTCTTCTATAGTGGTGCCTTTCAGGGCATAGTTTTACATTTTAATGTAATTGAATGTATCCATTTTCTGTCTTATAGTTTATGCTGTTTTGTGCCTGGGGAATCTTTCCCCTCAAGATGACACAGGTGATCTCCTTTACTTTTCTTCTAAAAGTTAAAAGTTTGCTTTTTTCCCTAAAGTGTGTTAACTTTTATTGGTTGCTACATTCTTAGATTGGTGGAGTGAGGTGGCACAGTTACCTTGTACTGCAGTCTTCTTACAAGTATATACTTTCTGGATTCCATTTTTAATTTTTATTTCTTAGTGTATAATTTCTCTACTAAGTTCCAAACTAACCAAAATTAGAAAAAATTTATTAACCTTGAAAATTTTGGGACATTTAAGTTTGGCCTGTGCTGTGATAGTCTTTCTCTTGGCAATGAAGTTTAGTGTAAGGAGCGCAGGCTGCCAAGTCAAACGGATCTGGATTTGAATCCCATTGTATCATGTGTCTGTCTAACCTTGGGCAATACTGTTTCTCTCTGTAGGCAAAGCAACTATAGTAAGATTTGATGATGCCGACAGCTTATCTCAAATATACTACAGATTTTAGTTCTGCTTAATGTGTAACCATGGTACCTAGGTTTAGTATTTATTGATATTTTTTATTGATAGAGGCTTAATTATCTATATTCAGTAAAGCCAAAGTCTGATTTCTTTTTTCCTTGAACGCTAGACAAAAACAGCCGTGGTTGCCAACAGAATTTATATATCTTCATTTTGCTGAGAAATTCCAAGTTCTTCTTGAGTGTAATATCACGATTGTTTGAATCTATTGAATACCGTTGTTGTTCTGGGTCTCTAAGCATTTAAAAGTCAGTGGTTTTAGAAGTCATAAAAATAGTTTTTTGTTTTGTTTTCCTACGAGTAGTTGTTCCTACTTGTAATTGTTCATTTGTTTTTGTCCTCCGTCTCCTCCATCTCCTGTGCCCTGAAGGATGTTCTTTGCTGTCACTATGAAGCAGGCGTCCTCAAACTACGGCCCACGGGCCACATGGGGTGTTTTTGCCCATTTGTTTTTTTACTTCAAAATAAGATATGTGCAGTGTGCATAGGAATTTGTTCATAGTTTTTTTTAAACTATAGTTCGGCCCTCCAACGGTCTGAGGGACAGTGAACTGGCCCCCTGTTTAAAAAGTTTGAGGACCCCTGCTGTGAAGTGTAATCCAGATTTGGTTTCTCAGACAAGGGCTTTATGCTTTGGACTGTTCTTTACACACTTGTCCCTCAGTATGAGGGATTGGTTCCAGGACCCCCGTGGATACCAATATCTGGGGACACTCAAGTACCTGACTTAAAATGGCTTAGTATTTGCACATAACCTATGTACATCTTCCTGTGTATACTTTCTAGATGACTTATAATACCTAATAGATTGTAAATGCTATGCTATTAACAACTATTTAAATAGATGCTATACTGTATTATTTTTATTTTTACTATTTTTATTGTTGTATTATTATTTTTTTTATTTTTTAATACTATTTTCATTCCAGTGGTTGAATCCATTGATATGGAGGGCTGACTGTACATTATTTTTTCTTTCCAAATTAGCTGGGTCGTTCACATTCCTCTGGTCTAATTCTCAAGTGCTATTTTGAAGATAGACCTTTTGCTAAGAGTACACTTAGCTTAATATGTATTCTCCAAGTGGGATTTCCACTGTAGCAGTGAATTTTTGAAGACCAGCAATTAAAAAGTGAATTTCTATCTCACAGTCAGTGTATGTATATGTTGGTATATTCACTTTAGAAGTTAATTTGCCATTTTTCAATAAAGTCGAAGATCCAGCACTTCCACTCTTGGAGGATACTCTAGAGAAATTCTATCACATCTGCATGAAGTGCTTATATCTCTATTGTTGAGAAGAGCCTCAAATGGAAGCAACTCAAATGTCCATTAACAGAGGAATGAATACATAAATAAGTGCTCAATCTCTTAAACATAGCATAGGGTAAAAGAAATACTACATACCCACAGAATACCTCAGTATGATTCTATTTATAGTAAAATTCAGACACAGGAAAATGTGTTATTTAGGCATGCATATTTAAATGGTAAAATGAAAATCAATGAAATGATTATTCCAGTAATCAGGACTGTGGCCACCTTCAGTGGGGAGATAAGGTGCATTTATCGAGGAGGGGCATATGGCAGGTGGTGGGGACGGAACCATTTATGGAGAGGCAGTCACTTGCCACCTGCAACTTGTGCCTGCAGTGCAGGCATAGCCCGCTTTGTTCATTTCTGGCCGTGGGCAATGACATCTTCATTGTTATCGGTGTAGGATATGGGAAGGGGATGGTTGGTTGGAAGTCATACTTTTCCTGGTAGGATTGGGGAGTCCTTAGCTATCTTTTTAGGGCTCTTTCTGTAAGACTCTGAAAGAGATACTCGTGCCTTCAGCTTTTCTTTTTGAACAGTATTCTTGCAATTCTTAGTTATGGTTCAAGAACTTTGAAAATGGCACCCTACTCTCACCTGCAGGCATTAAACAGTTAGGTCTTTAAGCAGTTTCTTCGGCCCCTTACTCCCCTGCCCAAATGTTGAATCATTGAATTCATGCCATATGTGTTGTCTGTCCCTTTCAAGATGTCACAGATAACCAGAGTTATAAAAGTGTTTACAGTGTGAGCAGAATGCACTGGATCAATATTGAAGATAAACATGGGGAAAAAAATCTTATGTGCAAGTCTATAAACTCTGTTTAAGTGGTACAAATAAAAATGAAACAATGGAACCTCAGCTTGGTCAGTATAGTTGGCTATGCATATTTTCACTTAATTATATATCTTCTTCCATGTAATTTTATGAAAAATTAATTAGGAAGTAGGAGATGTTAATTGTAATGACATTGAATTCCCCCATCCTTATGCCAGCAATTAGACTGAAGAGGAAAAGAAAGGATACCACTCTAGCAGCTTGTATTTTTTGATTGAACCTTGAACCTTTTCTTCCCATGAAGCCGTTAGGAGAGGACTTTTTGTTTTTTGTTTTGTTTTTTTTTAAAGAGACATCATCTCATTATGTTGCCCCGGCTGCCAGGCTGGTCTCAAACTCCTGGGCTCAAGCAATCCTCCTGCCTCAGCCTCCCCAGTAGCTGGGACTGCAGGTACTGGCCGCCACTCCTGGCTGCAGTGGGACAGTTTTATTTGCTCTCATTGATTCAGTTCACTTTTTCCTCTTCTTGGATAGCATATAGTTTGTGCTAATATAGTCTCATATTACAAAGGAAATTTAGTGGAAGAACATTCCCTTTGATATTTGAATCATCTGAAATAACATAAACAGAACCATACATTTAAAAATTTTTTTCATTTGGATAACTGCCCCACTCCACCCAAGAAAACCCCAATAATAAAAATACCTTTCCTTTCTTCTAGCTTTGAAGTGGGCCTAATTTGATTTTCTTTTTTAAAACTTCCACAAGATAAGAGCAATGGAATACTTAGAATTTGTTTGCTAAACTCGTGGTTTCCAGCACCATTTTGTGTTATCTCTTTTTTTTTTTTTTTTGTAGAGATTGGGGGTCTCGTTCTTGCTCAGGCTGGTCTTGAACTCCTGAGCTCAAGCAATCCTCTCGCCTCGCCCTCCCAGAATGCTAGGATTTACAGGTGTGAACCACCGAGCCCTAACTGTTGTTTGATGCAGGTTTTTTGTCTGTTTTTACTGTTCCTCATCACTATCAACTTTCATTTTCTTGCCCTGAAACTGTACTTGTCCTTTAGCAGACTCAGCCTGGGCAGCTTTCTTTCCCTTTAAATCTGTGACCTTTTGATTCCCATTTATTTAGAGATTCTTGTTGATTCTCCATCAGTTTTTTCAATGTTTCTTTTTCTAGTACTCTCCTTCTAGTACTTTCCACATCTGTTCTTTTTCCCTAATTGTAGGCTACCTTTATTGGTTTCTTTGGTTTTATTTAGTGCTTCTTTAGCTTTTTCCTTAAATAGAGTTATTCCCCCTTTTGCTCCACTGATGAAGTCTATCTATTTTATTTTCCTATGACTTGAGGAAAGAATGTGTGGATCTTTTCTACAGGTTTGATCATCTAAGTCACCCCCAAATTTCAGCAAACATCCAATTTGGAGATTTTATTTCAGTATCTTCAGCATTCTGTTTTTCTTCTTGCTCTTGCTTAGCTTTTAATTTGGTTTACACTTTATTTTGCTTGCTTGCTTCATTCTTTTTTGCAAAGTAATCTTCAATGAGAAGTATTAAAATGTCTGTATCTTTTTTTGGGGGGGAGGACAGAGTCTCACCCTGTTGCCCAGGCTAGAGTGCCGTGGCGTCAGCCTAGCTCACAGCAACCTCAAACTCCTGGGCTCAAGCAATCCTCCTGCTTCAGCCTCCAGAGTAGCTGGGACTACAGGCATGTGCCACCATGCCCGGCTAATTTTTTCTATATATTTTTAGTTTCCAATTAATTTCTTTCTACTTTTAGTAGAGACGGGGTCTTGCTCTTGCTCAGGCTGGTTTCAAACTCCTGACCTTGAGCGATCCTCCCGCCTTGGCCTCCCAGAGTGCTAGGATTACAGGTGTGAGCAACCGAGCCCGGCCTAAGGTCTGTATCTTTATACCAGCTCAGGGCCAAGGATCTCTATAAACTTTTTAGGAGACTCAATACTATCAGACCCTGCAAATATGCATGCCTTGAATGCTTTGCTTAATGTTTTTCTCATTTGAATGTTTTGTGCTTGACCTTTGTCTTCTAATCTTTCTTTTATGTCACTAAAGGTTGGGTGAGTTGGGAAGCCTTCCATATAAATGAATTTCTTTTTACATCATTTTTTATACTCATCAGTCATCAGAGAAACATTTTATACTCATCAGAGAGAGGTTTGTTTGGAGATCTTCTGATTTTAGTTTTATCTTCATTTATTTCCATGAACTCTGCCTTTGATTTGTTCAGTGATTCTATTATATTAAAGTTTGTTGTTAGGTAGTTTAACCTGTTAAGTTTTATCATCTCCCAAGGTACCCAGCTTTCATCCAGTTTGATTTGTTCCTTTAAAAAATTGTCCCATGGCAAATTAATGTCACCAAATAATACTTGATTTGGTGATAGATTTTGGTCTCCAAAGCAGCCATTGTTTTCACTGTCACCATTTTTGGCTGCTGTTGTACCTCCCTGGTCCCACTGCCCCAGAGCTGAGCTGCAGGATGGCTAGCAGTGACTGCAACGTCTCAAGTTCATATTAAGGACTGAATGTTTGTTTACTTGTATTATTAGATACTTTAGATTATTCTTACAGGAAATAGTTTAATGAGAGAACATTAGTGAATCTTTTTTGGGTTTGACTTGTGTTCCGGATGCTCTCCTGGTTGAATACTGGCTGCATCATCAAATGACGTGCATTCTAGATACTCTCCAGCTAGACAGCTGGCTGCATCATCACATCTGGGTGCTGTGTTCTGACAGCTTCTAGCACATTCCTCTCAAATGCTGTTGTCTCTTCTCTCTATGGTTATCTTGTGGACTCATACTCTTCTTTAAAAAAAATTACCATCATTTTAAGGGGGGTTTGGGAAGGAGAGCAAATAAATGTGTACAATCAACGTCATTGAGTGGAAGTTGATAGGTTCTTTTTACTTGCTCTATAAAGAGAGAATAAATGAATCTTTGTGATAAAGTCTATAGTGAAGGTCAGTGGTAGAATCTCTTCTAAAATAAAAAGCATGGAACACATGAATTCAGGGGCTATGAAAAGGGCAACTGTAACCTTAGGATTGTGATAGTAAAGTCATCTATTAATATTTCGGTAAATGTAACTGAAGTGCAGCATATGTATTAGGTAGTAGAGTGGAAGGAACACTTGACTGATGGGTATCAGTTATCAGTTTTGGTTATCATTGGCTACATGCCTTTGAGAGACTGAAACTCTTGGAACGTCCTTTTTTTAGAAAGCAAAAAGAAAAAACAGTTGCCTCGCTTTAATCTAGCGTAGTTGTGAGGATCATGTAGAATTATTTTAAAAATTATAAAGTGCTGTACAAAAGTTAAGAATTATTTTACAGGCAAAGAAAAGGAAACTGTTGGGTTAGAATATACTGTGAGTCATATTTGAAATTAGGTCATTAACACGGGCTGTCATTAAAATATCCACACTCGGTACTAACAAATATATGTAATTAGAAAACAAAACATAGTGATCATTACTTCATTTTCTCTTTTATTTAGCTTTTTTTTTTTTTGGTTGGATTTGTTGACCTATTTTAATTTCTGCAATTACTGAGGTGACACAGGAAACTTGAAAGATGATTAAAAATCAGAAAAATAGGATCTATGATGAAAAGTTTATGATGCTAAGCAAAAGAAGCCTGAGAAGTGATTTAATAATTGTCATATGTGTTTCAAGCTGTCAAGACAAAGGAAAAAGAATCAAATATATTTAACTAAAATGCAGGGGATTTAGATTTGCTATTTGTGTGCATCTTGTACATGAGTGTTAACTGGGCATCTAAGGGGGAGGGTTGGGGAATCATCTTGACTGAAAATCTTCCAAAATGGATTTGGCCTCATTTAACCGACATGGGTCCACCAATGGGCCTTCCTGCTGCATAAGGGTAGGCAAGGTGATTGATTTATCAAGGACATTTTTCAACCTGATGATTCGGTTCTCTTGGCTTCTTTTAATTTTACAATAGTTCTGTAGTGTTTTACCCAGGTTTTTTAAACGAACAAATACAGTGCTCTCAGAAGGGTTAGGCTTAAAATAAATAGGCAAGGTGTGCATGTATAAATGGAGCCCTGTGGCCATTAGTGACCTGGTGACAGCAAGTGATGTTAAGCTAACAAGCTGATGGCAATCGTCACATTTCCATTTCCTGAACACCTACCAAGTGTAGGCTCTGTGTAAGGGGTGTGACATTGGCTCTTTTCCTATTTCAATAAATCCTAACTTTAACCTAACAGGGTAGATTTCATTATGTCTGTTTTACACATGTTGAAACTAAGCCTTGGAAATAAAGTTAAACAATTTGTACAGAATTCACGTATCTAATAGGTAGCAGAATCAGGATTCAAATTTAAGTATGCCTGGCTTCAAAGTTGCTATTTTTTCCCACTTAATATTCATTAAAATCTATATATATATTGTTCATTATTTATCTGAAACAAACAAAAACTATGTATATATCACTAAGATACATATTCTTTTGTTTGTTTCTGCAAAAAAGAAGCTTTATTGTTTATACTGGGTCTCTAGATTGGGAGAGGGCGGTTGGTTAAGAAGCTGCCTCTGGGCTGGAAGCTGACACTGGGGCAGAAGCCCTGAGGCTGGGGGGCTGCAGCCAGGCCCCACAGGGCACCGCATTGGGGGTTCCTAGTTGAATCTAAGGCTGAGCCTTTCAAGGCGGCCTCGCCTAGCCCTGCCTGCAGCTGGCCTGTAGGGGTTGGTCAGGTAATCATTCTTCTTGATGAGTTTCACCCTCTCATCTAGGAAGTCACAGAGATGGGATCTGTCTGGGTAGAACTCAGGGCACGCAGCCCCAGCAGGACCTGGTTTGGGGGAAATATTTTGAGGCTATGCAAATATACTGTTTTTCCTTAAAAGTTCAGAAGAACCAGTTCTCTCAGAATGAGGCCAAGAATTGACTAAGACAAGAGGTCAAGTTGTAATGACTAAATACTTGAGCTTTTTATTTATGCTTTATTGCGGAGCTATCTATATTATAAATAGTGTCATTCCTGTGCCATTGACCACTCCGTCAATTTCTTTGAAGAGTGGAAGCATTTATATTAACCGAATGGGGTTAATGAGGGTACATTTGTGAAACAAGGTGAAATATCAATAATTGATTTTAATTCCTTCCTCATTTATCAGTTACAGAAAGCTTATTTTATTTTTAGCATTTGTTGGCTACCAAGTAAGAGCCATACGTATGTATGGTAAATATACGTGCACTCTCTCTATATAATATGTATGTATATGGCTAGTTGAATCCCAAGTTATTTATATATTCATGTCTATAATCCATTGCTCAGAAAAGCCTGGCTTAAGGTTGTCCTTCTTAAGCAAGAGATAGTCATGGAGTCCATGCAGTTAGGAGGTGCAGTCTTCCAAAAGTTACCCCAGTAATAGTTGATGGGTCAGAAGCAGACATGTCCCAGGCTACTTCTGGGATCCAGCAGCCATCCCAGAACATGCCAACATTTGGCTGCTCTTCTCTGGAAGTTGGGATAATTCTAGATTGGCCATTGTTGCTTCAGGGGTGTTGTCTAAATGGGCTGGTCTGGAGAGAGAATGTGTTTTTAGATTCGTAGGGGAAAAACATCGTGATATTTTGATATACAGCATAACCATTTATTCCTTATTGCTATTCTCAACTACCCCATAATCTAAACAGCTTTTTCTTTATTTTATTTTTTTTTGAGACAGAGTTTCACTCTGTTGCCCAGGCTAGAGTGAGTGCCATG
>VBSM01001044.1:18701946-18723070 GCA_008086735.1 Cheirogaleus medius | reverse complement strand
CATGCCCGGCCTTTTTTTTTTGTTTGTTTGTTTTTTGTTTTCTGTTTTTAGGAACAGAGTCTCTCTCTGTTACCCAGGCTGGAGTGCAGTGGTGCAGTCATAGCTCACTGCAATCTTGAACTCCTGGGCTCAAGCGATCCTCCTGCCTCAGTCTCCCAAGTAGCTCCCATGTCATGCGCCATGATGCCTGGCTATTTTTTTTCTTTCTATTTTTGCAGAGCATAGTATTTCTAATTCTTGGAATCATTATAGTAGAGTTTGGGTGGAGAGAGTGGGGGGGTTTCTGGAGAGGGGGATGAGTGATCTTAAAGGAATAAGGAATTGAGACATCAGCATTGCTGTGAAATGCTGAGCACTACCTTAATTTGGGGGTAGAGGGTAGAAGAGGTGTAGGTGTAAACAATTGTGTTAAAACACCTCTTATTTATACAGTATCTGGCTGTATATTTGGTACTTTACATGCATTTTATTTAAATTCAAAATAATCCTGCAATGTTAGTATTAGACCATTTTACAGATGAGGTACATTAAGCTCAAGGAAGTTAGGTAACTTGCTTAAGGTCACATAACTAGTATGTCATGGGACTGCAAAATGAATTCCTTTCCGTCTGATTCCAAAACCCATTACTGTTCTTTATATTGTACTGTTGCCTTCAGAGGTGTGTATACAATAGGCAGCAATAGGCCCTTTTGGTATGTTGTATAGAAAATGAGTCATTTCATTGTTTGGAAATAGTTGTGTTTCCCCCCCTTTTTCTAGTATCTGTTTTTTTAAAAAAGGTTTTGGCTACTTAAAAAAAGTTGTTATGTTGTTTAGTTTGGCGCCTTTAAATCTGTTCATGACAATGAAAGCAATACTCTTATTACTTGCTACTTGTTTCATTTAAACTGAAAAATCCGGAACTCAAAATATGAATTTATTTCAGCTGTCTGTCTTGTGTTATGATGACAGTGGTATATGCAGGAGCTGCAGCACGGATTTGAGTTTTTCTTGACTGCTGGTAATTATTAACTCAAGCCAAAAAGATAATTGTATGTTATGAGCTGTGTGTGCTGAAAGTTAAATGAAATTCATGTGCTTCACATTTTTTAGGAAAATTGATAAGGTATCACTATTAATATTTTTCAGATTACCTCTCAGGTTTCTTATTCAGACATTTCCTTCCCACAATTTTGAGAGAAAATTTAGAAGGTTTGGTGCCAAGACTGGGGAGGAGTCTTGGAAAAGTTGTGATTGCGTATTCTTACATAAACTTAATGTGACTTCGGTAGACCACAGCATTTTTTTCAACTTGATGCTTCCTATGTTACAGTGAGAGAGTATTTTGCAAACTGTTTCTGAATCCTAGGTTAATCTTTTTCGGATTTTGATTGGAGGCTCTAGTGACACCATTTTTACGATAGGCTAGATTTAACTATGAGAGCTATATTTTTTCCCTTGTATTTCGAAGTGAGAATGGCATTGCAAGTTAGTAATTTTCATACTCTTTTGATGATTTATTTGCATATGCTATGCATATGGGATTTACTTAAGGTCCTTGCCTACACTTCTACTTAGAGCAGGAAGTAATTTTGAGCTCTCTGCGTACAGATAACGATAAATGGGGTTGAGTTGTGGATCAAGTTTATCTTTAGACCTTGCCTCTCTTTTCTCTGTGCCACTCCCTTTTCTTTGCTGTTTAGGCACCTGACTGCCTGTTGTAATGTCCAAGGCTTCAATGTACTCATTTATGCCTTGCCTGCTTTCAGGGTACCTCTCCCAGGAAACCCGTACATGTATGGTTAATATTCATAGTTTGTGCTCATGTACATATGCAGCCATCAGCCCACAGCTGGAGAAATCGGAGTGTTGCCTGGGAGGCAGTACATTTGGAGTGTGCACATGTGGGACTGTACTAGAACAGCCTTATATAAGTAAAGCAACAGGTAAAGTGAGATCATTTTAGAGCAGGCTGTCTCAGTGAAGTCTTGTCAAGTTAAGACAATCCCCGTGCAACGATTCTTGAAAGGTGTGCTGCTAACAAAAGATAATTATTAAACCTAGTCTCTGTGGGAGTGTATATGTCTGTCAGCTATACAGTATAATTTCTAAATAAGAATTTGCTGCTCCTAATATAACTTTAAAATATAACTCTACATGTTTGATTTCCTTGTACCTCCTCTCTGCTGTGCCTGGTTGCTATGAACCATGCTAGTTTACTATAGGATCATTTAAAAAAATAGCACTGACTTAACCAGGATATCCTAATTCTCCCTTGTTAACCTTGTCCTTTTTTCCCTTTAAAATCATAGTGAAAAAGTGAGTTGAGTTTTGTTTTGAAACCCAGAGAATAAAGAACTATCATCACATAAATGAATTCATAGCTAGAACAAGTTAGTGTTCACCTAAATGGTTTCTTCTAATAGCAACCATAAATCTATTGGATTGTTCCTGCTTCTCTAATAACCAGCAGTTGATATAAGAAAAATATATAGGCACATATAAGTTACTTTTTTCTTGACCACTGGAGGTCCTTACTGCTTCTCTGCATGTGCCCTTTTAGGATTTCTGAGGATGCCAAACTAACTACTCTTAGTTGAGTAAAGTTGGTATGTTTTGAACTGTTGGTGTCTTTTTCCTCAGTCTTTAGGGACATCATAGAATGTCCATCCTGAAAATAATCTTAGAAGTCATTTGGTCTACATCTTGCGTTTTTTAGATGGGGAAACTGAGGCTCGTATAGTTTGGGGTTCAACCTAAGGCCATACAGGTATATTTTGGAGAGGAATTACTCACATTAAGAGTATTTCTGGCCGGGCGTTGTGGCTCATGCCTGTAATCCTAGGACTCTGGGAGGCCAAGGCGGGAGGATTGCTTGAGCTCAGGAGTTCGAGACCAGCCTGAGCAAGAGTGAAACCCCGTCTCTACTATAAAATAGAAAGAAATTAGCCAAACAACTAAAAATAGAAAAAATTAGCCGGGCACGGTGGCATGTGCCTGTAGTCCCAGCTACCAGGGAGGCTGAGGCAGGAGGATCTCTTGATCCCAGGAGTTTGAGGTTGCTGTGAGCTAGGCTGACGCCACGGCACTCTAACCT
The DNA here is from genome assembly GCA_008086735.1 of Cheirogaleus medius. NCBI lineage: Eukaryota > Metazoa > Chordata > Mammalia > Primates > Cheirogaleidae > Cheirogaleus > Cheirogaleus medius. Next base: position 18,719,993 of record VBSM01001044.1, on the reverse strand, counting down.
GGGAGACACAGTGAGACTTTGTCTCAAAAAAAGAATATTTCCTCTAGGTTCATAGACAATGCAGTCTCTAAATCATAGCAGTACAGTACCATTTGAATTCAATATTTTACTTTGGAGAGGGATTTAAGAGCTGACTCCTTTGTGGTCGTGTCCTTTGGGGTAAACTGTAATGAGATGGTTATGCAGAGAGGAAGGTAGAGGGTTATATATACAAAATGATTTTTCTTTTCAGAGTTAAATCTGGGATATTCTCAACTATGCAGACCTTCCTAAACAGGTCTGTATAGGATGAAAAAGAAACCTGGCATATTATTAATACGTGTGCCAATAGTTCCTATCTATTGTCTGTTTTTCGGTCTATCTTATTCTACCCCTGCTCCTTACTCTTGCCTGGCACGGAAATACATCTCTTTCCTCTATCTATTTTTCACACGTTTGCTCTTGTTAGACTTGGGACTTTAGGGTAAAAGTGAATATTACTCTCTGGTTTCTGTGTTTGTGATTTATATCCTCCTAATGATTCTTGGCTATAGGCATCATGGGGAAGGGAAAAACTAAGGCTGATTTCAGTTTTTCCTAGACCCTTTAGGGACTGATTTTTACAATTTTTCATATGCTGTTTGTATTTCTACTTTTAAAATGTACTTATTTTCCTTTTCTTTCCTCCCTCAGGAAACCTCCTGTGTCTAGAGTGGATTTGCCATAGTTTAGTACCACAGCATGTTCAGAGGGTGCTCAGGAAATATTAACAATACATAAGTGCCACTTTGTTCAGAATGGCCCATCTGCATTGGTTTTGATGAGGGAGAACTTTTCTTCTTTCTTCATCTGCTTGGATCTCTAAATTTTTCTGGGCTCAGATTTCTAAGTTTTTTGGTAGTTTTAAATAGGAATAGTGAATTTCGAAACAGTCTTTTCTAATTTAAACCTGGCTGCCTTAGCAGGGAGGACTAACTTGCCCCAAGTTTCCATATTATTGGAAACTTAGAGTATAACAGAGAATCTTTGATTCTACGCTTATAGAAATAGTCCAAGAATTTCAAGGCTCAAATTTTCGCAGACATAGATATAGGGCTGTAATGAGAAGGATAATATGCATGGATCATCCTTTCTTTCAAAGTGTCCTTGAAGGAGAAAGAGCATGCAAATTGTGCTCGGTGAGGTCAATGGGCTGGCATACTACAGGCGGGATCTAAGTATGCGGTCACAGCCTCCTAACGAGGGAGAATGTGAATGTTTACAACTGGAATTTGTTGTGATGGGCATTGTTTTAGGTACTTGTGAATAAAGGTAAGGGAGATTAGGACAGGGTGATGAGGAGGGGAGGATTTGTTTGAATGTGTTTCATTTTCTGCATTTGTTGAAATGTTAATGAGATGACCTTTCTATGGTGCCAATATATGCGAAACAATATGTCTTCGGGTGTATGTAATAGAGCTCATTCTCAATTGCTGTCCTGAAGACAAGCTTTCCTGTCTCGTGTAAGAAGTCCAGCCTTTTGTGTTCCCTTTAAATGAAGTTATTGTTGTGGTTTTTATTTATTTTGTTTCTAAAAAGGGTAGTGAGTGGGTTTTCTGACTGTTGTTAGAGGGAGGAGATAGACCCTTTCAACTTTCCTAGCTCCTTGGTACCAACTCGAGCCCCACATTGTTTTTTCTGTACGGGACACTAACCTGACCATAACTAGTTCATGCTGTTGTGACCATGAGTTTAAGTATCTCTTTTCCATATAACAAATCACTGTTGGGAGTTAGTTTCCTTCCCAAAGGATCCTATGATATCGATTATTTTACTTCTATCCAGGATGTCACTAGACCGCAGGAAGTCGGCTGACTCAGGGATGGGAAGAGAGGACACAGAAAAAGAAAAGTAGACTGTGATTCTATGCCTAGGATATTTGTTTCAAAAATTCAGCTGGGCATCTGAGATAGGAAAGGTACAATTTATATTAAAAATTCTTTGTCTCTGTCTTGCTATTTACATTTATTTAAAATATTTGTAATGAATATACTTGTATAATTATGGCTACAAAAGGCCCTACTCCTGATACATAACAGCCTTAATGAAGATGTTTAAATTACAACCAGCTCCTAGTATACTTACAGAATATAAGTATATATTTGTACTTATGCCTGCTGGAGTTGTTCTTCCTATATGTATTTGTGGAGAGGCCATAAAAAATCTGGTGCAAGAATGGCAAAAATTGATATTCGTTAAAGCTAGGTAGTAAGTACGTGGGTGTCGCTTGTCTGTTTGAAATAATTCATAATAAAATGCTTAAAAATGAAATAGTATCTCAAGAATATATTTTAAAATATTTAAAGCATTTTAGGGAAAAAAGAGACATTGCTCACTGAGGAGATTGGTTTCAAAATAGGAATCATTTGCGATTTTGGAATAATAGTTATGAGAAATATTTAGTGACTAGGACAGTGTTGGAGATGTTCCCTGAATGGAAATGAATAAGTTATTATATAACCAGTATGTCACAATATTTGAAACAGGGCTTTTTTAGATGGAAGATTATATTTCCTCTTTTTTAAGGTTGATTTTATCCAATATATCCTGCTAAGTATAATATTTAGTTATATATGGAGGCTCAATTTTAAATACTTGAACCCTGTCTCACTCTCAAAGTCAAGTAAGTTTCACAACCCACAAACCTGGAAACAACTAAAGATAACTCAAATGTTTTACACAACTTTATTAGGTAAAGTAATATATTATAGGGGACCTGTTGGTATGTCCAGCAATTAAATTCTGTTGGTTTCCCACTTTGAATTCTGAGTCCTATTATGACAAATTCTCACTGTTTTCATTTCTGTGCCTTCTTGATTACAAATGATATAATTTTCTGAAATTTTGTTGATTTTAGTTACTTTTGGCATATTCTAATTCAAATTTAGTTTTTTTTTTTTATCAACTTGTAATTTATTTGAATCCTAGGTCTTAGTTGCTTGATCGTTGTTTAGGCAACAGAATAATTGAGTAGCATTCTGTGTGTCTAAGCAGTGCTGTTTTACAACCTGTGCCCTCTTGGGCTAGAAAATACAATTGCTTGACATATACCAGGAATTTTAGATTAGAGTGTTTGGCAGTGTCCGTATGAAATAAAAAACATGTATTTTTTTTTTCTTTGTCTCTCCTTTTAAAGCGATTACCATTGTTGACATAGCAAATAACAGATAACGTAACAGATCTGATGATGCTGTGACTCTCAATCTCAGGAAGGAGATTTGACTTAGATAACTTGCATAGATTCATTTTTCACAGAGAGTGAAGGGGGGTGGAAGGGAGAGAATAGAATGGAATAAATGTGAGACTTTAAGTGTGTCCCTTCCCCAACCTCATCTTTGAGCAGGCAGCTGATTGCAGTAACTCTTCCATTTCATTTGCAAATGAAACTTCATTTGTGAATCCTCTAGCTGGCAGGACAATTACAACAAATATACTTTAGAAGGTGTCCAAGAAGTGTGCAGAGGGGAGAGCGTAGGAGAGATGGGTTGAGAAGGGGGCCTGTGGGCTCTAGGCTTTCTGTCTCAACACAGCTGGAGCAGATCTGCTTTTGTATGCTTTATATCCTAACATTTTATCTAAGATCTTCTTTGAAAGAATGTAATGCTGCTAAAAGATCACGGAACATCATAGCTCAAAATCTTGAGTTGTGCACACTAATATAAAACCAGAGATTTCTGTGAGGACTTAGGCGTGCATGTGTTCACATACCCTGAGCATTGCTAGCCTGCAGCCCCCTCCACCCTAACACACATGTCGATAAATTCTAAAGCGATGCCAGCCTATTTCAACACTCTGCTTGCTTTAATTTCTATCATAGAGGTTGAGGTGCTGCATAGCATTTATCCTTTGTCCCTACCTTATCATTGTTGACATAACAAATAACAGATAACGTAACAGATCTGTAACAGATCTGACAATGTTGTGACTCTCAAGCTCAGGAAGGAGATTTGACTTAGGTAACTTGCATAGATTCATTTTTCACAGAGAGTGAAAGAGAGAGAGTAGGGGAGGGAGGGAATAGAATGGAATAAATGTGAGACCTTAAGTGTGTCCCTTCCCCAGCCTCATCTTTAAGTACGAAGCTGATTGCAGTAACTCTTCAATTTCATTTGCAAAATGCTTATCCAAATTCCCCTGAAATTAGTTTTTAATAGCAAGACCAATTTAGATCCTTTTGGACTATTAATGAAGTTCTAGATCACAATATGATATGGCAAATGAGATTTCCACCCTATCAAATACAGCAAAAGTATAAGGGATAAACTTGCTGTCCTATATTTGCATATGTCATCATACCTTATCCCTAACAGATACGATCTTTTCATAGCTATTATTTCAGTGTAACTGCTCCAGAAGGCCCCCATATTGAGACTTCTCTGTAGTTGACATATTTACCCATTATCAGTGAAGTGAAACCGAGGTGTATTTTAGGATCACTATTCTTCCACCTGTTTGGGATTGTACTGGAGAATGTATTAGGATACATTTTCACATTCATTTAACATATCTATTGATTGGTGCTTGGCTTACCTCGAGAATAGACAAATAAATGAGACGTGGTCTTTATTCTTAAGACCCTCAACTATGAGGAATGCAGGGTTTCATAGGCAAGACAAGTTTATAAATATATTTCCAATGCAGACTAATAAGGTGTTATAAAACAGGTATCATCAAAGTGCTATGGATGTTTCCAGGCATGAAAAACTCATCTGTAGGTATTACCACAAGTTTCCCAGAAATTACTGCATGTGGAAGACTATGTCCTTGGCACGCATATGAAAGGAAGATACGCAATTGATGAAAGATTAAATATTAGAATAGCATTGTTATATACTAGCCTGATAGATTTAGATTATGCACCAACCAGCATATCTAGATTATTGTACCAAAAATTTCTATAAACAGCTAAGGATTTTTATTCAATAACTGTACTGGAAACTGTCTCTGGCTTTTGCTAGTCAACACATTATTTAGTGCTATATTGCTATAGTGATAATCAGTAAATGGGAAGGCCCACATACTCTGATGATGACAACAATGTGACATCAAAAATGGATCTACAAAAGTGGTAATGTTTTCTGATTGGTACGGATGCTTGAGTTACCACTAACACTTCCAACATGAAAAATGGAGGATGTCAGGCTCTTCAAGCAACTGTTGAATAATACAGTGGTTGTAATGAACCAGTACACAGGACTGAATAAATGCTTTAACAGTTCTCTAACACACCATTGTATCAAGCAAACTGTGTAAATACAGATAATGAGACTTCAGCATGGCTTGTAATTATGCATGGAGTTGTTATTGCTTTTTTTGCACCTAATATTTATACAGGCTCTGAGTCTAGAAGGGTAAGTCCAAATGACTGATATTTTGAACCAGGGTATTTTCACTAATCAAAGGATAAACTGCACATGTGTTCAGGATTGGTTGGTTTGCTTTGTCCTCTGGCAGCTATGTTTGTAAACAAAGGCTATAAAAAGAGGAGAGATTGTATATGTTTGCAAGAGGAGTTCTCATTTTTCCCTTTGTTGAGCCCTAACTCCTAATTTATTTTATTATCTTTTTGCAAATTTTTGTGGAAGACTTTCATAGAACACAGTAGTTTTGCTAATTAAAGAGATTCCTCTCTCTCACAGTCTTTTTTTTTTTTTTTTTTTTTACAAATTCGTGTTTTCTTAGAAGGCTGTTAACCAGCCCCCTCCCACCCTCATGTTACAATACTAGTTTATGTGTCATATACTAATTAATATATATCATGGGATCACTTTATATTTAGGGATCTCTTTCTCATTCAGAGATATTGTCTTTCCCATTTTGAGTGTACCAGTAACTTTTCACAATTTCCTAAGTAGGATCAGTATTTCTCTTTGAACCAAGGTGAAATTTTGCACCTATTCCTCAGTTTTCTATGTTCCTCTTTCATTATTGTCTGCTTGCTTCCTGGTATTTTCCTCATTCCCATTGTATCATTTGTGGATTTAACTAACATGATATTTGTTCTCTTTTTCAAATTATTAAGGAAGAAAACTGTGAGATGGTCCTTTTTATCTTTCATAGTTGATGCTGAAAAAGTGACAAATGCAATAAAAGCATCTTTCTCTAATCAGTTCCTGTCATGCATCTCTTTAGCATCTCAGTGAAATGACTTGAAATGATAGTGCTCACATCTCTTTTGCAGCTAGTTCACACTGAAAGGATATAATCATCTGTTTGATATCAGAGCCACTTCCCCTGCCACAGATTGTGATGTCAGAAACCAAAGATTATTCTCTTTCAGCAGGAAGAAACTGGAGAGGAGATGAATCTTCAAAATGAACTACATCCTTATTCAAATTCGGTCACTTCATAAAAAAAATTAACCATAATAAGGAACAGATATACTGGCTTGTTGAAATACCCTGTTGAGTCAAGCTTGAAACACTTTGCCTTTATACTGGAATGAAAATATTCTTTAAAAAATGTTTAAAGTTATAATAATGCAGATATCAGTAAATATACCTTTAATGCATTTAAAAATATCAGTGTCAGTCACTTTAAATTAAAATGTTAACACATAAAAATGAATTTTAAGTATGGTTCTAAGTTTATATACAAAATTATATTGCTAGTTATTTTAGATAAAAAATGACTTTTGTTTTTAAGATTATTATGTCAACAGACACTAAATGGATGTGCTTTATTTTGAGCTATGTACCTATTTTTATTTTAGCATAGTTTAAACAAAAAGCTTACAACTTTTGAATGATTTAAAATGACCAGAATCTAAGGATATAGTAATGGATATCGTCATAAGGATATGGTATTCAAAATATTTGCTGCATATCTATGAAAGAAATCAATAACACACAATCCTATATGACTTTTACAATATAATATGTCTATATAATATGTATGAATAAAATACATTTTAAATTACAGAAACAAGTAGGCAGTCATTGAATACTTCCTAAGAATGTTCAAAATATCTTTAATTGTTAATTGTATCAATAGCAGGGAAAACCAAATCTTCTGGTACTAGCATAAAATCCCTTGTCCCTTTGTACCCATGAGATGGTAAGTTGAAGCAATTTTCAATTTTTTATTCACTTTCTTACCAAAATGAAGAAAATGTAGATTATCCCAAATTGCTGTGGGGTATTTTTTTGAAAGCTGTTATTGAAGCTTCAATAATCATTTTTTCAGAATGGATTATTATAGAGAAGAGCCTTGATTTAGATAGGAAGGAAAGTGAAGATTCACTGGGGCAAGGACCAAATGGGATGGAGGGGTGGTATCCCTTTGCACATCCATTGTCATTGAAAGTTAACTTATAGAAGCAAAGTTCCCAAATGAGTGGGACATGAGTCTCTGTTCACATTACGATGAGTAAATAAAATCCAGAAGATTTAAGGAATATTATTTTATGCCCCCTTTAATTCTATTTTGAAAGCAAATTGTTTGAGTGTAATATTATAAATCTCATATTTTTGCCCAAATTAATTTAAAACATCTTTACTTATGCTTTGAAATATTGATTAGTATTTTTCACTTAAAATATATACATATTTTTGAAGCATGTCAGTTTACAAAATATAACAAGGAGGAAACAGATGTAAAGAACCCTAAAGGGTTCAGGTAAGTCTCAATGTAGGTAAAACAAACAAACAAACAATACTTTTAATTATGTTTGGTATAGAAATGAAGTATTTTGAGATTTATAAATAAACATTTTTCTGTAAAACAAATTGGTATACAATCATTGCTTGTACATTGTTGCTTCCTTTGCTACTAGAAACGACAGGTGAATTTCTATAATGACTTCAGATGCAAAAGAGTTACAATATTTAAGGTTATTTATAGACTGTCTTGAAAAGAGTGAAGGGATCATGTAATTCACTCTCTTAATTAAAATTTGGAAAAAGGAAAGAATTCAGGGAATCGGAAGAGAAGAATTTCAGATTTGACTGTTTTTAGACAAGTATTGAATAATCACTTCTGATAACTTTCCTTGTATTAACAGAAGATCTCCATATTTCAGTGTGATTTTCTTTTATTGTTTTCCTTATCTCCTCTCTTCTAGAGTACTAGAAATATTTTTTGTTGTTGTAAGACTTCTTTATGATATGATTATGCTTTGAACCTAACTTTTCCAATTAAACTTAAATGAAAACTAATATGGTTGAATTTCTGCTAAAAATCCATGTGGGAAATTAAAATATCAGCTGAAGGAGGTTGGATAGTTCCTTTCTGTTGTTTTTACAAGAGCTAGCCTCTCTAAAAGTCTCATTGTGGAATGATTTCTAGAGAATTTCTAAAAAGCACTGTACCCTTTAAAATTCTTTGATGGCTTCACTAGTTCTTTGTATTTTACAGTACAGGTTGGACCATTGATCTGAGTTAAAGCTTTTGAGGTTTTAAGGTACCAGACATCTTTTTGTTCTTTGTTAAATCAGAAAAATGTGCTCATTTGGTATGTTAGTTAGTATGTTATAAAAACATGCCTAGTATCTTTAGGGTAAATTAGCCCTATTGTATAAGAGTGTTATACACTTAATTTAGTAGAGATTGTTTTTCTTTAGTGTGAATGAGAGTGATAGCACAGATTTTTTTTCCTTGCTAACAGTAAAAATCAGTCATTCAGCTTTGTTCTTATGCATTAATAGAAATATTTAAGATGGTTATTAATTTTTCTTTGTTTTACCAAGTACCCTGGGAACCAAAGTATTTGTGGTTGGTAAATAGCATCTGTGAATGGCTCTTATGCACCATTTATGGCTCTCTTCACGCATTTTTTCAAGCTATTAAATAGAACAAAATTGGGATTTTTTTTTTTTTTAATGAAGCAAAGATGGGACAAATCCAACAAAAAATGAATGAGATTTTTTTTGGATGTTTTATTATCTAGTTATGAGTGACTTGTTTATGCAGCATAAGTGAAAACAAATGTTTACCTCACAAAGCTTAAATCTGCATAAAGCTTCAGGGAGGACTGCTTGAAATTCAAACCACCTCACTCATTCACAGCATGAGCAGATTAATTTCAGTAGTCGAGATATAAATTAACATTATAAAATTAAATCTTACCTGGCAGTGGTTTGTTTGAAGCTCAGTAATTTGAACTCTGGCTGGAAATAGTAAGCTTCGGTACCTGAAATGCCTTCTCTACTTTCCTTTCATGTTTTCTTTTCCCAGTGTGTTTTATTTCTTGCAGTGTCTTTCTATCTGTATTCCTGATAATCCTGAAGCATTAGTTAGGGCGGCATGTGCTAGATGAAGACTCCATTTGGATAGGATTATAGAACCAGAAGGGTGAGTTTTGCCTTTATCTGGTAACAGCAGTTGATCTGACCACAGACAATCTGAGTGTTCAGAACTTATTAAAAATTCATTGAATGCTTCAGCAATGAGAAATCCTGGTGGTTTCTATAGACATTTTCCCCTCTGGAAAAGTTCTGCTTGTCCATATTTCAGAATTACACATGCTCCCAAATCAAGCTGCTTTAAAAAAAAGATCTGGACTGGAAGCATAGATGTCCTCTTGCACTCTCTTGCTTTCCTTGTTTTTCTCTTTACCAACTTTTCAGTCCCTTAGCTTCCTTTCTGTAGAGGATGAAGGGATTTCTTCTTCTGTTTTCCTTGAGCTTCTGTAACACATAGTTCTGGTACACTGTTTTTTGAATAGTGAGGGAAAAATCCAAAAGGAGGGACGGCTTTATCATATTTCCGGACAGTGAGCGTACTTGGCATGAATGAAGAGCTGATATGAGCTATTCAAGCCAGACAGCAAACTGATTGTGATGACACTTTCATACATAATCAGCCCATTAATTACTTCTCCTGATGGACAGCAGTATATCCTGAAAGGAGCAGATGATCATACTCGTTTTGATAGGTGCTCTCTGTTTGAACAGCTTGTCATTGAGAAGTGAATCCAGGAAAAACTGCAGCTTTGGAGAGTGATCAGGTAGCATGGGCAAGAGTTATTTCGACAGACAGTTAAGTGACGTATTTTGGGAGGAAAAAGAGAGCTTAACACAGAGGTGGAATAAGGTTCCAAAATGCTTTTGAAAATGTTCATTTTTCCCAGTTAGTCTTTTTGGCTGGAAGCTTTTTTTTTTTTAAACCTTTGCTATGCATTATTTAGAGAAATTTTGCTCAGCTCTTTCTCATCATATAATTTTACCTAAAGAAGGAAAATAATTTTTAAAAAGTCTTTGAGATAGAAAGAGTACATTGTGAATTTTGAACATTTGTAGCAGGGAAAAGGCTGCTTTTTGTGAAAGGCACAATGTTTTTATATATAGTTTGGGCATATATATTTTGTTGCTTTGTAATAAAGCATTATGAGTCATCATTTAATATGAAATTTTAACAGGGGCTTCATTAAAAATTTTTCTTAAATTAGATGACATCCTTATTAGCTGTAGAAAGGAATGGATCTAAAAATATTAATATCAATTTTATGATTTTTGTACCTCAATTTTTAAATCTTGTAAGGACATTTTTTTCCCCTGTCTCTTAGTAGGGTCCTTTAGGAGTACGTCTAGATAATAGAATGTTTTTAAATGCTTAAAAAAATTATTATGAAAAATATCAAACTTATACAAAACTCTGAAAAGTAATACATGAATTTCCATAAACCCATTACTCAGATTCAATAATTATCAAAACTTTTTTTCTTTGCAGAAATATTTTAAAACAAATCTCATTTCACCTCTTTATACTTTGATATGCATATTTTAAACGTATGGGCACTTTTTCAGATGGCTTCTGTGCCATTATCACATTTAACACAATTAACAATAATTCTTTGGGGACATATAATGTGCAGTCCATTTCAAATTCCTGGTATCTCAGAAACTGTCTCTTTATGTAGATTTTTTTGAGTGAGAATCCAAAGTATACACGTTATATTTAATTGTTAGGCATTAGAATTTTATACACTAATGTAGATGATCATATATGAGAAAGATGTAAATTTTGGTTTTATAATAGTCTTCTATATACTTTTGTAATAAGAATATCTATATAAGAAAACATCCCTCTAGAATATTTTCTTGAATATTTTCCACTTAATACTGCATGATGCTGAAAAGGATTGTAGTTTTATATGGTAATAATTGATCATTGATTTGGCTCATTGCTTTCTGTAGGTTTTTCTGGACCTTTTCCAGATTCTGCCCCAAGCTATCGAGGCTATCTTTTGGATTGGGCAAACTCAATCAAATACATTCCAGGGTCAATTCTATTTTCTTGCTGAAAACACCACCTTACTTGTTTACTTTATTAAACATGATAGAATACTTCTATAATAAATGCTTCAAGTTTTTTATTTTTTATTTTTTAGAGGTAAGGTTTCACTCTGTAGCCCAGGCTAGAGTGTAGTAGCATATCATAGCTCCCTGCAACCTCCAACTCCTGGGCTCAAGCAGTCCTCCTGCCCCAGTCTCCCAAGTGGCTGTGACTATAGGCACACACCACCACGCCTGACTAATATTTTAATTTTAATTTTTTGTAGAGACAAAGTCTCACCATGTTACCCTGGCTGATCTCAAACTCCTGGCCTCAAGTGATCATCCCACCTAAGCCTCCCAAAGTGCTGGGATTACAGGGGTGAGCCACCACGCCCAGCCAATACTCCACGGTTTAACCCATTGATGATTAAGCTACTTCAGCATTTAAGTGTGATTTTGAGTTCTGTGAAGATCTAAAATGAAAGAAGTAAAAATCTATCAAATGGGGCCATTGTGTTCATGCGGATAAATGACTATATTATATGCTTTTTTTTTCATTAACGCCAAGGTTTTTTTTTTAATTTTCTTTCCCCCTATGAATTTTTATTTTCCTGTAAGGTTTGAACTCCTAGTTCCTTTCTGATAAAGCGTAGCATTTGGCTGTCCACTTAACTTTTCCAGGTATGCAGTAGCATGAGATCCTGAAATAACTTATGTGCTACACATTCCCCTCTTGAAATTTATTCTCATTCAGATTCACCCTTTCTCTTTCTCTCTTCTCATTTCATCTTCCAGATTGGCTAGATGAATGAGAATGGGGGTGGTAAAGTATGGGGAGTCAATAAGAGAGTGTGGATGGCAATCATATTTTTCTTTTTCAGCAGGTTCAAAGCCACTGCTGATGACCACGCACCCATTTCTATGGAGGGCTACAGAATACTGCTTTTCCAAGGCTCCTACTCTTGACTCTGTCTCCTGTCCTATGTCATGTTATGGCATGAATATTTGCTAACTTTGTGACAATTTTGCATGTTTGCAAATTATGCCTTGTCTCTTAAATCTTGCTGAACAAGGAGTATATGTGTTTATTCCCTAGATATGTGCCAATCACTTATTGAACGCTTAGTAAATAGTTACTGGCTATGACTGTTACACACAGATAAGCTAAGTGGGAAAAGGTGGGCCAAGATGCCTTTTTTCTCTTTCCAAATTGTCTCTGTAATTTTTCTTAGTCATTTATAATGCAGTTTCAACATCAGGAGAGCATTTTACAAATGTGCAGGTTCTACTAGAGAACTTTGTATGGTTAGTGAAAGAGTGGTTATATAGGGAACTAGAATAATAGATTGTAAGTGTATTTTGGGTGCATGTGTTACTGTATTTCAAATTATTATCTCCTAATACATTAGCCATAAACTGAATAAACAGAAAAACATTGACTCAAGTAGTGATCTGTAGCTGTGGTCCCCAACCCCTGGGCTTCAGACTGCTATTGTCCATGGTTAGGAAAACTCCCCCCACCCCAGGCTGCACAGTAGGAGGTGAGTGCCCCATTGCTTGCTATACCCTCTTGCCCCTGCCTCTCACCCCTAGTCCATGGAAAAATTGTCTTCCATGAAACTGGTCCCTGGTGCCAAAAAGGTATTGGGGACCACTGACCTTTTGCTCTTGGTATCCCTGATGTTGATCTTGTTTATAAAAAACTGCATTTATTTTTACTTTCTATAGGATGGACTTTCTGCTTGGAAGCAAGGAGAAGTTGTCTATGTGAATAATATCATTCAGAGATCTAATTGGTTGAGTAGCTAGTTGGGTGGATGGCTTGTTTTTTCTATCTTAAATATGAGGAGAAGGAGGAAGAGTCCCAGGGAAATGGACTTTTCTGTTCTCTTTGCCTATAATAAAGCACAATTTTTTCTTGTTCAGTTGTCTCAGCTCCCATCTCCCATTTTGTAATTCCTTTTGTTCTCATATTTAATCTAAACTCTCTCATTTCCACTATAAAGTTGACCAAACAACTTTAGAAGCTTCATAGGCTTTCAAATAAGTTTATGTATAATGGGATAAATGTTTTTTTTCCCCCACGAGCTTCTTTCTTGCTAGAATATTTGGTCTATACCTGTGGGTATGGTCACAGCTGTTTTTTTAGTCTTTGCACAATTGTAACTGCTTTTATAAAGAAAAAATATAGTCTCCTCTTTATGTTCTCTAGTTCCTAGGTGAGTAGGATTTGTGATTAATGGTTTCTTCTGTGTCAACTACTTATTATTAAGGCATTTCAAATATTCATAATCTCAATTGAGTGTGATTATTTTTCAGTTTACTAAGAGAAAAAGTTGTATTTTAAGAGTATCATAGACTCACATAAGCTTTTTCTAAAATAATGCTTTTCTATTGTTAAAGACGTCAAATCTTTGTTAGCTTTACATGGGTCATGCTAGATCATTTTTAGCATATTAATTGTGGTAACTAAACATTTATTGATTCCTTACTAGGCACAAGACACTACTGTAGATTCTTTAGATGAAGAATACATTTATTCTGATAGCTCTGAAGAGACTGTTATCATTCCTATTTTATAAAGGAGGAAACTGAGATACAGAAAGGTTAAGTAACTTGCTCAAGTTTATCCAGCTAGTAAGATGTTGAACTGTGCTATGAATCCCCGCAAAGTGGTTTCAGAGTCCAGGAAGATTCCCTACTGAGAATAAAGAACGTTTTAAATGTGAGTATAACACATAAGTCCCTGTATAATTTTGAAAGAGTGGTGCCTCTCCAGCATAGCCAACATGTTATCAAAATGAGATCTGTGGTTTCTCTGAGATCTGAAATGACCTACAGGTGACTCATAGAATTGACTGTCTTTGAGAAGGGAACAGTGAATTTAATATAGAGGGAATATTTTCTTCCTATCTTCCATGCTTTGAATTTATAAAGGGGTGATTTATTTTTCTTTTCAAAATCACATATTCTGTTCTTCTGTGGTCTCTTAAGTAGTAATATGATTTAAAATACTAGTCACTTATGTTTAATTAAATTTTTAAAAAGTATGTGTGGTACTATGAGGGGATATGAACTAAATTTGTTATACTTTACAATAAAGTTGATTAGTAGGAAACAATTTCTGTCTTCATATGTATTGCATTCAGGTAAAGTGATTGCATTTGTATCTTTTAATTAAGACTCTTTTTAAAAATGCCTTTCATTTTTAAACTTCTGTAGTTTATTCGTCCTCCATAGCACCCACTTGTCCTACTCATTTCAGGCCTCAACCTGTGCCCTTGTGCTTGGCCCTTTCCTACCTGTCATCCTTCAGATTTGTCTTCATCTAGTGCATTGCTGATGACCACTAGAGGTCTCCAGACCACGGTTTAGAAAGCTCCGATTTTACAACCATAACCTAGTAAGTGGAATAGACATGTTCCAGGGGAGATTGGTTACTAATATTCCTCATTAAATATTTATTAAGTGCTTCTTATGTTCTAGCTCCTAGAACTATGCTACATCCTGGGGGATAGATTAAAAGAAAAAGTAAAATTTCTGACCCTAAGAATCCTGTAGTCTAGTGGGGACACTAATGTTTGACCTCATGGTCACAAGACAGCATATTAGGCATGGCCACATCACATCCTTCTGGATTCTAATTACTGAAGTCCTTCAGATTTCCAGGTTTGTCAAAGCTCCACTAATACTCTCTGTAGTTCTTCATCTATAGTCAGATCACTCCTGCTTTCCTGATGAGTACCTGATACTGCATCTTCATCAGTCTGGCAAGGAACTGTTCTCTGGGGCAAATAGGATTATTTGAATTGGCTCTGGATTTTTGTTTTTGTTTTTTTGATGTCCTTCTCAGGAGCTCTAGGCAGCTAATCTTCAGGAAAGCACTTCATAAAAAGTCAGCCACTCCCTATCCCAGTGAACAAGGCAGGACCCACAAGATTTGGGACATTCCATTTCCATTTTGCTTTATACTAGAGAGGTTTTTTAGAAAGAGCCTGTGTCCCATTTGCATCTCTTGTCTGTTGAGGGTGTTCAGATAGAGAAGTGTCTCATGATAACAGGCTAATAGACATATTCTGGGTAATCCATGAAAAGCACCTAGCTTAGTGCTTGGCGTGGAGAAGGCAAGTGCTCAGTAGGTGTCAGCAGTTGTCATTGTTAATATTATGGAATTTAAGTTTAATGCTGGAAGAGACTTCAGAGATAATTTGGTGTAGCCACCCATTCTATGCAATAAATTTTATTTTATTTTTATTTTAGAATTTTAATATTACTTTATTTCTTTTTAAAATAGAGACGAGGTCTCGCTCTTGCTCAGGCTGGTCTCGAACTCCTGAGCTCAAGCAATCCTCCTGCCTCGGCCTCCCAGAGTGCTAGGATTACAGGCGTGAGCTACCACGACCAGCCTATGCAATAAATTTTAAAGCCCGTTTCTTTCTCACATGGGCTGTATAACTGTTTGGAGTTGTTCTCTTTAGTGCTAGAAGGGCCAAAATTTTGATTTAGCCATTATTAGCTTAATCGTTATACTATTTCATAAGAATTTTTACATCAGTATTTTGAACTAAAGGGCAATTGTCAGTTTTTTAAGAATTTAAGGGTGACACTTAAGGGGAAAACAATACACAAAGTATTTCAACAGTGACAATGTAGAAAGCCTGGCGATTTGTTAGTCTCTTATCCATAACAAAGGTTTCAGAGGAAATTCTGAAAATTATAGATTAGTGACTTTCTGGATGGTGGATCTATCTTTAAAAGTATAGAATTCTTGAAGGCATGTGGAAGTTAAGTGATTAGCACAATGTTTACAGTAAGTGGTAGAGCCAGACTCCAAACCTAAGCATTCTTTGCCCTTAAGCCCTATGCCTTGATGTCTGTCAAAGGATGTGAATCATAGCATTATTTATGTTTGTGAACAAGAGCAAATAATCTAAACAGATGCCAATAGGGGCTCAGGTAAATAAATCCAACTGAGTAGTGTACTGACACCAGAAAAACAAAGTGTAGATTCCTTGAATATGTAGGTGAACAATCATTGAAGAAAAGGTAGTTTGGGTTCAGAAATAAGTCTATGGGTGAATAGAAATAAGTGGGATTGATCGATCTATCTATTTATTTGAGACAAGGTCTTGCTCTGGTGCCCAGGCTGGAATACAGGGTGCAGTCACAGCTCACTGTAACCTCAAACTCTTGGCTCAAGTGATCCTCCTGCCTCAGCTTCCCAAGTAGCTATAGGTGCATGCCACCACACCTGACTAATATTAATTATTTTTGTAGAAATGAATTCTCACTATGTTGCTCAGGTTGGTCTTAAACTTCTAGCCTCAAGTGACCCTCCTGCCTTGGCTCCCCAAATGTTGAGAATACAAGTGTGAGTCACCACACCCAGCTTAAGTGAGTTATATTTTAGATTCAAAAAATATTTTGACAAAGTTAATAGTACTTTAAAGTCTATTTAAAAATCCTTAATAAATAGCTAACTTCATAAATAGCCTTGGGGACCTTTAAGTGAATAGCCATTTGTTTGAGCCAGCAAGGGAACTATAGGAGTAGCTATTAGTTCTTGGAATGGAGGAGCTTTGGGGATCCTCTAAGAGTTGGGACAGTTTTCATTTAATTCTTTTTAAAAATTATTTAAAAAATTATTTAAAAGACAGTAGTAAGGAGCTAGGCGGTGACTCATGCCTGTAATCCTAGCACTCTGGGAGGCTGAGGTGGGAGGATCACTTGAGCTCAGGAGTTTGAGACCAGCCTGAGCAAGAGCAAGACCCCGTCTCTACTAAAAGTAGAAAAAATTAGCTGAGTGTGATGGTGTGTGCTTGTAGTTGCAGCTACTCAGGACGCTGAGGCAGGAGGATTGCTTAAACCTAGGAGTCTGAGGTTGCTGTGAGCTATGATGATGCCACTGCACTCTAGCTGGGGTGACAGAGCAAGAGTCTGTCTCCAAAAAAAAAAGAAAGAAAAAATTAGGTAGTAATACATAAAGCCATTAGGGATAATTTCTAGGGTAGAATGCTGAGAAATGGTAGATGCTTCTTACTGTGGGCATGAATGAGTGAAAATAATCATGATCATAATTATATGATGATAATGCAGTGTAAGATAAGGGGAACTATAGGAAGGTTTTTAGCAGGGGATCCATGGTTTGATATGTTTTTAAAGGATCTCTCTGAGTCCTATGTGGTATGTTAAGAAATTAGCAGACTGGTAAAGAGGTTATTGTAATGATCCTTGCAAAATATGATGGTTCCTTAGACTAAGGCAATAGCAGTGGAAAAGGAAAGCAGTGGACAGATGAGAGGAATATTTTGCAGGTATAAATGGTAGAGTTTACTGATGAATTGGGCATCTGAGTAGAATGGGGAGTGAAGTGTTGAGAATGACTCCCAGAAGTCTGGCTTGAGAAACTGTGGACGGAGATACAATTTACTGAAATTGGGGAAGATGGATGAGGAGCAGGTTTGGGAAGGGGATGATCAAGAGAGAATATTGAGTATTGGGCTGTGAATCTGGTAATTCTACCTTCTCAAATACTTGAGGCATGTGAAAGAATGCTTTATAACCTTCATATGTGAGAGTCAATATACTCTTGTTATCTTTGTAAATAAATGTTTTTCCCCATTCCTTTGTTTTTCATGATTGTTTTTAGCTTTACTTCGTTGTTTTCTAGTCCCTGATGCTTACATGTAGCACATACCAATCATAGCTTCTCTCTTTATTTATTATTTTTTATATTTTATGTTTATTTTTTACTTCAGTATATTATAGGGGTACAAATTTTAAGGTTTCAAATAATGCCCTTGTCCCCCCTCC
>VBSM01001044.1:18686895-18699788 GCA_008086735.1 Cheirogaleus medius | reverse complement strand
AAAAAAAAAAAAAAAAAAGAGCTTGGTGCTTTGAGGGCTGTGGCTATGACTGAAGAATAGGAGTGGGGAGAGAGGTTAAAGAGACATGAAGCGGCCTGAGGATGGACTTGTATTGGACTTCTTGCTAAGGAATTAGAATTTTATTTAGTAGGTAATAGGGACCTGTTGAAAGCTCATAGCAGAGGAGCGATATGAGGTTACCTAAAACTACTACACATCCAGGTCCTTGAAGACTGAAATTTGTATGCAAAGAAATGTGGCATAGATAATCATTCTATCTAGTGGGAAAATGTAAGGACAGAGAAGGGAGGAATTAATTCTGCCTGGGGTATGGTGATAGGGAACTTTTACTTCTGCTGGACGTTAAGGGGTAGCTAGGATTACCCCAGGCAGGAAAGTGGGGGAGGTGGCATTTTAGACATGAGAAACAGCTTGAATGAAGGACTAAAGGCGAGAGCATGCTCGACATATTCGGAAGGTCTTTGACCCTGCAGTTGTTGGTGCAGTGTAAGGTCTGAGGGGACCCGTGGCTTGAGAGGAGACTGAGTGTGATGGGCTGAAAACAGGTCACCAAAGGTTTCTGATGCCCCACTATGGAGTGAAGACTTCATGCTCTAGGGAGAAGTCAGCCATGAACTTTAAAAAAGCAGCAAAAAGACCTAAGTAGACCTGTGTCATAGAGAAGTAGCTCTGGCAATTCAGAGAATGAATCAGAGGAGGAAAGAAGGATGCTATTGTCCTAGACCAGGGAAAAGAAAGGAAGCTGTTGAACTAGGATGGTGGGATTGGAAATGGAGGGCACGGAGTGCAGAGGAGGGACATTTCAGAGGTTAATTTGTCAGATGTGATTGCACAGAGCAAAGTGAAAGTATAAGAGAGAATTTTCTTATTCAAGCTTCTAGGTGGATTATTGTGACATTTATCAAGGTAAGGAAAACAGGAGAAGACAGATTTGGTTAAAGATAATATTTAAAAAATTACATCCACATTTTAAAATTTGAGGTAAATTTACGTATAAAATGCTCAGCTCTTAAACATTCTGATAGACTTTGACAAGTTGTATACACCTGTGTGCCCCCCTGCAAACAAGTTACAGTAGTTCTCAATCTTTCGTGTTCATGAGAAACACCTGTATGGCTTGATAAACCATAGTTGCTGTGCCCATTCCCAGGGTTTCAGATTCCGCAGGTCTGAGGTGGGGACTGAGAATTGAAATTTCTAGCAATTCCCAGGTGCTACTTGGTTCAGGGACCACGCTTTGAAATATGCTGATATAAAATATTACCATCACTCCAGAAAGGGCCTCTTTTCCCTTTTGCTGCTTTCCCCAGGCAACCACAGTTCTGATTTCTAGCACCATGATTAGTCTGCCTATTCCTGGACTAAATATGAATGGAATTATACAGTATTCTTTTATGTCTAGCCTTTTTAATACAATGTAACGATTTTGAGATTCACCTATATTGTTGTGTGTGGTTTGTTTTTACTGCTGACTACTATTCTATCATGTGAACATAGCACAGTTTTTTAAAATCAGTTCTCCCATTGACAGATACTTGTTTTGGTTTCAATTTGGGGCTATTGTAACTAAAATTTTGTGAATATTTATGTACAAGTCTTTTTGTGGTTCTATGTTTTCATTTCTCTTGGGTAAATACCTAGGAGTAGAATTATTGGACCATAGGGTAAATTTGTGCTTAATTTTATAAGAAACTGCCAAATAATTTCCCATAGTGGTCGTAATGTAGTAGAACTGTGATTAAGTTTCCATGGACTCCAGTGAAGTTCCTAGATATTGACCCCACTGAAGGACTTTTGTCCCAGAAGTAAGGTCTATGCTGAATGAGGAAGCTTGGCAAAATTACCCTTTGGGATATACACATGGCTAATCAACAGTGGTCACGGAACTCTTCACATCCTAAGAGAATCGAAATCTGTTGGTGGGGGCTTAAAAAAATGTAGTTCACTATTCATTCAAAGAACCTTTATTAAGCACTTACTGTGTGTTAGTCACTTAAGGATATGTGGTTCCCAGTACTGCTCCTGAGGTGCTCACAGGTAAAATGAAGTCTTGTACTTTAAGAAGCCCTTAAATCTAAACTATCTTAATTCTAGTTTATCTGAATGTGATTTTTCCCAGAAATTCTAAGTATCAGAGAATCAGAACATAAACAAACAAACAAAAAAACAACAAAAAAATCCAGAGCATTTCAAATCACTGGAAAAAAGATGGATTTGTCAATAAAAGGGTGTTGGTCCAAGTAGAGTTCACCCTCTGGGGAAAAAAGTCAGATTCAAACCTCGTACCATATAACAGGATAAAGTTTATGTGTGTCAAAAAGTTCAGTATAAAACAAATTTAAAACCCATACAGTATTAGAACAAATCATGGACAAACTCCTTTCAAATGTCAGAATGTGGGAAGTATTTTTAAATAGGGTACAAAATCCAGAAACCATAAAAGCAAAGACTGATAAATTTGATTATATAAAAATTAAGAATTTCTGCATGGCAAAACCCATCATAACCAAAGCCAAAAGACAGATGATTATGTGTGGGGGTGTGGGAGTGTGTGTGTGTGGGATAGAATTCTAATCCATATTATACAGGGAACTAATTTCCAATGTATATAACAACCTTATTAAAAATGGGCAAAGGCTATGAGCAGACTTTTCACAGAAAATGAAATGCAAATGGCTCTTAAACATGTGAAAAGATGCTCAACCCACTCATGATAGGAGAAATGCAAATTAATTAGACTGAAATACATATTATCAGCAATCAGACTGACAGAGATCAGAAAGTGTGATAAGACCCTGTGTTGTCGAGGGTGAGGATGCACAGTGTTGGAGGAGGAGGTCGTTTCAGGTTGAGGGGGATGGATTGCAGGAGCACAGAGATGGGAACTGAAAAGGCAGGGCCAGCAGATTTGAGCAGGGCAGGTGACGTACATAGGGGCAAGCATGTCGACCGTAGCAAGGAGTGACAGCTGGCACTCTCGTGTCAAGGGTGAAGGTGGGAAACTAGACACAACTACAGGCAATAGCTGAGAATGCTAGTCACTGTGGAGGCAGAAGTAAGATATCAGTAGCCCAAGGGAGTCACTCACCACAAAAGGTTACATTATTCCCATCTTTTTCTATTTAATGCTTTCCATTAAAATAGAATTTTACATTCAATGAAGATTTAGCACACTTAACAAATTATAATTTAAAGCCATATTTTTCATTTAGCTCTAATTTTTGGAGAATACTTATTTGAAGATGCTGATTAAATGAAATATATCTCTAGTGGTTTAGTTACTTATTGCTGTTCTTAGCTTCTTTTATGGTGAGTTATGTTACATCACTGAATGTTGAGGACAAAAGTGGCCAGTGATGCACCTGTCTCCCTTTGGTTATAAAGGTATAGGTAGTATAATCTACTGATTAGGACAGAGATGAACTGTTAGTGTTTGATTTTTGGAAAGGCAAGTAATATGCATAATTTAACAAAATGGTGCTTTTCTTTTTAATTCCCATCCCCCCTGCCATATTTCTTATTCTTCTTTTATTACTTCTGCTTCATCACTCATTTTACTGTCAGAATTCTAAAATTCATAATGCTCCTTAAAATGAACTTACTGTCATTTTTTCCTGACTAGTTTTTGGGGCAAAAATTTAGATCAGGTAACTGCTTGAGATACCTTTTGGTCTAGTGGTCTAGGATGTCATCATTCTCTATTGTAAACTGTAGTTTTAAGCATTGTACATTGTGGATTATGCCTTGAGATTTATACATATTAGGGGCAACTAGGGTACCTGACATTCAATGAGATTCCTGTCTGCTTACATTCCTAAGAGAGAAAGTAATTATATGTTCAAACCAAAAAGTTAACTTGATTTACATTTTCCTTCTCACTCACAATTTGGTTGCTATCTAGATTTTTTTCTTTCTTTCTTTTTTATTGGAATACAGTGGCCTGATCGTAGCTCACAGCAGCCTTGAACCCCTGGGTTCAAGCAATCCTAACTGCTTCAGCCTTCTAAGTAGTTGGGACTACAGGCACATGCCACCACAACCGGCTAATTAAAAAAAATATTTTTTTTTTGTAGCGATGGGGTCTCACTATGTCGCGCAGGCTGGTCTTGAACTCCTAGTCTCAAGTGATCCTCCCTCCTCAGCCTCTCAAAGTGCTGGGATTACATGCATGAGCCATTGTGCCCAGCCTAGATTTTTTTTTTTTTAAACTTAGTCTTATGTTCAAGTATATTTCAATAGTCCATTTGAGTCACGAAGTCAAAAGCTTAAGTAAAAAGGTATACCTAATAGAATACTTTCAATACTGACCAGCATAGATCCTGTAGTATTTTCTGATAGATAAAGTTGTAGGTTTTATTTTTAAAAAGAGAGAGAAACAAAGAGACAATACTGTGATGTTGAATAACTAGTGTTCTTTATGGTATCTGAAAAGCAAGCTTACCATTTTATATTGAATTCTTGTATAGGTAGTCACTATCCAAGATGTCTTGTACTCACTCCAGTGCAAAGCTGTAGAAAGATAAGCATTTGGTACTTTGCAGTGGCCCTTTCTGGGACTTTTCTCTGTAGAAAATCTAACAATTGGTACTGATGTTGGTACTGATAACTCAGGTGTCATTTATCCCAATTAAGAAGAGTTGAGATTGTGGGTTTAGAAGCAGATGGAAAACCCTTATTTTCCAATATGAATACTGGGATATTTGGGGATCTATGTGTATCCACGAAGTGTTTGTTTTTTTCTTTAAAAACAAAGCCCTTGTGGACAAAGATCATGTCAAACTTGGTGTTTTGGGGTATCCGGAGGCATTTTCCTATAGTGCCCTATTAGGCATTCAAATACAGTTATTGCTTGATTAACAAATTCTTGTCTGCATTGTTTTTCTCAGTTGGACAGTGTCATTTCTACATCTAGTTCAACCAAAGCAAAAAATTAGGTAAAATTGTGTTGTCATACAAAAGCCTAATGCATGCTTAATCTCTATTTTTCCATTTATGCTGTTTTGGGAACCATTTTTAAAGAAAAGACTTAATACTCTTTCATCATTTATGCAATTTCATGGGATTCATTGTAATTTCTTGCCATTGAGTGTGTTGATGTTTGACTCAGAGAGTAAAGAAATAATGAAATTGCAGTGAATGAGACTTAATTTCTCATTTTCCTCTAACCAATAAATACTACAGGTGTTACCAATTATGGACAAGCATCTATCCACATAAGCAAAGTAGGATAGATACAGGAATCACAGGAGTCTAATAGTTCAGTGAATAGGTTGCAAGCTGTATTGCTGTCTTTTGCAGTGCTTTACTTCCTCCAACTCCTATACCTGAGACCTGGAGTGAATTTTTTTTTTTTTTTTTTTTTTTAAGAGACAGGGTCTCACTCTGTCACCCAGGCTAGAGTGCAGTGGCATGTCACAGCTCACTGCAGCCTCAAACTCCTGGGTTCAACTGATCCTCCTGCCTCAGCCTCTTGAGTAGCTGGGACTACAGGCTTGTCTCTGTCTCTCTCTCCTTTTGTAGAGATGGGGTCTTGCTATGTTGCTCAGGCTGCTTTGAACTCCTGGGCTCAAGTGATCCTCCCACCTTTGCCTCCCAAAGTGCTAGGATTACAGGCTGAGCCACTGCACCCATTCTTTTCTGCTTTTTGATGTAGAAAACAGATTGACTTATTTTGCTAATTGAAGATAATATTATCCTCATGCCTGTTTGTGAACTGTCATTATCTATATAGCCACCTTGGTACAGACTTACTTCTAAAGCTAGGCCAGAGAGAATTTGGTTCTAAAATATATCTTTTGTGACTGCAGCTGCATACCCTGAATAATCTAGAGATCTTATGTCAAAATTGAATGGATTTTTGAGCTCTAAAACTCTGCTTACTTGGATGAAGATGGTGAATTGTATGTGGTGGTTATTTAGGAAATCGATGTTTGGCCTTGCTCTTACCCAGCTTTATGGATGTAGTTGAGAATGATTTGGATGTAGTTGAGAATGATTTCTCTGAGAAATATTAATAGAAGCATCTTTCTCATTTAAGATACATTTTTACTTTGAGTCTATCTATCAGACTTTCCTCCTGTGCTATTAGGTCTTTTCTAAATAATTTCTTCTTATAATTACTTTATATTCATTATATGTACAATACTATACTAATAGACATTGTCCTAGAACTTAAGAAGTAGCCTTAACCTTCATCATCTTCTACATGATTTGCTTGGCTTCTTCTGGGGTGACCCTAATTGGTTAGGTACATTTTCCTTCCTAGTTGAGAGTGGCCAAATAATAACAAACATTTTCCTTATTCCTGTTGTGGAGACTGATGCTTGTCATATGGCATGAAGTGGTCTTTTTGGTAGAGATGGGGTCACTTTTGCTCAGGCTAGTCTCTAACTCCTGAGCTCAAGTGATCCTCCAGTCTTGGCCTCCAGAGTGCTAGGAGTACAAGCATGAGCCACCATGCCTGGCCAAGATCTAAATATTTAGATCTTTATTAAAAGATACTAACAGTGTTATTAAAAAGCATTGTTACTTTATTATATGCTTCCTTGCATCAAAGCCATCTTTAAAATATTGATGCTTTTTAGACATTTAGGAATTTAAAATTTACTTTTAAAATACACAAAATAAATGATTAGTGATGTTTGGTTCTTTATATAGGTTGTACAGTAACTAGGACAGCTGGTATAGGCAATTAAGAGACATTTGATATTCTCATAAATATATTGGATGTTTTTAGAGATAGCATGTGGTCTCTTTTATTAAGACCTAATTGCATATATACTTATGTGTTTACACTTCAACAGTTTCAAAAGATTTTTTTTTGTCATTTTTGAAAACAACCTTTAAAACAGAATTGTTCCTGTATTTTCTACCTAGTAAAAGCCATTGCTTTAGTATTTTCCATCCATCACAGACGTAGCATAGCTATCAATTTTGTTTCAAACGATTATTTCCTAAGGAGTCTAAGTGATTATAGTCCTTGGTTAAATTGCTTATTTAATTACAGTTGGCCCTCCATATCTGAGGGTTTCATATCTGCAGATTCAACCAACAGTGGATTGAAATATTAAAAAAAACCTCAATAAAATAGCAATGCAACAATAAAAAATAATGTGAATTAAAAATATAGTATAACAACTATTTACATAGCATTCACATTGCATTAGGTACCATAAGTAACCTAGAGCTGATTTAAAGTGTACGGGAGCATGTTTCCTAGGTTACATGCAAATACGATGCTATTTTATATTAGGGACTTGAGCATCCGTGGATTTTGGTATGGGGGAGGGGTCCTGCCATCAAGCTCTTCCTCTCCCTCACTGAGGGACGACTGTATGAAGTCCCCAAATGCATCTCCACATTACTGATATTTCTGTTTTCCTTATCTTCTTCTCTCAATCCCCTCATGGCAGTTTTTTCACTTTTCCTATTCTGTTGAGGTTTAGTCTCAATTGCACCCCAGCTGTTCGGCTTTTCTAATCCTCGCGCTGGGGGCATTCATTGTTTTTCACTTGTATTAATCTCCAACAGAGGTATAGGACCTTGGATACCAGTATTTTCTGTGCATGGTTTCTGGGTGTTAGATGGAGAGGAGCCTGGAGCGGCCAGGAGTCTTGCGCTTGAGTTTGTCACCCTTTATCTTTAGGATTTCAGGGGAGCCCCCTCCACTCTATCCACCAGCTATGCGGGGTGGGGGGCCCCTGAGTCCAGGGTTCCTCTAAGTCCGTGGTTCTAACCTGGCTGCTCATGAAAACCACCTGGAGAAATTTCAAAACTACTCACAACTGGCCACACTCCGTACCAATCAAAATTCAAATCAGAAACGCTGGGTGGGACGCAGACGTCAGGGTTTTTTTTTACGCTCCCCAGGTGATTCCACTGCGCAGCCCAGCCGGGGAATCCTCGCTCAGGTGGATCCTCCTGCGGCCTGGCCCTCACTCCATCTCAGACGCCCCTTTGCCCAGTCTGAGCTGTCGCACATCCACTTGCTGGTGGCTCCTGGATAGAACGTAAGCTCCACAAGGGCAGGTCTTAGCTTTGTGCCCTTGGAGGTTTCTGGGCATCTGGGACTGAGCCTGGCACTTAGACGTTGCTCACTGATAATCAGTTGAATGAATTTCTCTAGAGATTTTCTGCTGGTGTTGCAGGGAGAGAGGGTTATGCGATTGTGATGTGTTAGCAGGGGATGGAGAGAAGTGTCTAACTGCTCTAAGATTTTTCAGCTACCCTTTCTTGTTTCAGCTCTACCTATACCCACATTCAAAGATACCTGTACCTCCTTTTCCTGAGCCTTTCTGGGCTTTTATCCCTAAGGTTCACATTACTAAGGCTGCCGGTTCAATTACCTCCCGCATTTGGCCACTGTCATCTTTTCCATTTGTCCTTATAGATTTATGCCTTAGAAACATGTCTTTAACACTCCCTTGAGAATTCAGGAGGCAGTGCAGGTAACATTCTGTATTCCATTCACTCTGTTTAACCAAAAATTGGGCCCTTCATTAATTCCTCCTTCATTCACTTACAGATTAATTTCTTCCACAAATTTGTTGAATACCAGCTATGTGCCGGACACCATGAGTAAAATATAAAGTTGCTAACTACTAATTCAGCTAACATTAAGGTTAGGAAATGATTTGGATGAAAAGGATCAGGAGGTTTTTTTGGTTCTTTTTTTTAGCCATTCTTGCAATATTTCCATAAGTTTGAAATTATTTAAAAATAAAAATGATCTAAGAGCGTGTGATGCAAGGACTAAATTATAAAGAGCCCCTTGTGCCATGCCCCATATCCTGACGGCTTTGAGAGTCATTGAAGTTTTTTTTTTGTTTTGTTTTGTTTTTTGAGACACAGTCTCACTCTGTTGCCCTGGCTAGAGTGCCGTGGCGTCAGCCTAGCTCACAGCAACCTCAAACACCTGGGCTCAAGCAATCCTTCTGCCTCAGCCTCCCAAGTAGCTGGGACTACAGGCATGTGCCACCATGCCCGGCTAATTTTTTCTATATATGTTTTTAGTTGGCCAATTAATGTCTTTCTATTTTTAGTAGAGATGGGGTCTTGCTCTTGCTCAGGCTGGTCTCGAACTCCTGGCCTTGAGCGATCCGCCCGCCTGGACCTCCCAGAGTGCTAGGATTACAGGAGCCACCGCGCCCGGCCGTCATTTAAGTTTTGAGCAGAGGAATGCCATGATAAGTCTTGGAATTGAGGAAAATTAACTGTAAGCGTAAACTAGGATGGGTTTGAGGCATGCAAATCTGGAGGAAGGGAGGCCAGGTCTTTACAATAATCCTGAAATGATGAAGGCCTAGGAGGAGACACTGAGGGTAGAAAAAAGCAGCTTTTCCCATAGTGCCTGTCTTATCAGATTCCCTTGGAGGTGAAGCTGTTTGTGTGGTAACGTAACAGCCAATATTAAGGAAAGTGAGCTTGTTCTTATAGACTGCGTCTCTTGTGGCTGTAATCAGAGACAAAGTACCAGGATTTATGACAAAATTGACATTGCAATATACAAAAAAAATCCACCAGAAAGGAGCTTGGGTTATTGCTATTCAGGGAACAGCCGTGTGTGCTGTGATTACAAACAGTGCTCAGAACTAAATTTATCTGGTCTGATGGGTAAGACACTGGAATTTGTAATAATAAATTTCTTTATGGTTATCTCACCCATGCATTTTCTATCTCATTGGACAGCTTGTGCGCATACTTGTTGCTATGGCGAGCCTGTGCCTGGTATGCCAGGCTCATATGTGCTGTAAGGATTCTCCATGTGTCTGCTGAAATGGAAAGGCATTTCTGTCATTTTTACTTCGAAGTTTTCTCTCTTTACAAAAGAACTTTTGGTTCTTTTTGGTTTTTAAGAAAATTTATATTGACTTCTGTCCCACATGCAGTTGGTGTTCTTTGTGCTTACTGTTATGGAAACTTTGTCTAGAGAAACTTCAGTCCAGAGAAGTCACACTTTCCTCCTATCATTTAGCAGCTAATTGAAGAGAGCTGCAGAATTGATCAATTCATTGCACACATAATAGGTTGCTAGCACTGAGCTATGTCTTGTGGGTTTCTCTGATCTGCTCAGGGTCAGGGATTATGGCCTAATTATAATTTCTATATTCATATTCAGTTACCACACTGTAGTTGCTTGTTTGATAAATGTTTGTTGCATTGAATAGGGGATGTGAGAGAAGAAGGCAGCTTTGTTCTGTGACCACTTTCATACTTGTGTGGGGCTTTTGGGCAACTTTATTCAGTTGGTTCCTGTTAGGTGTTGGGTAAATATAGTAACATCACTATTACTTGAAGATTTGAGACAAATGAATTAAAAACATTTTTAGAAAACTTTGATTAAAAATCACAACAGAAAATTTATCATTGTAACCATTCTTAATTGTACAGTTTAGTATTGTTAAATCCAGAATGTTTTCATCTTGCAAATATGAAACCTTGTATTAAACAGTAACTCCCCTTTTCTCCCTCTACCCAGCCACCATTCTTTGTTTCCATTAATTTGACTGCTTTAGATACCTCATATACGTGAAATGGTACAGTATATTTTGTGTGTGTGTGAGACTGGCTTATTTCACTTAGCAATAATGTCTTCAGGGTTTATCCATATTGTACCATGTGACAGAATTTCTATCCTTTTTAAGGCTGAATAATATTCCATGTAGTATGTGTATACCCCATTTTGTTTATGAATTCATCCGTCAATAGACACTGGGGTTTCCACCTGTTGGCTATTGTGAATACTGCTGCTATGAACATGAGTGTGCAGGTATCTCTTTGAGACCCTACTTTCCATTCTTTTGGATATATACCCAGAAGTATATATCTGGATCATATGATAGCTCTGTTTTTGATATTTAATATTGTGATAGTTTCTATCACACGTGACCATATTCTTTGGTTGGTAGGTTTCAGTTGCCTGTGTCAGGGGAAGGCTTTACTGCTTAATCTTAAAGAGTTGGATACTAGAAAATTAATATTTAGAAATTGGTAAATGGCTCTTTGAGTGGCACAGAATGTCAAAAGCAAAAAACAAAAATCAGTTTCAGTTTAGCTATGTGTGAAATAAATCTCATCATATTTTGAGCAAGTATGTTTAAGTAAGTACCTTCCAAAGTGTGTTCCTTAAAATACTATTAATAGTTTTATAGGGTGTTAATAAATATTTTGTGAAGAAAGAGGTTGATAGTCACTTGGGTCGAGGAACCCTGGATTAAACAGTATAAATTACATTTCTTAACTCTGGGGCTTCTCAAAGCCTTTAATGTTTGAATGTACATTGTGAATTGATTAGGACTGAGTGGTAGCATGTAGCCTTTCTGAACATTAGTGGAATTCTTTTTTCTTGGGTCATCTTGCAGGACTACTACTCTGTAAAGAAACTATAGAACAAAGATTAGGAATTATTAGAGCCAGAGTTTTGTTGAAAGTTATAGGAGGTATATGTGGTCCAAATGAGGTTGAATCCTTTATGGTCAGCCCAAGAGATATGAATCTAACACTTTACAAAGACATTTCAACTGGATTTTGTGTGTGCATCCTGCTCCCCAGTTTTCTAGGTATGCCTGAAGTCTACCTTAGTGACACAGTACTGGGGACAAGCTGTCCTGCCAATCAGTAACTCATGACATTGTATTTGCACTTCAGAACTGAGGAGAAGCTTAAAGTTTGAGAAGAGGAAAAAATAAATTTGTTTTGTTGAAATATTTGGTATTACTTGGTTTTGAAAAGTTAATGAGTGCCTTAATGGTCTTTCAAGGTTGTTAAAAGGAAACCGAGATACTGATTTACTCTTCAGTCCAAATTATTTCTAGCTTACTGTCCCAATGGCCCCACCTCCTAATACCATCATCTTAGGGGGTATGTAAGGTTTCAACATGAGTTTTGAGAGGATTATAAGCATTCAGTCTATAATCAAAGGTTTATGGAATTGTAGAATTTTAGAGTTTTAAGGACTTCTAGCAATCATTTCATCTTATTTTTAAGGATGAGAAAGCTAAAGACTGGGGATATTATGTAACTTGCTTAATTCATAGCTATATTTTAGGGCAGAGTTTAGATTTGAATCCAGGTCTCCTGGTTCCTAGTATGATATTCTTTCCACTGCATTTTGCAACTTCCTAGTGTGTCAGTGAGATGTCTGTCTCTCTGCATACTATCCATAAATGTCTTATTGTTTCTTTAGAGTTTACCTCTGTAGGGAACTTTGCCTTTAGCATATTTTATTCAGTTGTGTATGTTACTCCAAAAATAACAATTGATTATTGATTTCTAGCTTCTGCTCATACCTCCTAAAATGGTACCATTTTACAGTCTGCCAATTTTTGAATTACAATTATTGAAATTTGACCAAGTTCTGTTGACCACATTGTAAACTCACTGACACTTGGTATAGAAGTAAAGAAGAGAGAAGAGTGAAAGAATTCTCTGAGGCTTCACGGCTTTAGTGACTGGGAGAGTGACAGTGTGACAGTGCCCCTGAAAGAAACAGGCGTATCTAATGCTGTTGGTTTGGCAGGGAGCATGTTGTTTGTGGTTAGACACCTAAAGTTTAAGTTATAACTTCATCAGTTATTCTGATTATATGACTAATGCATTCTCAATTTAAAAAACTTGAACAATATGGCATGTTAATCAGGTGCTGCTAAGAGGCTAGGTATAAATGTCCTGCAAGTAGTTCAGATTTGTAGCTTTTTTGTATGTTCTAGAGACCTATTTGTTAATTTTTGGCTGGTTACACGTGCGCAAATGTTTTTCTCGCAGTCAGTGGCCAATTTTTTACTTTGGTTATAGTACCTTTTGTTGAGAACAAGTTTTAAATTTTATACTAATCAAATTTATTGGTCTTTCTCTTTATTGTTTCAGTCCTTTTT
>VBSM01001044.1:18661317-18686795 GCA_008086735.1 Cheirogaleus medius | reverse complement strand
TCAGCCTCCCAGAGTGCTAGGATTACAGGTGTGAGCCACCACGCCCGGCCTATTGTTTCAGTCTTGTTGCTTCAAGAAATCCTTCTTTCCCCTCAAGATATTATGAATATATTTTACTTCCTTTTCTTTAAATTTCTTAATTTTCATATTTAGCACTTAAATTCACTTGGAATTCTTTTTCTCTTTTTTTTCTTTTTCCTTTTTTGATGAAGTAGGGATTTGTATTAGCTCAAGCTGCCATAACAAATACCATAGACTGGATGGCTTTAAACTATAGAAATTTATTTTCTCACAGTTCTGGAGACTGGCAGTCTAAGATTAAGGTGCCAGCAGGGTTGATATCTAGTGAGGGTTCTCTCAGTGGGTTGCAGACAGCCACCTTCTCCTATCTTTGCTCACAGAACAGAAAGAACAAACTCTCTGGTGCTTTTTCTTATAAGGGCACTAATCCTATCATGAGGGCCCTGTCCTCATGACCTCATCTAAACTGATTACCTTCCAAAGGCCCCATATCCAAATACCATCACTCTGGGGGTTCATTGCTTTTTATGGCTGAGTAGTACTCCATGGTGTATACATACCACATTTTCTTTATCCACTCATCAGTTGATGGACAATTAAGTTGATTCCATGTCTTTGCAATTATGAATTGTGCTGTGATAAACATATAAATGCAGGTGTCTTTTTGATATAATGACTTCTTTTTCTTTGGGTAGATATCTAGTAGCGGGGTTGCTGGATCGAATGGTAGATCTACTTTAAATTCTTGGAGGAATCTCATACTGTTTTCCATAGAAGTTGTACTTAATTGCATTCCCTTTTCACCATATCCACACCAACATCAATTGTTTTTTGACTTTTTAATAATGCCATTCTGACAGGAGTTAGATGGTATCTCATTGTGGCTTTAATTTGCATTTCCCTGATGATTAATGATGGTGAGCATATTTTCATGTTTGTTGGCCATTTGTATCTCTTCTTTTGAAAAATATCTGCTCATGTCTTTTGCCCACTTTTTAATGAGGTTATTTTTTTTTTTCTTGCTGATTTGAGTTCCTTGTAGATTCTGGGTATTAGTCCTTTGCCAGTTGTATAGTTTGTGAATACTTTCACCTATTCTGTAGGTTGTCTATTTACTCTGTTGATTATTTCCTTTGCTGTGCAAAAATTTTTTAGTTTAAGTCCCATTTATTTATTTTTGTTGTTGTTATATTTACTTTTGAGGTCTTTGTCATAATTCTTTGCCTAGGCCAATGTCCAGAGAGTTTTTTCTACATTTTCCTATAGAATTTTTATGGTTTCAGGTCCTATATTTAAGTCTTTAATCCATTTTGAGTTAATTTTTGTATATGGTAAGAGATAGGGATCCAGGATGCAAAGCTGGTTCAACATACGCAAGTCTATAAATGCAATCTGCCTCATAAATAAAAACAAGAACAAGGACCATAAGATTGTCTCAATAGATGCAGAAAAAGCATTTGACAAAGTCCAACACACCTTTATGATAAAAACTCTTAACAAAATAGGCATAGGTGGCTCGTACCTTAAAATTATCAAATCATTTACCTCTTAGTCATCCTCTTTAGCGAGGATGTTAGCGGGCTATTGGGAAAGTCCCCTTAACAGAGTTTGCAGTGAAGGGAACCAATTGACATTTGCGTTGCTTGGAATGGCTGTCCAAGGTTATTAGGAAACAGATCAAAATAAACACACAAGATAAAATAAATGAAAAACAATCTGGGACTAGATAACACTTTGTGTGATGTTTTACCCCCTCCTTGCAAATTCTTTTCTGTTCTTTTGGTTCCTAGAAGAATTGTTTGGTCTCTAGCTCCTGAAGATCTTTTTAATCATGTTATCTTAATTTGAGTAAGTGATAGACTGAGCTTCAGCAATGAGAACAGAGGGATTTCTTTAGCAAAGAAAATTGCTGTTCTCAAACCAGTCTTTTGCCATATGGGTTTCTTCTTTCTAGTAGGTGTCTTTTTGCCGATGCTGATTTTTAATTGTAGGCATGTTTGATAGGTTGAATCTAAGAGGGTTGATCTTGTCTTAATAACTGGTAATCCAGATCTTCATTGCAAATGGAAGTGACTCATTAATTGATTTGGTGATTTTTTTTTTGTTTTTTTAAAATTCAAGTAACAATTTGAAAGAGTCTTCACTACTTTCAAATAATTTTGAGAGTCTTTTCTGTCATTATGAAGGGATATGTTTAAAGTTAAGTGTAGCCATAAAAATGTTCACCATACACATTTAACAGATTGGCATAATTATTGTATTTGATCTATTTTATGATGAAAGAAATTGTCTCTCATAAATGTCTTAGCAGATTCTTTGAGGTTCTTTTGGAGGCAAAGCAGTTTGGTTCTTCTGGAACAAAGACTTCCCCTATCTCAGTTCCCTTCAGTCTAAAAGTTGCTCTTGTTTTGACTTGATATGATTTAGTTGCAGTGAACTTATTTTTGATGCAGTTTCTCATTGAGACTTTTATCACAGCCAGTGTTAATATGTGACATAGTGATGTTAGAAAGTGAATGAATCATAGGCAACATCAATATTGTAAAGGTAATTGGGGAATGGGGAGAATTCTGTGGGGGAAAAAAAGAATCATTTTAACAGATTGAAAAAAAATCATCTTCAATTCTGTGTTTTAGAATTGCCAGTTTTACAGCCATTTGTTAGATATAGACGGGATGTTCTTTTATATCATAGTGATAACAAACTGGTTTCCTCTGTTGCAGCTCCCTATTTTTAAATGATTATTAAAATACTGAAGGCTTTTGTTATTGAGCACTGTATAGTTATCATATATCCTGATCTAGGGTGAGACCATCTTTCTAACTCAGTTTCTATAGGCCCTAGCATAGCCCATGTGCATGAATGAAAGAAAGACTGAAATTCTAGTGGAGGATACCTTAGTTCTTCTGGTGTGTGTGCATGTGTATGTGTATGTATGGCATCATTAGGGGCCAGGCTCAGCTTACTCTATATGGTGGGGGAGATGATGTCCAATCCAGTTTAGAATTCCATGTTCATTTCTCTGCGTCTCCACATGAAGCTGGACAAATCACTGAGGTCTAACCATGTTCTCTCTGAGCTTCACAATCTTGCTCCTGCTTCTAAAAGACCATTATACTCCAGCATTGTGTAGAAAAGAAAGAGACAGGCTGTTTTGGGAATATATTCCCCTCTTCTCTAATGACAGCATGATTGTGACCTGGTTGGAGTAACCTTTGTGATGCCGGAGCTATCAGTGTGTGAGAAGGAACACGATTCTTTCAGGTTTCCCTGCAGCTGGAGCTCTGATTAGTCATGTTCTGTGCTGTAAAGGCAATGCTTGAGCCAGTGACTTTCCAACTTTTTTGAATAGAATCCAAATAAGAAACACAGTTCATATTGCTACCCCTTCCCCACATATACCAGAAACAAAATATTGATGAAAACTTGCATTTATTTCATGTGATGTTTTTTGTTGTATTGTTGTTTGTTTCATTTCAAAATGCTGATAACCCATTATATTGACTTAACGAACCACTAATATGTTACGATCTATGATTTAAAAATAACTCTGGCTTAAGGAGGCCATTTATCATTTTTCTTCACAGGTGTGTGTTATTCCTGTTACAGTTAAACTTCCTCATAGAACTAATCTTCCAACGTATATATGTCAGTGTACATAGAGTTTTTCTGGGAGCTATGTTTGTCTTCATGACATTGTCTTCTGAGTGCACACACAGAACGGACAAGATGACTGTGTGACTTGTTAACATTTGTATCCACTGGTGGAAATGGAGACTACAGACTGTTTTATTGATTTGGAAATAGTAGTTACGAACTTGCCAAATTTGACATATGTTATTAAGTAGGATATATTACAAAAAGACCAGAGGTTCTTAGAATGTGTTTTTATTCTTCAGGTTTCTGCTTATTTGCATCAATAGTTATAGCTTGTTTGTAACATCTGATGCTACTGTTAGTGGTCTGCATCTTGACCTCATAAGATGTTCTAATAGTGGGGAACCTGTGGCCTCAAGGCCACATGTGGCCCTCCAGATCTCTGAGTGTGGCCCCTTGACCGAATCCCAAATTTTACAGAACAGATCCTTTTAATAAAGGGATTTGAAGTTCGGATTCGGTCAATAGGCAGCACTCAAAGATCCAGAAGGGCACATGTAGCCCCAAGGCTGCCAGTTCCCCACCCCTTGGAACTGACTTTACAGGATGCTGGATGATACTTATCATTGCGATTTACTTTCCTGGAGATCAAGCTCATGTTAAAATCAAGCTTTTCAATGTGAGTGTAAGGTTCTGGGTGTTTTATATTTTCTCTAATCTCTGTTTATCTTCTATCAGGGGGATTGTTTTGACTCTAATAAGCTATTTTCCCAGCTGCAAATTAGCTATACTTCTAACCCTGAGAAAGGGATCTTTCTAATCAATTTGGATCTTGCCTTCTGCTTATTATGTGAATTCTAAAGACCAAGCTCTTTATTATTTTATTTTTTATTTCAATAGATTTGGGGTACAAGTGGTTTTGTTACATGGATGAATTACATAGTGGTGAAGTCAGGGATTTTATTATACCCATCATCTGAATAGTATACATTGAACCTGATAGGTAGTTTTTGATCCCTCATCCTCCTCCCAACCTCCCCACTTCTGAGTCTCTAAAGTCCCTTATACCACTCTGTGTGACCATGTTTACCCTGGTTCAGCTCCCACTTAGAAGTGAGTACATATAGTATTTGTTTTTCTGTTCCTGAAGTAGTTCACTTAGGATATGGCTTACCAGTTCCATCCAAGTTGCTACGAAAGAAGTAATTTCATTCTTTTTTATAGCTCATTAGTATTCTATGGTGTGTGTGTGTACACATATACACAAACATACACACATATCTATGTATACACACACACACACATTTTCTTTATCCACTCATCAGTTGATGGGCATTTAGATTGATTCCATGTCTTCGCAATTGTGAATTTTGCTGCAGTAAACATTCAGGTGCAAATGTCTTTGATATAATGACTTCTGTTTCTTTGGGTAGATACCCAGTAGTAGGATTGCTACATTGTATGGTAGATCTACTTTTAATTCTCTGAGAAATCTCTATATTGATCTCTGTAGAGGTTGTACTTTTACAATTTATATTCCCATCAACAGTATATAAGTGTTCCCTTTTCACTGCATCTGCACCAACATCTATTGTTTTTTGACTTTTTATTAATGGCCATTCTAATTGGAGTAAGATGGTATCTAATTGTGGTTTTAATTTGCCTCTCTCTGATTAGTGATATTGAACATTTTCTCATGAAAAATGCCTGTTCGTGTTATTTGCCCACTTTTTAATGGGTTTTTTTTTTTCCCTTGCTGATTTGAGTTCCTTGTAGATTCCGGATATAAGTTTTTTGTTGGATGTGTAGTTTGTGAATATTTTCTCTCATTCTATAGGCTATATGTTTATTATTTTGTTGTGCAGAAACTTTTTAGTTTAAGTCCCATTTATTTGTTTTTGTTATATTTGTTTTTAGGGTTTTAGTCTTAATTTTTTTGCCCAGGCCAACATACAGAAGAGGTTTTTTACGTTTTCTTGTAGAATTCTGATGGTGTCAGGTCTTGCATTTAAGTCTTTAATCCATCTGGAGTTGATTTTTGTGTGTGCGGAGAGATAGGGATCCAGTTTCATTCTTCTGCACATGGTTCTCCAATTTTCCCAGCACCATTTGCTGAATGGGGTGTCCTTTCCCCAGTGTATGTTTTTGTCTGCTTTGTTGAAGATCAGTTGGTTGTAGGTATATAGTTTCATTTCTGGGTTCTCTGTTCTGTTGATCTATGTGTCTACTTTTATACCCATACCATGCAATTTTGGTAACTATAGCCTCATAGTATGATTAGAAGTCAGGCAATGTGATGCCTCCAAATTTGTTCATTTTGCTTTAGATTGCCAAGCTCTTTATTGAGAAAAATAAGATAATTTAAAATTATTTACTTGGTTTTGCTGTAATACTGCTTATTTTAATGAGTTTAATGAAAATATTTAGCATAGTTTTTCTTTTTTTGGCAAATAAGTAAAAAAATTTAAAAACTTGCTTTAATTTGATGGTTATGTGCTAACTGAAATAGCTGCAAAATAATCCCATTCAAATGACCCTGTAAATGGAATTAAATATTTGAAGTGAAGTTTCTGAAAGCCGCCTTTCTTAGGGATAGTGGTTTATGATTCAGACTATAGATAATTTCCTCATTGTTTATACCATACCTATCATTGGTAGTCATTCTGTAAGATAAAAGCACTTCCAGGAAGTTGTAACTTCTATTTTTTCTAAGGAGTGGGTGGTGTATGCAAGTAAAATGTGGGATATGCCCAGAGAAGGAAAGGGAATATTTAAAAATCATGAAATTACAGTTTCTTAGCCCTCAGTAATTCTTAAATTTTAACAGATTACTTTTCATTCCAAATTTCATATTTAACATTTGATAATCTTAATTTTGGGTTCACAGTGACTATTCCCATAGTGTTTTACATTTATTAATAGTAAGAAAGTGTGTGTAGGCTGTTTTATGTGAAAGGAAGAGAGAATATTTAGCTCCAAATCTTTGAGAAAAGAGTTATGGATTACAATTTATACATATTTTATTCATGTTCATATTCTTTTTGTATTTAATAGAATGTCTCTTTATGTCTAGGATCTGATATTTACTTGGCTCAACCTGGACTTGAAATTAGAATTTAGTTAGTAAACTCTCTTTAAGGATTACTGAAGTGGTTGTTTTGTCCAGGGTGGACTCATAATAGTACCAGAGTATGTGAAGATGCTATCCTGAATCAGGTCCTTATTCCCCTAATAAAATCTCCTCAACTTTGGCACATAGTTCTGCTCAAGTGAGAAACCATACACAGGTGGATGGAGGAAGATGGCAGATGATGATTTGTAAAGTGACTAGAAAGTATTTAATTTTTTTCTATTGTTTTGGAGACTTACCATGTCGTATTAGAATAATTTCCTTATCTGTTCATCAGGGTGCTGGTGCATTTATAGGACTCCTTTGGTATGTCTCTAGCAGATGATTGATTTGCAGCACTTAAGAAGAAAGGACTAGATGGATTTTCTCTTAGCAGCAGTTATACCAGCTATAACTGAGCATACTTGTATTTCATCAGTCTGTTATCTTATACTTTTTATTTGATTTCTTAGTAGTTTAATGCCTTATGCTCCTATTTGTTCTGAATTAATTTCTCTTCTTAGATACGTGAAGATTAGGCTGATCTGCTTCACTGTGTATTTAGGGACACTGTGTTTTCCGTTTATCACCTGCTGCTAATCTTTAGCAGTAAAATTAAAATGACATTTGTTAAAGGATGTTTTGATCTATTTTTGAAAAGGGTAGTAAAGAGTAATTAGTCACAGTAATGGTTCCCCTCCCCCATTTTATGTGCAAACTTAGGTTGCTTACTGAAACGTTCTAATTTTGTTATGGTGGTGGAGAATTCTAGCTTTAATTTCATGGTTTGTTTAAGCAGTTAAAAACCCGATGAATCCTTGAAGCATTTGTGAGTTTAGCAGCTTTGGAAAGTAGCCTCCTTTACTTGGGTGGCTTATAAGGGTGGGGCCAGCTACAGTCCTACAAAATGGTTTTCCTTTTTTCCCCTTGGCCCAGAGGTTGGCCCCAGTCCCTCCACTTTAAAGACTGTCTACAGCTATGAGGTGTGGGCAACTTGCTTGAAATCAGCACTCAAAATATTAAGTCGGGACTTGAGGCAGTGTGACTTTAGACTTCCTGGGTGACTGGGGTTAACATTCCTGTGTCTCAGTGACTCACAGTCAACATAAAGACCTAGGGGGGAGTCAAATGGGTATGGAAACCATCAAAGAACAGGTAAGACTTAGGTGCTAAGGTGCTAAAACATTGCACACTTTATATGCTGAACATGGTTCATTATTCTAAGCCAGGTACTCCATTTTTCCAACTGTCTGGTTCTAAAGTCCCACCAAGAACAAATTTTCTAAAAGCAGGAAGCAATGCATGTAACTAGTGTGGGACGTAGTAAGAATTTTTATTCTGTTCCACCTGATTTTCACTTTGAGTTTTTCGAGGACATTATGATTACATGGGTACTACTTAGCCAGAGGTCCTCATCTCTAGATTAG
Source organism: Cheirogaleus medius (assembly GCA_008086735.1). Taxonomy (NCBI): domain Eukaryota; kingdom Metazoa; phylum Chordata; class Mammalia; order Primates; family Cheirogaleidae; genus Cheirogaleus; species Cheirogaleus medius. The sequence continues at coordinate 18,678,641 of VBSM01001044.1, read as the reverse complement.
AAACATCTTAGATAGTATCTCACAGTGATTGCTGTTACTTGACAACACCGTGTCAGGGAAGAAGAAGGAATTCTGCTCTATTGGTTACTGTTGATCCTTGTCTATAATGCATGTGCTCTTAAAAGACCTGTCTGGAGCTATTTTAGGCCCAGGGTTACTACATTACAGGTCCTTCTGCCTGGGAGCACCTTTTCAGCACAGTTTTTCTGAGACTCTTGGCACCTGTGCAATCTCTCTGGGAAGGATGGCCAAGCTCCCTTCATATGTCAGTGTCAGGGTTCGTGTGGCAGCCAAGTCAGTATGGCTTATGCCTCACATCCTGGCCCATCCCTGGACACAGAGAGTCCTATTTCCTCGTCTCTCCCTAATTTGATTGCTTCTTGGAGAACACCTTGCCTGTTTACTGTTCCCCATTATTCAGCTTCAACCTTTTGTACTATTAATATGTATTAGTCCTCATAAGGCATTTTTCAGTCTTATGTCTACTATCTGCAGCATCTTGTAATCTCTGATACTTCCAGGGCCACCTTCCCAGCCAACTCTATGGTCCTTTGTGCCATAGATTGATCTCTTGTTTTCTTTCACCTTGCTGGCCTGGTTTCTGTTGTCAAATTCAGGAGTGCCTCTCTCAAGTTTCTTTCATAATATTAACTATAAGATTTAAGAACTTTCAAGTTTGCCTGTGCAGGGAACTAATCTTTGAATTGATAACACTTAGTAACCAGTTTGTGTCTCTGTTGTGTAGCGGCTTATGAGTTTTATGTAACATTCTTTAATAGGAGTACTTTGCTGCACTATTCAACAGAGGGGCTTCCATTTTGACAAGGCATCGAAGTGAATGGAATCTTTAGCCTACAGTTTAACTTAGCTGATGGGAGAGTTTTGCATGGATTAGCTTCTGCCTTTATACATTTCAGACCTTGTTTCTTCCCCGCTACCCACTTATATCTTTGCCAGGCATGGCAGGACACACAGTAAGCTCTCTAGCCCTGCATTGTTGTGCCCTGATGCTGTGTTGGCACAGCAGGCCATGGGAATACTCTTGAAAACTGTTCCTATACCAAGAGGGCCAGCAGTACAAAAGCCACATTAAATATGTCTTCGACTCAAATTCCTCTTACCCAGATCCTTCAAAGGCCCAAGGCCACACCAAAGTCATCCCATACAAGGGAAAGTGTGAAGTTGGAGTGGAAAGAAAGAGTGCTCTTAACAGATTGCAATAAAAACTTCATACTTTTGCACTGCGGTTCCTGGGCCATGGACCAGCACTGGTCTGTGGCCTGTTAGGAACCGGGCCACAAGCTCCACCTTCCCCCCCTTCCCCCCCAGCTCCACCTCCCTCTAACCACCCCCCTCTAATGCTGTCCATGGAAAAATTATCTTCCATGAAACTTAGGAACCAGGCCACACAGCAGGAGGTGAGCAGTAGTGGGCAAGCAAGCGAAGCTTCACGTGTATTTATAACCATTCCCCGTCGCTTGCATTATTGCCTGAGCTCCACCTTCTCCCCTCGAGTCTATGGAAAAATTGTCTTCCATTAAACCGTTCCCTGGTGCCAAAATGGCTGGGGACCATAGATTTTGCACCTCCTATAAAAACATATGATCGTGTAGTACATTGCTAGAGCCTCCAAATTCTGCAGAAATATATGATTAACATGTGATTATATTACCAGGACCTCACAAGGCCTTGGGAGGGGCCTGTGCAGGTGAGATTCCTGAAGCCTGTTTCATTAGCTTTGTTATAAACAACAGCCTCTGGTCAGTCTTTATCTTTTGGTGGAAAAAGATCAGAGTGTCATATCAAGGTATGGTTAAAGCAGCACGTTTTTGAGTGTCTTATACGTATATTTGGCACTGGAGAAGTCATTGGAATGAATAATTGTCATTATTTTGTTAATGACTGTAGATATTTGGTTAGTACTTTCCAGGTGCCAGGCACTGTTATGAGCACTTAATATATTATCGCACTTAATTCTTAGGACTTCCCTAGGAGTTAGGTACCATTATTGTTTTCATTTTAAAGAGGATTCTGAGGCACAGTGATTTTCAATAACCTGTCACAGCCAATAAATAGTACAGCGGGGATGAAAGCTCAGCCTGCACAGTTCACTTCCTAACCCCCTGCACTGCCTCTCAAATCCTAATAAAGCTGCATGATCCTGGTCCTGAGGAGGTTGGAAGGAACCTTTCCAGTGTGCTTATTAGGTGTTTTTCTTATATTACAGAAGTTAGGAAAAAGGAAAAGCCTCCTAGAAGAGGAGCTAGAATGAATGAAGTGATAAATAGGGTTCCTGAGAAAACACAGGTGTTGAGACTTGTTAGCCAGCGAGGGGACGGATTATTGAACAGCTACTTAAGTGTACTGTGTTTGGAAGATTCCAAGAAATACTTCTTTTCACACTTCCAGTGTTTTTAGTCAGTATGTGCTTTATAGACGTATATAGTGATGTGATAATGTCCCCCTATCTGAGAAACTATGTTTCAACTGATAATACGAGTGGCAATGGTGTCTTGGAAAAATAGCACAACCCTTTGTTGCTATAAGAAGGATATTGTCCATCACCTTCATTTGCTGAAGAGGCATAATTAGGAAAAAAAATGTTAAATAATACAGCAAGAGTTTGATGCAACATGAGGAATGCTTTCTTAATGATAATATTAGAACCATGCTCCAAAAGTGGGGACAGGATTTCAGTCTTTACAGGTGTATAAAATATGGTTAAAGCTTTCCATCTCGGGTAAGTTTGGGGGTGACCTCTAGCCATGATTTGAAATTCTTCCTCCCACTAAAGAGAGACTCAGCATATAAATTAACCTTACTGTGGTACCTTATTGGGTAAAAATCTCTGAAATTATGCACCTCATTCACCACAGTATTACTATTAAATAGTTTAAGCCCTCACCCATGCTTATGGGCAGGGATTACTTTTTAGTATGTTATGCAATTAACAGCCATTGACTAGCACACCCATCTTCTAAAAGCACTGCCGTATGGTTCTGAGGGCCGCAGTACCATCACAGTGCTGTCACCGCAGTGACTGGAGCTGCAGGGAAGGTAATGACATTGGAATGGTCCCATTCTTCTTCTTCTTTTTTTTTTTCAATTTCTTTAACCAAATTGTCTTCACCAAAGTCTTCAACCAGATTTCCTTCTTCAACTGCCAGTTTCTCTTAATTCTGTTGGGATCAGATGAGTAGTTCTGGTTTTCTCTTAGAAAAAGGAAGATATCAGAAGGGAGATTTGGGGTAGATTTCTCTCCATCTACTGCTAGCACTAATCATTTATCCCTGAGACTTGGCAAAAAATGATGTTAGGTTGAGACAGAGTGGTACTTTCTCTGGTAATTGTTTCAGGGAATCGTAGGGAGGAAGACACAAGGGGCCTGTGTGAAGTCATCATTGGGTTGCTTTATAAGCCAGAAAACATGTACAAGTTAACATGTTGTTGTTGTCTCACTCTGTTGCCCCAGCTAGAGTGCATTGGTATCATTGTAGTTTATGGTAATCTCAAACTCCTGGGCTCAAGTGATCTTCCTGCCTCAGCCTCCGGAGTAGCTGGGACTACCGGCATGTGCCACTATGCCCAGCTAATTTTTTTATTTTTTGTAGAGATGGGGTCTCGCTTTTGCTCAGGCTGGCCTCGAACTCTTGAGCTCAAGCACTCCTCCCGCCTCAGCCTCCCAGAGTGCTAGGATTACAGGCATGAGCCACTGAGCCCAGCCTCAATTCCAATTTTAATATAAGTAAATGTTTTCTAAACCATAATTTTATAGCATAAGGGTGTTTGTAGATAAGGCAAAAAGGAGTTCTAAAAATATATTTACCACAGTCAGTTATATAATTTATGTTGCAAACAGAATTTATAGTTTAAAAAATATAATGAATTACATAGTCAGAGTAGGAACCAGATTTTCTCAATTATTTATTATCTACCTCCTTCTTTCAATAATGCCAATAATTATGGGCCCATGATGATAATGAAATATCCTACAAGAGAGGCAAGAATATGTTCTGAATGCTTATATCCATATAACATTAAGACTTCAAAATATTTTGAAAAGTTCCATGAATGTATTTGATAAAATAGTACAAGATAACCATAGTGAAGCATTTAATAATGACATGCCATGATAAGCATGATTTGAGGTATGATTTAATATAAGTGGGCATATATGAATACCTTTTTTTGGCTATTGAAAGAATTCCACCAAACTGTGCTGACTGGGATCCTGGAAAGTGCAGATGTAAAACATTTTTATCAAAACTTTGTCATACTTTCATGTTCACTTTTAAACTTTTCTGCATTTTCACTTAGCTGTTTTCTTCTTCCTCAGAAATATCTAAGTGTCTCATACTTTCTAAGGCTGACTCCTCAACCTCCGTATCCCTGATGGTGTCCATACCTTTTTTTGATTTCTTGTCTTGTATCTTCCATCTCTTCTTTGCTTGCTTTCTCCCTATAGCCTGAGCTGCTGTTTCTTTAGCACTAATTTATTAACTGCATTGGCACTGTGATTTCTACTTTTATGAACTTAATATGAGATACACCTATAAAATGTACTATAAACATTTTCCATTTTCCACAGAACATTGAGTAAAAGTATCTGCGGTTTCCAGTAGAAGAGAACATTGTATGGTAAATGTCACTCTCTGCTTAAACATCTTCAGCATGCAACCTATATTCTAAGTACGACTCCTAAAACTTCTCCAGCCTTCTCTTTTTCTTGTTCATTTATCAATATGTACTTACTACTCTTCCTCAAGCACCATGGGTATATTCCTGATTCCTCAATGTTGTACACATTGTTTGCCCCACCTAGAAGCACACTATGCCTCACCCCTCTTTCCACTTGTCTAAATCCTACCTTTATTTCAACTTATTAATGTTCAGTATGTGCTGCTTTATATTGCTGTGCAGCTTTTTGTTACTTTTTTGAGAATAGGGGCCAGACTGTACCCCTAGTCCTTTGAATGCCCTGTATGCTTTAGGCATACAGTAAATGGTTAGTGGAGACAGAGATATTCTACTTCACAGTGGACAGACTACTACTTGAGGCCCAAATCTGGCCCATTACAAGCTTTTATAAATAAAATTTTGTTGGAACATAGCCACACCCATTAATTTACCTATTGCCTATGATTGCCTCTGCACTGTCACAGTGAGTTGGGTCGTTACAACAGAGGCTATGTGACCCACAAAGCTAAAATATTTACTGTTAACCCTTTGCTGAAAAAGTTTGCCCATCTCTGCATTTGTAACATCTCAGGCTCTCACAGTTGTGTGTCTTACAATTCAGAAGTCAGAATAAATCAATTAATATGCCTGGAGGAATTACTGTGATTACTCTTCATTAATGCCTATGCTTCACTATTATTATGAAGTTACATATAATTATTAAAATTATTTTTCAAGGATAGAATAAATTCCCAATTACTCATCTTTTCAGTTGGTAAAACAATGTATGGCTAAATCTCACATTAATAATTCTTTTCTCTACCTAATAAGGTTGTTTCATTGAAATGGAACAAAAGCATGGTAATTACCAAGCTTATCTCTTTTTTTAGCTTATCCCATTTTATTGTAGTTTGCTTTACTCCTGTGAAAACTTTCTAATTATAGTATAAAATCTACATCCTTAAAATATGTGTACTTAATCACGTCAACTCAGAAAGCATGATTTATTATAAATTGATATTTATTGTGTATATATACATATATATGAAATAGTCATGTATTATACACAAAAATGAGAATTATATATGCAAATATGAGATATTCATGTATATATATACAAATACATGAGATACTTGTATGTATACACATATATAGGAGTTACTCATATATATGAGATACTGAATAAAATATCTGTAAAGCAGATGTCAATTCAACATTCATTCATTCCTGACAAAACTTCAGTTGAACTCTGTACAGGGAATTGTGAGTTTCGTAAGGATTTGGTCACAGAACAAAGAAAGAAAGGAGAAACATTAAAGTGTCAGAAGTAAAGCAGAAAACACATTTCATGAAATAAGCTGTAAGAAGAGGTCTCTGTGATAACACAGAGGGTTAGATTGTTTTATAGATACAAGATCATATCATCAGCAAATAAGGATAGTTTGACCTCTTCTTTCCCCATTTGGATACCCATTATTTCTTTCTCTTGCTTGGTTGCTCTGGCTAGGACTTCCAGTACTATTTATGTTGAATAGAAGTGGTGACAGTGGGCATCCTTCTGTTGTTCCAGTTCTTAGGGGGAATGGTTTCAACTTTTCCCCATTCAGTATGATGTTGGCTGTGGGTTTATCATATATGGCTTTCATAATTTTTAGTTATCTTCCTTCTATGCCTAGTTTGTTGAGGGTTTTTATCATGAAGGGGTGCTGGATTTTATTGAATGCTTTTTCAGCATCTATTGAGATGATCATATGGTCTTTGTTTTTGCTTTTGTTTATGTGGTGAGTCATGTTTATTGATTTGTGTATGTTAAACCATCCTTGCATCCCTGGGATGAAACCCACATGATCATGGTGAATTATCTTTTTGATGTGCTGTTGGATTCAGTTTGCTAGTATTTTTTTTTAGGATTTTTGCATCTATGTTCATGAAGGATATTGGTCCATAGTTTTCTTTTTTTTATTGTGTCCATTCCTGGCTTTGGTATCAGTGTGATACTGGCTTCGTAGACTAGAGGGGATTCCCTCTGTCTTGATGTTATGGAATAGTTTCTGTAGAATAGGTAACACATTCTTCTTGGTAGGTTTGGTAGAATTCGGCTGTAAATCCATCTTGTCTTGGGCTTTTTTTGTTGTTGAAAGATTTTTGAGTTTTTTTGTTGCTGATAGATTTTTTGGGTTTTTTTTGTTGTTGATAGATTTTTTTTTTATTACTTTAATCTTCCTGCTGATTATTGGTCTGTTGAGGATTTCTATTTCTTCCTGATCCAGGCTTAGGAAGTTGTGTATCTCTGGGAATTTATCCGTTTCCTGTACATTTTCTAGTTTGTGTGCATGGAGGTTTTCATACTATTTATAGATGATATTTTGTATTTCTGTGATATCAGTTATATTGTCTGCTTTTTTTATTTCTTTTTTAAATAAGCTCCTCAAATGATTCTGATACACGCCAAAGTTGCATGACTACTTGTTTGAGAGATATCAATTTTGTCCTGCTAGGGTGGAATTACCTTATTATATTTCCCTTTGCTATGCAACATTATCGTTACCTAATGTTTTTAAATGTTGTTGAAGTTTGGAGTGGAGTCTGGGATTTATTTTCTTCTTTTGCTAAGAAAATTTATGTCAGCAAGATATTAGTATGGATCTTTAAAAAAAAAAATCCCAAAAGCAGAGGCATGGGCTTTTTTATGTTTGATGAGAAGCCAACAGCATTAACCTCCATGTGAAAAGGTAGATTAATTTTCTTCACATTGAGGAAATTCTGTTTAGTCATTCAAAACCATATAATTTAGAAAAGCTTAATTATAAAAAGGGCTGTAATTTAAGACTGGGAAGATATAACATGCTTCATTAAATTTTATAAAATGCTGTTTTATTTTGACAAATTATAGCAGTGTTCAACTAAATTATTTAATAAACAAGATTTAGAAAAGGCTTGCTAGATGTATATTATCCGTTTGATTTTAAAAGTACATAGTAGGAGCTAAATGAGCTTAAATTTTATGGTCATTAAAGAACCTTCAAGCAGTTTTTAAATGTTGATTAATCTTTTCCAGTCCTGCCAGTAATGTTTGCTTTTCTTTTCTTACATACATATAAGATATGTGCTTTTATATCAGAAAGCTTAAAATAAATAAAACAACTTATTTATGTTTTTGTTGTATAATTTTATTATAAAATGAGCCATAGGTACATAAAACCACACAAATTTATAACTTAATGAAGGCAAACATCCTTGTAATCACCACCTGGGTCAAGAAATAAAACTTTGCAGCCAGAGAGTCCTTCTTAGGCTCCGTCCTGCTCATAGCCCATCCCTCCCCCACTGGTAACCACTATCCTGACTTTATAGTCATTATTACTTCCTGTGTTTTAAAAAATTGTTTCATCATCCAAATGTAGCTCTAGACACATTTTAGCTCATTTTTTAAAAAGCTGATGTTTTAAAAATCTTTTAATCTATAGCAGCATTGTTCAATAACAGGCACCTTGTATGTAATTTAAAATTTTCTAGTGGCCACATTATAAAAAGTAGGAAGAAAAAAGTGAAATTGCCATTACTAATATATTTTATTTAATGAATCTATCCAAAATATTATTTCCACATGTAATCAATAGAAACATTATTGTACTAAATCTTTGAAATCTGGTTTATATTTTATTCTTACAGCACATCTCAAATTGTCCCAGGTTTGGCCGGTTGCAAGTCCCTTTTGGCTGGCTGTGGTATACTTGTGACATGCCCCTATCGTTTTGGGGGGATACTTCCTTATTTCTGGCATTCACGATGCTCCATACTCATCTTGTACCTGCCCTGTCCCAACCCTGGAATTGGCCTTTTCTCTCAGGAGCCCTGGTTCCTTTTGGTGCAAATGGTTTTAAAGACCAAAATGTGGCACTAGGTGTGTGCCTTGTGCCTGAAGTGCCTTTGCTAGGTAGTCAGGGCTAAGGAATATGTGTATGTGTGTGTGTATGTATGTATACTGATGCACATACACACACGTATGTGTTTCTACATATACATTTTTTTAAAAATCTCGAGTTCACACCAGGACTTCCAGTTTCTATCCACCCTTACAGGGTTCTTTCTTGCCTTCTCCTATTCCGTGTTTGTATGCTCCTTTTTTCATAATGAAAACCCTGGAACTCAGCTATATCACTGCATTCATTTATGTGCCCAGTCTTATAATTCATCTAGTGTAGTTTCCAAACTGCTTCTCCCATTTTCCACTACAAAAAACAAACCTACGAGTCCAAGATTTATTTGCTGTTCTCCCCCACAATTCAGAACATACAAATATGGTGTTCATAGTTTATCCAACTAGTTCTTTCTCCCTCCCACCCTCCTTCAGTGTGGTTATATATTCATTTGAAATACTATGGGGTTTGGATACTTACTGTTCACTTTCAGGTGTTTCCTACCCTCCCCATCCTTATTGATTAATTATATGTATAACATTAACCTTCTTTCAAAAGTCAGAACTATACTAGACACATCCAAAGGAGTGTTGCTCCCTCTCCTATATCTCTGCAACCCCCCCTTTCCCCACCCCTGCTTTCTGGTTTACCCCCCTTATGTTTCATTTTGTGAAGATTAGCATATATGTGCCTTCTTATCTTCTCCTTCCTTCTCACATGCTTTTGAAATGTCCAGAATAAGCAAATCTGTAGAGACAGAAAGAACTGCTAATGGATACAGGATTTCTTTCTGGAATGATGAAAATGTTCTAAAATTGTGCTAATGGTTGCACAACTTTAAAGATACAAAAAGCCATTGAATTATGCACTTTAAGTGGTTGAGTTATAAGATATATGAATTATATCTCAGAAAAACTGTTGTTTTTTTTAAAGAATGTCATTACCGTATGTGTTCTTCTTGTACTTTGCTTATTTTGCATTCTATTGTATCTCCTAGAAATAATTTTTACATCAGTTCTTAGAGATCTTTGCCTTTTTAAATAACTGCTTAGTTCTCTGTTGTGTGTATATATCATAGTTTATTCAGCTACTGCGCTGTTTGCAGACATTCAGTTTGCTTTCAGTCTTTTTCAATTATAAATAGTACTGCAGTGAATAACCATGTGCATGTGTATTTCACATTGTTGGAGGGTTTTCTTCAGAGTATATTCCTAGAAGTGGGATTACTGGATCAAAGGGAAAATGCATATATTGTTTTGTTAGGTATTGCCAGTTTTCCTCCACAGAGGTTATCCCATTTTGCATTCCCACCAGCAGGGAATAATAGTGCCTGCCTCCCCTAACCTTGCTGACAAAAGTTATCATCAAGCTGTTCAATTTCTGCCAATATGATAGCTGGAAAATGGTATCTCATTATGGATCAAATTTGCATTTCTCTTATTGCAGGTCAAGTTGAACATCTTTTCAGATTTTAAGGGCCATTTTTATATGTTTTTGTAAATTGTCTTTGTGTGTTTTTTTCTAATTTTTCTGTAGGATTCGTATTGTTATTCATTTTTAAAAACTCTTTGGCTATTAGAAATATTAATCCCTTATCTTTGTTATATGCTGCTAATATTTTCTCCCAGTGTGTCTTTGATTTTGCTTATGCAAAAGCTTTTCTTATTATGTAGTCAAATTTCCAATTTTTTTTTGCTCATCTGGACTTTTAATCATGGTTAAAAAGCCTTTCTCTATACTTCTATAAGAAGGAATTCATCTGTATTTTCTTCTAGTACTTGTTGAGTTTCATATTTTACATTTAGATCTCAGAGGCATTTGGAGTTTATTCTTCTTCATAGTGTGAGGAATGGATTTAATTTTATCTTTTTCCAAATTGCTATGCAGTTGTAACAGTCTTATTTATTAAAAAGGTCATATTTACCTCAGTGATTTGCAATATACCTTTATCATATGTTAGATATGGGTCTATTTGTGGACTTTCTGTTCTGTTCCGTTGGCATCTCTGTTATACATGTGCAAAACACCATTTTAATCAAAGAGGCTTTTAATGTATTTTAATATTTCTCACGGCTCTTCCTTTTCAGTGTGTTCCTAGCTATTCTTATGTGCTATTTTTACTTTTGAACTTTATAAAGAATGACTATAAAACTTCTATAAAAGAGCTCATTTCTATTTTGGAGGGATTACATTAAATTTTATACATTAACTTGGGGAGAACTGACATCCCACTCTTCCTACTCCTCAGATGTAAGCACCTTGTACCAGTATAATTCCATTCACCTGCCCCTCTGCACTCTTTTTGCTACCATTAACTTCTATGTATGCTGAGAACCTCACCTTACAATGTTGTTATTTTTGCTTAAATGATCCGTTGTCTTTTAAGGAAATTATGAGAGAAGAGAAGAACAATAGTCTTTTATATCTACCCACGTATTTTACCATTTCCAGTGCTCTTCATTGATTTCTGTAGACCCGAGTTTCCATTTGGTATCCTTTGATGATGTTGAGATGTCCTGACCCAAGAACAAGGGAGTATCTTTTCATTGGTTCAAGTCTACTTTTGTGTTCTCGGATAATGACTAGCAGTGGTGGGAGAGGGCATTCTTGCCTTTTTCCTGATTTTATAGGAAAAACATGCTGTATACTAAGACTGCTATTCTTGGCCATTTTATTATGACTCATGGGCTGATACTCAGTTTTACAGGAAATGTGTAAACTTTAATGACTTAAGGTGATTTGTATGAGAGTTAGCAGCATTAGATCTCCATCCCTGGCTTGTGTGCTTGCCACTCAGTATGACGGTAGTCACCTTCGTGGTGGGGCTTAGGAAACATGCTGCAAGGTAATTTTAATATTAGATGAAGCCAAACATAATTAGCAATGTAAATCTGCTCAAAGGCCCTTATGTTCTGTAATGTGCTCCACACTCCCAAATTAATGATGTTTCGGTTGTTTCTATTATCTTCCTCATTAATAGAACAATTTTAATGTTGACTGTTTGAGAATTAGTGTTATGTGGACTGTTTGAGAATTAGTATATTTCTACTCCCTTTAAAACCAATCAGTTTAAAAGCCTAACATTCAGTTTCAGCCTTTGTTTGAATGTGAGCATGGCCACCGTGTTTAAGGTAAGGCCTCTTTATATATGCAGTTCTTTTGCATTCTTTTTTATTGCCCCTTTTACGCGATAATCTCTAAACAATATAGCCAGTCTATAAGTGTTGGATTAATTTTTACTAATGATATTTCTAGCCAAATGTAGATTTAGTCACTGGCCTGTAGGACTCGGTTTTTTCCTTTTGCCACCAGCAAGAGTGTAGCACACATGAGTGTCATATACCACCAGTCTGGTTGTTCAATTAGCAGTGAAAGACAAGCTCACTCCTAAAAAGAGAACATGCTAGAGCCAAGATTAGAACAGCTCAGCATTTCAAATGGGAAGAACTTAAACTAAGGTGTCCTCTTTAAGAGGGATTAGGTTACATGTTGATGGAAATCCATACTTGGTGATGTTTTATGTTGTACTTTTGCCCTTTTACTAAGAATTGTCCTTAACATTATAGATATTAACTTTGTGAGGAATCTCATTTAGATGTCCATATGTAAATAATAACTTTTTCTATGAATATTTTATATAGTGGAGATTATTTCATACTCTTTCCTCTTACAACATTTCTCCATGTTTTAATGTCCCATAACTGATAATTTTTTAATGTTAACCAGACACTAGCATATTGTATAGGATGCCTTCCAACTATGGTCTGTTATCGCAAATAGTGAACTGGCAGAATTTGTGGGGAGCAATAATATATATGCCTCTTGAAAAGGACATTACATGTGTGCTATTGCTTATGCTTAACAATAACTTTATGAAGTAGATAGTATTAAGTCTTATTTTACAGATGAGAAATTTGAGAGATTAATTAACATTACTAAGGTCACAGAGTTAATGAATTGTGAAGCTGAGTTAAGCATCTCTTTGATTTTCATTACCTCATGCTGCTTCCAAAGATCCACAGATAATTTACATAATGCAGAGAATATGTAGATGACACAAATCTTCCTTGAAGTCTGCGGTTTCCTCCCTCCCCCTTTATCAAATACAGCTATTGCAAGATCTAATGTGAAAATAGTGAACTGACTTGTAGTTCATATCTCCCTGCTTTCTTCTCTCTCTTTGAAAGTTCTTGTGTACATTGAGCTAACACCTCTCTCTCTATATATATAAGCAAAGGAACTACATAAGTCACTAGCTAATTGTCAGCCCGTAAGTGATAGGAAATTTGCTAAAGTGATTCTCCATTGCTATTCCAATTTCCTGTGTAATTTATAACAAATTAGATTTTCATGTTTTTTTAATTGCGAGAGATAATTAAATGAGACAATGAGACAAATACACAATGTTTTTATTTTTTATTTTCTTATTTTTATTTTTTGAGGAGATGGAAAGAGAAATTTATTAATTTGCTGGCAAATGAGGAAGTTGGTGGACTCCTGTCTCAGAGTACCAATGTCCTGCCTCTGAGCAGAAGTACAGAGCTTTTAAAGATTCTGATTAATCCCACGGTCCCATCTTTGGCTAAGATGATCTTGTGACTTCCACATGGGCAATTCCCTTGAGCTATCTCCTGTGGCACAAAGAACAAAGGACACTTTCCTTCTCCTCCTGACCACTGGCCTGAGGCAAGGATGTAGGTTTTAGTTCTCAAAAAGGGTGAGGGGGTTTGGAAGGACAGAAAACATTTTTACCCTTTTTCAGGCCATTTTCTCTGTTCCATATTCCCCACTGTCAATTTTTACCCTTCCATATCTATGGGAGGAGGGGCGATATAGTTGTCAAGTTCTTCATGCTGAATTGGGGTGATGTTTTAGACGGAAGATATATTATCAGGTGAAAAAGGGCATAAGTAGTAACTATAACTGTCAGGATTGACAAGATGAAATGGACTGTCACCTCGCACACAATGCTGGGTAGGAAAGGAAACATGGGACCTCTGAGCGCAGAGCTATTAGTTGTACCCCGTAGGTGATCTGAGGGACTGACTTCTGCAAATTCAGACCAAATGAGGCTTAGGATAATATACCCAGCAGTAAGATCAACAGATCTACCCAGCACTAGCCCTGAGAAATCTTCACTGAGGAGTTGTCCCTATATCCTATACAGAGAACCAAAAAAGATTAGTGAAAATATCAACTTTCATTTTTTTTCTTCCTTTTCCTCAAACATACTTTAGATCACCTAAGGCTGGCCCTCCACTGGGGACTATACCTCTTCACTTTGGTATGATGGACCCAAAGTTTCACTTCTGACAATTTTAACAAGGTGTGAGCTGTTAGAGGCACCTCATAGGGTCCCTTCCACTTCTCTGCTTCCAGCTGGGGCAGGGACCTGAAAGAGGCAAACTCACGGTTTGTGGTTAGCACCTGAGCCACTGATTTGACATATGGTTTTATTCTATTCTCTTTTACTTACAGTTATATTACCGTACTTACCTTGGGGTGCTAGGAAGGGTCTCTCATAAACTATTTTTAGGGGCTTAACTTAAGCCTGCTTCTAAAGGACTGCTGTTACCTACAGGAGGGCAAGCAGCAACACCCTGTCTCACTTCAGGTGGGTTTCTTGTATCAATTCCAGGATGTCGGGCTTTGCTTACTTGTTGGGTTACCTCCACTACGAAGGACAATGCATTTTCACTCTTGGGAAATGTCCAGGGCTCTGGAGTGTGCTCCTGGGTCCTGTTGGCAATGAGGTGCCTGCTGACGTCCTTGCAGTAGGAGGAGGAGCTGCTGAGCCGTCTCTGTAGCTGTCTGTCCACGGCGTCCGTCACTAGCATGCCATTCTCTATCTGCTCAGCCTCTCTCCCTGAACTGAGTGATGTGCAGGCTTGCTGAGGCCCGAACTTCAAAGTGCAGTGGCAGTCTCCTGTGTGCTTCCCCAGGCCCTGGTATTCATCTAGCGGGAGCTTGGCAGCAGCCCACAGGAGGTGAGCTGCTGCCGCTTCTGAAACAACCCCTGGTGCTCCTGCTGCTTGCCCAGGTCTGCCACCTGGGCCCACTGTGATGAGTTTCTCAGCTGCCACTTGTCTACAGCTGCCTCACTGCCACCTGGCCTGCCCCCCCCCCCCCCCCCCCCCCCCCCGCCCGCAAGCCTGGGTCGTGGAGCACCAGGCGTGGCTGGTGCCACGGATTGGGGTGGCAGCCTGGGGGAAGGGGTCCCCCAGACTGTTTCTGTTCATGCAGCTATAGTGCCAATCAAATCCCCACTGTTAATTATTCCCAGGGCTCCTGTGGGGATATTTGGAGGCAGGGAGCTCTGGGCCCCCTCCTTTGCCATCTGAGTTCTGGATTTAAAAAAACAACAACAACAAAAAAAAACTATTTGCTTTCCTGGAAACTCCCTGCCACCTGGAGTCCTTTACAATTTTGGGCAATGTTCCTTTCAAGGTCCTTCTTCTTTACAAAAAGTCAGTCTGGGGTGGCCTTTTCACCCATTCCTTTTGACTGTCTCAAAGGACCCTTCGGCTGTTCTTGCACATTCAAGCCCCGTATCTGATATTGCTGCAAATTGCCCTGCTACAGCTACAGGTTCCCTCTGGCCCAAATTGAGTTTGCTGCCAGGAGAGACTATTCCAAACCCTGAGTCATAATTTACTGGGTTTGAGACTGAAGAGTTAGTTCAGGTGACACCCTCCCTGTCCCCTCCCATGGTGCCAAGATGGCGGCAGTGGCAGGTGTTCCTTCCCCCTTCCTGTGCACCACTTGGCAGTGGGCCTCGTGCACCAGTCTCCTCCCTCCTGCTGGGTCTGTCCCCGGGCTGTGGCCCCACCTGGGACCTTGCCTTGGCCAGCTGCAAGGGTTCCGGTGGGACCTTGTTTATCAAAAATCATGCAAACACAGATCATTTTGTGTGCCATACATAATGAGTTTATCTCCAGCAGAGAGCTAGAGACTCAACATTATTAACTCTATAGTGGCAGGCTGACCATTTAAGCTCTGAATTTTCCTTGATATAATTTGCCCTTCAGTAAAAACTTGTGCACAAGAATTGGCCATCCTAGAAAACCTGGCATGCTTTTGAACCTCATACAAATACTTGCAAGTAGAGGCACCATAAACCAACTGGGGGGAGGGGTTGTTCTTTTTGTCTTTTTAAAGGTATTTATTTCCTATTCTTATGTGGTCTAGGGTTTAATGTGGTGGGTCAGAGCATGCTGATTGTGGGTGGGACTCCAGAGTGGTTCACCACTGAGTCGTTCCCACCCTCTTACGTGTAACTCAGGCTCTCATATATCTATAAACAGGACAGTTTGGCTCCCTCTTTTACAAAAGCACAGAAAGGCCAAATTGAGATTAATTTTGGGAGGAAGAGGCAATGGAGAAGACCCTTTAGAATTCACCTCCAAATCAAAATTAGGTTCCAAACAAAAAATTCCTAGAAATAAACTGAGGATCATCAGCCACCATTTTCCCCCATACTCCATATAAGCAGTACGAACCACCGCAAAAGAACCAAGAGCTCAGAATAAACCAAGGACCATCAATCACCATCTTTCCTCACATTTTATATAAGTAGTACCAACCACCACTTCTCCTCACACTCCAGACAATAATCTTAGCAAACACAAACAATATAGTGAACTCCCAACACAAACAATCTAAAATGCCAAAGCCTATCAATCAAATGGGAGGTGGAGCTTCCTTATGTTGCAACAAAACAGACACAAATAACAGACAATACAGGGGATCCTCAATACAGAAATTCTAGGATCTATCAAACAAATGGAATCCAAAGGGGAAAAATGACACCCAAAATGGAACCTCAAATGGTGCCTCAAATGTCCTACCACAGGGCTGGAAGGTTCACAAATGGGAATCCAAAGGGGATAAAGGCCACCCCAAACAGCAGGAAGGTTCAAAACCCCTCCCCAAATGGGTGGCCTAATCTCTCCATTGCCTGGGAAACCCTTCCCAAATTGTCCTTCTGTTCCTGGGAATTGCAAGTGAGCTCCAAATTCAACCCAGGTCCCCTAGTTCCACTCAACCTTGTGATTTTCACCCCCAAAAGGCACCTCAAAACAAATGCCTAATAAGGCCCCAAACAAATGCTGTGCTGCAGGGCTAGAGTGTTCAAAACCCTCCCCATATGGGTGGAATCAGGGTCTCGGCATGCATGCCGGGGAACTTACCCAACAAATGGCTGGGTGTCCAGACACTTCCTAAATCCTTTTAACTTCTCCTCAACTCAATTCAGGTTGCAGAGAGCTGTGTCTCCTTTGGGGAGACAGATGGGAGTTCCCTGGAGCTAAAATGGGCTCCAGCAGCTGCTGGGGCCATCTCTTGCTCTCTTACCTCAAGAAGAAGTTGTTCCTACCGACAAAGACCCAGGGCTTTGCCATGGGGCTGCTCCCTTCCTCTTCTAGCAGTTGTGGGTGCCATTCTACTGGAGTGCCGATGAGCTCACCCAGGGACACCAAATTCTGTTACTGAAAGTTTGGCACTTGTCCCTAAGGCGGCATCAGAAGAATGAGGACAAGTGGTTTGAGAAGGAAAGAGAAGTTTATTAATTTGCCGGCAAATGAGGAGGTTGGCAGACTCCTCTCTTAGAGGACCAATGTCCTCACAATGATTTTTTAATGCTTATATAATATATGGTTTTATTTTCAGAGCTCTGTAATAACCATTGTATTTAGCTTTTTAACAGTTTCAGAATTTTTTTTTTTTTTT